>JAULUF010000009.1:32260000-32665000 GCA_031834385.1 Semotilus atromaculatus
AAACATTTCTGATTATTGAAAGCAATCGTGCTGCTTAGTAGTTTTGTGGAAACAATTGCATTTTTTTCTGGGTTCTTTCTTTATAGAAAGAAGAGCATTTATTCGAATTATAAATCTTACTGTCGCTTTTGATCAATATAATGCTTCCTTGCTGAATAAAAGTGTTGATTAAAAAAATCTTCCTGACCCCAAACTTTTAAACAGTTGTGTACATTAAAGAAGTAAAGAGACGTTTTAAGTTTGAATCATCTTTTAGCTATTTCCTGGGCTAATTCAATTTAAATTCACAGACATTTGCAGACCAGGTATTTGGGTATTTTAACTGGACAATACCGGTCGCTGTAGCCTTCTCCTGCTTTGGAGGATTAAATGCATCAATAGTGGCTGCATCAAGGTGAGTACTATCACATGGAGCATAACCCGTGCCATTGGCCCTGTTTACACCTGGTATTAGGATTGATCTGGTTGATCTGATCACAAGTAGACGAGGGAGACACATTCACATTTACACCTGGTGTATTGATCCGTAGATTTTGTCCACTTTCAAACACTTCTGTCCTGATTTCTTCTTGGGTGGGGAAATGTTCAGGCTTTTTCCGATTTTTTGTTATCTAATGGATGAAATACCGGTAAGCTCATGAAATTTACATATGAATGTGACCGGAGAAAACAGAAAAACGGAGAGGATCAGCTTCCATTTCTGCTCTGACAGCCGTAAGACCACACCGAATGCGAAATCAGGAATGGTGAGAGAACATTGTGCTTGGTGCGTTTTTCAAAAATGCTTCTTAATACCAGGTTTTCAACAGGAACATTGTTGTCATCTGATTCACCACATTCCCTATCAGGCACCATTTTCATTCAGTCTCAGCTCATTCTCATTCACGTATCTCCTGTCAGGCTGTTCTTCGTGGGCTCCAGAGAGGGCCACCTGCCAGACTACCTGTGCATGATTCACGTCACCCGCTACACCCCCATCCCTGCCCTACTCTTCAATGTCAGTTCCCATCATCTCCATTTGTCTCTCACAATATGCTGTTTTATTGATGTACTTTTGTTCTGTTTCAATCCTGTGGATCCAAATAGCCCATAAATCATTGTGTTTATGACTGTGTAGTATTCTCACACGTTTTGTTGTGTGACAGGGTGCCATGGCTCTTGTGTATCTGTGTGTGGAGGACGTCTTTAAACTGATCAACTACTACAGCTTCAGCTATTGGTTCTTTGTGGGTCTGTCTATCCTGGGACAGATGTACCTGCGATGGAAACAACCAGACAGAGTACGACCACTAAAGGTAACCACGCAAACCAGAATCTGCTATTTATTATTTCGTCATCAGAAAAGAGAAGAGATGTTGCTGCAAGACGGAGGGGAATTTATTTTGATTAAAGATTACAAGGGCACATGAATTTGAAAAAAAAATATGATGTTTACTGATTAAAATGTCATTTTGTCAAGTGTCATACCCCGAAAAGATAGTCAAAACAAAATGTTGGGGTGATGGGGTGAAAAATACTCTTTTATAAATAACTACACTGCAAAAAATGCTTTTCTTAGTATTTTTGTCTTGTTTCCAGTCCAAATATAAAAAAATTCTTAAATCAAGATGCATTTACTAGATGAGTAAAATTACATAAATATATTACATCAAAATTAAGAGAGTTGTTGCTTAAAACAAGCAAAATGATCTGCCAATGGGGTCAGAAAAATAATCTAGTTTCTGTTTGAATTAACATTATTTTTCTGACCCCATTGGCAGATTATTTTGCTTGGTTTAAGCAACAACTCTCTTAATTTTGATATATTTCCCCAGAAAACAAGACTTAATATTTTATGGCATTTTACTTATCTAGTAAATGCATCTTGATTTAAGAATTTTTAGATATTTGGACCTGAAACAAGACAAAAATACTAAATAAGAAAAGCATTTTTTGCAGTGTATTAATTTTGGTTTAGTGCACAAGCATTACAGTGCTCAAACCATCCCAGACAGCAACATAGTGTCGGCCCAGATCCGGCCCACGTCTGGTAGACTACATGTGGAATCCACACATACCAAATGTGGGCCTGATATGGGCCGACACTATGTTGCTGTCACCGGAAGTCATTTAGTAATAATACTAATTTGCACAGTCTAAACTCTTCTTTATCTTACCTTTTTTCTTTTTTTCAGCTCAGCCTGTTCTTCCCAATTATATTCTGCCTCTGCACTGTATTTCTTGTGGTGGTGCCTTTATATAGTGACACTATCAACTCGTTAATCGGCATTGGCATTGCCTTATCGGGAGTTCCCGTCTACTTCCTGTGCTGCCATCTACCTGCCACACGTCGGCCAATGTGGCTCCGCAGGTTTATTGGTATGTCTCCTAATACTAGTTTAGGTTTACAGAGTTAAAGGATTAGTTCACTTTTAAAGAAAACTTTTGCCGATGATTTACTCACCCCCATGTCATCCAAGATGTCCATGTTTTTCTTTCTTCAGTCGAAAAGAAATTAAGATTCCAGGATTTTTCTCCATATAATTGACTTCAATGGACCCCAAACGGTTCAAGGTCCAAATGACAGTTTCAGTGCAGCTTCAAAGGGCTTTAAACGACACCAAACGATGAATAAGGGTCTTATCTAGCGAAACGATCGGTCATTTCAAAAATAAATGTAAAAGTTTAAGTTTTATAAGCACAAATGCTCGCCTTGCTCTGTTCTGTGATGCGTGTTCGTCACGTAATTCGCAATTACGTTGAAAAGGTCACGCTTCTGTCCTGACGAAAATTTTCTTTTAGCCTTTTTAATATTAAAACACCCAGGATACGCACACGATATGGGCATTTTAAATGATAAACTGACACAAAGACATTTGAATATGTGTATATGGTCCTCCTTCCTCACATTTGTAAACACTGACTCGGTACTTCCGCCTACGCGTGCCGTGACCTTTTCAACGTAATTGCGTATTACGTGACGTCGCGAACGCGCATCACAGAACAGAGAAAGGCGAGCATTTGTGCTTATAAAACTTAAACTTTTTTATTTATTTTTTAAATGACCGATCGTTTCGCTAGATAAGACCCTTATTCATCGTCTGGTGTCGTTTAAAGCCATTTGAAGCTGCACTGAAACGGTCATTTGGACCTTGAACCGTTTGGGGTCCATTGAAGTCGATTATATGGAGAAAAATCCTGGAATGTTTTCATCAAAAACCTTAATTTCTTTTCGACTGAAGAAAGAAAGACATGGACATCTTGGATGACATGGGGGTGAGTAAATTATCAGGAAAAGTTTTTTTTTAAAGTGAACTAATCCTTTAAAACTGCTCATAATATTAATGCGTCGATATTTTCATTCCCCTTTTCCCCAGCATCTTCAGGTTTACTCATTCAGAAGGTGTGCTACTGTGTTCTTACTGAGATGGACACCGAGGATGAAAAGGCAGAGTAGAAGAGGACGATCCAACGATGCACTGATAAGACAACTGTGCTATACCTGGAATAAACCTGGACATGCAGTACACAAGCTGCTGATGTGATTAACCTCGTTTTACACTGGTTACAATTTTAGATCAGATATCACGTTAAAAGTCCCCCACAAGTCCTTTATATTTATTGGAAATATTTATGTAGAATAGCTGCATTTTTGACCAGTTGAATGCTGGTTTAATGGGGAACAAGAAACAAACTCATTGGTCTGGTTTCACAGACATTTAGGCCTTAGTTTTAATTTGGACATTTAAAGGTGCAATAGATTCTCTACAGAATTGTTTTTGTTATGCTGGTTAAAAGTCTCCTCATATCCTGATAGCAATCACTATGTTAAGTGGTCTAAATGTATTCTTTAATAAATATAAATCATCTGTCCAAATGAAATGAAAGCATGCCTGTTCACGTAAACATCATACGTTATCAGCGGGTTCACGTATGCTATGCAGACAGAGAGTATTGTTACTCATTGTACTGTAAAGTTTTCTCACCGTGTCTCTGGTCGTCTCTCCTGGTCTGTGTGCGTTCACGTTTGGACGGTGGGATTGTATGCTAGCAGGCTAAAGTTATCATTTCCAAGATCACCTATTGCACCTTCAAGTAGCTTTTATAAATGTGCCTTTTGAAAAACATTACTGATGTGCATCTCGAGACAAACATTGTCACTGACTTGTTTTAAGATATATCAGTGCAAGTTGCTTTCAGTTAAAACAGCTCAAACTTGCATTTTAGTCTGAGACTAGACTTAAGCCTCATCTGTGAAACCGGTGGATAATGTGTGACAATTTTGGACTTGGAGGTTGTTGCAGGGGTTGGCAAGATGATGAAATGATAGCACTGATAACAAAGAAATTACTTAGAGACATTTGTACCATTGCTTTGAAACAGCTAAACCTAAATCAATCTTGCACATGTTAATTTAGATTCTTGTACACTGAAAGCCTAATGAGACATTGCCACTACAGAATGTTTTACCTTTACAAATTTATATCTGAATATCAAAAGCAGTATTTTCCATTTTTTATAAAGACTGAAATAATAAACGCAGTGTTATTATGGATTTGTCATGACTAGTTGAATAAGACAAAAAATAAATGAAAATAAAGGACAAAATGCAAAACCGGTGTGTGTGTGTTAATCATGAGGACATAAATATTTGCGTTGGGCTCTTAATATTTCATCTGTCATTCTATATATATGTGCTTTGGATGACAACTACATGAGGAATATACATTTGTGTGTGTGCATGAATGCAGCACTGTAAATGAATGGAGAAGATGGGAAGGCAATAAGATTGCTCTTTAATGGCATGAAAACAGCACAACACCTCTTCATCAAATGTCGTATTTAGTCTTAATGTTACTACCCATCCCTTAGTCCTTCTCAATACATATATGTACAAATCGATCACAAAATTCTCCATTGAAGTGTTAGCCAATCGTCTCTTCCCAGGGCCTCTTCTTGTCTTGCTTTGGACTACTCAATTTTCCTGTTGGCATTGGTGCTGCCGACTGCTGAAGGGGGTTATGGGTAAAAGTCTGCCTCAGGGGACCTTGGAAAGTGCAGGAAAAAATGACAAATGTGAATGGCAAGCATCACCTGTAAAAACATTGCCTACCCTAGCTTTAAGTGGCACAACAGTTCTTGACCAGCAAATCAGCATATTAGGATGATTTCTGATGGATCATGTGACACTGAAGACTGGAGTAATGATGCTGAAATTTCAGCTTTGTTCACAAGAATAAATTACATTTTAAAATATATCAAAATAGAAAATTACATTTTAAATGGTAATAATATATATATATATATAAAAATGTATATATATATATATATATATATATATATATATATATATGTTTTTTCTGTATTTTTGATCAAATAAATGTCCCTTTGGGGGGCATAAGATACAGATTTCAAAAACATTACAAATTATATCTTACTGACCCGTAACTTTTGAAAGGTTTTGTGGGCAGTAGACGGCATTTACATTTCAGTTGGTTTTGAAACTGAGCTATGAGAGTAAACCCTCACCTTTGGCTGCCATATCCAGGTGTCCTTTAATTCTCCTGTCTCTCTCCTCCAGCTGCTGAGCCAACTGGGCATTCTTCCATCCTGAGGTGAACAGACAAAACATTATTATATAGAGAGAATAAGACTGGGACCAGGAGAGAAGATTCAGATACAGATACAGAACAGTGTTGGTCTTAACTACATCTAATAAGGTCCTGTTTACACCTGGTATTAAGATGCGTTCTGTTTGTTCGGATTGTAAGTGGACGAGGGAGACACACTCCCGTTTACACCTGGTGTTTTAATCCGTCTCTTTTGTCCACTTTCAAACACTTCTGTCCTGATTTCTTCGAGGTGAGGGTCTGCGGGCAGGGAAATGTTTGGGCTTTTTCAGATCTTTTGATCTAATGGACAAAATGAGCTCACGCAATTTACATACATGAACAAGATTGGAGATGATGGAAAAATATACAAAAAAAGGCAGCTTTCTGCTCTGACAGCCGTTTTTTGTCTTCAAACCAAACTTGGGTCTCTAGCCAAAGTTTAAATCCCGTCTGGCTGGCCGCTTCCCATAATGTTTAAGCATTAGTTCAGTAGGAGGAAAGTAGACGGTCTTTTGTGGCTGTTTGAAAGCGTTCGACCACATGAGTGTTTACACTAAGAAAGCAAGTGGTAGAAAGTGGAAAAACATTTTAGACCCCCATTTTCAGTAAAACATTAGATTTAAAAAAACTTAAATGATAATTAGAAATGTTGCCTTTGCAACTAACGGAAAGAAATAAGGAGCGTCTATTTACACCAAGAGCAAATAGCTCATGTTGTTGGCAGAGGCTACTTACACTAACTCTGCCCACCACTGTATGATTGAGTCAGACAAAATTACGACAACATTTTACCAACTCATTCTTCTCCCTTTGTCCATCACATACCAGCACTGAGAAAATATTTGACAAGTAGAAATACAGTGCTTAAAGTGTATTTAATAGTGGTTTAACTATTGTGTTTAACAGGCTGGATTAGAAGTAGGTTTAGGGACAAATTATGTCCCAATAAAGCAGCATCCATTTATGATCTATGATCTAAATATAATAGTATTACACTAAATTTGTTGTTATTATTGCACACTGTTTTATAATATACTACAATACACAGAGGTGTGAAGTATATAGATAGCATTTAACACAAATTGCCACAAATAAACACTCTTTTGCACAACTTTTTGTTGCTATTTACACTTGCAAATAAATAAGTTGAAGTAATAAAAATAAAACCTCATTTAAAATATTAATAAATAATCTTTCTTAAATCCATCCACACCTTTCTTGATGCTTTCTATGAAACCTTCGTTTATAGGTAGAGCTGAAGGTGGGTGTGTGATGCGTTCTGGGATGTTTAGCTTCTGTCTCACTGTCGGGTGCTTCAGCAGGGCCACCTGACCCAGCGAGAAGAGGTTAGAGGTCAACCAGTAGGTAAACACCGCCTGTAAAACACACAGACCACATGAAACAGCATGACAACAGAAGACCGATCCCTTCACAAATATTGTGTGGCGAGAGACTAACCGTGGGGAAGTGAATCGTCAGAGGGAGGATAACAAAGGGCATGATCCTGAAGACCGTCTTCATGGCCCTCAGATTTGGGTTGTCTACACCAGATTCAGCTCCCAACTAAAAAAAAAAAACACACAGATTTGAAATGGCTGCAATACCTCAAAAATGTGGCTGTCAAGCTCCAAAAAAAGAACAAATAAACATTAATATGCTTCATACAACCCATGGCTAAGTTAAAAAAAAAAGTCATACAACAGCCCTATGTAAGATACAAAACCAATCTAAAAGTTTTAAAAATAGAAAATGCATAAGTGATCATATGGCGACTTTTATCCCTGGTCACAATATGCTTTCATTGCATCAAAAAGAGCCTCTTGTTCAGTCACAGAAAGAAAGTGTTGGAATTACTTTACAGTTAGTAAATTATTCTTTTCTTATTTTCATTATTAACTAATTTACCTCTAAGATGGCAAACATAGTGCCAGTCACGGCAATGGGGAGAATGTAAAATGGATCAGATGCGGTTAGATCTGTGAACCACCAGAGGCCGCCAGTCTGCAGACTTGGTACAGGGAGATCGGCCATCTTACGCAAGGCAATGAAGAAAGAGACGAAGATTGGAGCCTGAAGAGGAAAGAAAGAAAAAGTTAAATATATGACTACTAAACAGTTGATTATCCAAGTAACTTGATCTTGAAAACTAAACCGCGATCAGATGCTCAAAAGAATGAAGCATTAACAGTAACTGACCTGTACCAAGGGCACTAAGAACCCACGCAAAGGGTTCACGTCATGTTTCTTCTGAAACATCATCAAGTCAGTATATGCCTTTGAAACTGAAGAAAGCAAATTAATTCTTCGTAATTAAAAAAAATAAATAATCCAATACTAAAATGTTGAGAATGACAAGAATGAGAGACCAAATTAGAGAATACCAGAGGAGAAGCAATGCATGAGATAAGACCATTTACACACTCAGATATATGAAGAGTAAATATGGTTTTGAAACACTTACAATCAAATTTGTTACCGCTCTGCTTGGCTTCATTCATGCGGTTAGTGAGTTTTGTCATTTCCGGCATGACGTTGTTCAGTTTGGCTGCCTCTCTCTGTCCCTTTACAATGACCGGGAACACAAGACACCGGGCAACAATGGTGCCTGAGGAAAACAGACAGGTAGTTATGGTAAAAATAATAATAATAAAAAAAAACAGACAGACGACAGACAAATGGATAGATAGATTTCATAATTCTGCCTACTTTATATGCACAAATCTACCTGCAACAATGGCCCCCCACCATGGCAGCCCAATGCCAACATGCAGAACCTCCAGCAGATTCTGGATCAGGCCCACAGGTGTGGCGCTGCACAAGCCGAGCTCTGATAGGCTGGCTTCAGCTCCAGCTCCTTGCAGAACATCCAATGCCGTGAGAGGAGCCTCAGACACTTGCTCTGTGATTGGTGGTGTGACTGCGGGGTCAGCAGCAAGACTTGGGACGGAGACTGGGACAGATAGAGCAGCATCTGCCGTTACACCTGGAGTCGACAAGCTCTGAGCTGCTTCTAACGTCTGTAAAATAAGCAAAATATTTGAGAAAATCTACCACAATAACTAATACTAATAGTCACTGCAATAATGATCCTATCGTAGACTCTAAAGCATTTGCCTATTTAAACCCAAACAGCGACTTTTTTTGGCCAGGCGGTGTATATGCCAGTAGTAGAAACACTTTTCCTCTGAAAGAAAATTACTTTGGAGCAACCCACCTGCGAGCTGTTGTGTCGGACTGCCACGGCACTGACCAGCAGGAACTGGCCATGATTGGGACAGCCAAGAAGTGCCCTAACTAGAGGACCCCTACTCCCTCTGCCAGTGTGAAGACGTGATCTCGGTACAAACCACTGCAACAAGATGGGAGTCAGGTTGCACTATCAAACACAGACCTTTTTAAAAAATGCAATAAATAACAGGCTGTTCAGGATATTTACATTTATTCATTTTTAGTAGACAATATATTATATAATGCAACTTACAAATGAAGAACATCACAATTATTTTGATGCAAGAGTGATTGTAGAGTAGAATGATACTAACTAGATTCGTACAAAGCAAGGTGGAGGTGAAATGCAAAAAAGGAGAAAAAGAATTTATGAATAAATGAACAAACAAATAAATAAGAGTTTTGAAAAATAGCCTTTTCTTGAATATCTAAGCCAGTTCTCAAGCTTTTTGACTTGAAGGCCCCCACTGTCCAACACTATATTCAAAGACCCCATTGTATGACTAACTAGAAAATATTATGAATAGAAACTGGGAGTGTCAGCACAGGCAAATTATCCACAATTTATTTTGTGATTCCAGAAGTTCCAAGAATTCCATGATCTTCAATAAAAACTAGATTAAAAAGTTTGTAGAGAAACTTTGATGTTGGCTTGAGAAAGCCTGGCCAGAAAGTTTTGAGTTTGAAGAAGTCTTAAAGCCATGCTGTTTGCTATGGTGTTCTGTGTGGATTCAAGGGCATTGCTACACAGTTTCTAGGGTGTTGCTATGTGGTTTTTAGGGTATTCTGGTTGGTTGTTAGGGTGGAAAACATAAATATTTTTGTAGTTTTCCTATTATGATGTGTTTTTTTTTGCATTTTAATTCAAATCGATCATAAAAATAAAATACTAATATATTACATTTATTAATATAATTAATTATATATTATAGTATTATGAATATATATAATTTAAGACATACAGCTGCAGCAGACCCCTTGGAAGTTCACTAAGGACCCCTTGTTAAGAACCACTGATCTAAACTATAAGACAAATTGTAAAAAAAAAACACATTTGTAAAGCACAAATTAAATGTATTTATAATAATCTCACCAATAACCATGATCATGACACCTTGTTACCAGGAAACATATTAATTTATCAACCAATCAACAAACGGTTTCTATGTGAACATTAATCCTTAATGTTTTAACAGCTTCATTTTGAAATGTTTTGAAGATATCAAGAGACATTATATCCGCCATAAACTAAACAACCTCAGCTATGCTATTTAGCTTCTGTCAAAGTCATGTCATGTGAAGTACGACGTTTTTGAGGACTTTGGGGAGCGAATTGTCAATATACAAAACGCCACTCACCTTATTCCCTGTCAGAGCAATAGGAAGAGTAGAAATACTCGCTGTGCTTGTTTGTCGAAACATACATGTTGTAAGACATTCAGTGACAACTCGGCCCCTGAGCGCAGCCATCTTGGATCGAACGAACACATTGTACGGTGAGCGCAAAGGGACAACGCGTTTCCGCTCCGCCCCCTTTCAAACTAAACCGCACATAGACTAAAAACAGAGGAAATCTAGCTGAGGACCTACAGTGGAGACCGTTTTTCGTCCCTGTACACAGGACACATAGGAACCTCTGTTTAACATAGATCAAAAATATATAACTACATCTTAAACGTTAAAAATGACGGAAGATGTGGATAACTGGGAGGAAGATTTGGAAGAGGACGCCGTGATTGCAAATGTCATCAAAAACTTGAGTGGGCTAATCTGACTTTTTCACATTTTACTTTTTTTGTGTATAATGATAAACATTAAATTAAATGAAAGATAAGATAATTTGATTAAATAAAATATTAGAAAGTTTTTTAAAAAATCATTGCAGAAATTTGAAAAACTGAAAGTGAAACGGACCAACATTTATTTTAAAAGGAAGTTTTAGAGGAAACAACAAAACAGAAACATGTTTTATTGTTTTTGAAATCCAGATATACAGAAACAACATAATTTGCCTAAAGTACATCCATCAACTGAAAGAGAGAACTCTGGTAAGTTGACCTTGAATACATCAGCATTATTATGACAGAAAAGAATGATTTCAACATTTACTGTATTAGTTGGCAACTTTTTTTGTAATTTCTTTTCTAATCAGTGACATTGCCATGTGGTCATCAAATGCCAACAGACTATGTTGTGGCTTGGTTCAAGTATTATCTTAAACAGGTTGGTACTTATGACAATGTTTATATTGTTTATACTGACACGACACCTATGCTACCATTTTATGTTCAACTGTTTCTTGTCTTTTAGAAAAATACCAAATTTTCCTGCCCTGGCTTTAATGATGTTCAGAGGAAAACCTGTGGCGAAAATCTCTCTTATCAGGACATCTGTCGGCTGATCCCACTGACAGACAAACAACGGGAATTCTTAGAGGAGAACCTCGCTGCACTTGTTGCTAGAAGGCTGTTTGACTTTAAAACTGTAAGATTATTCAATTTGTCTGCTGTTTGCATGCATATGGCTTCTTAAAGGGATAGTTCACCCAAAAATGAAAATTAGCCCATGATTTACTCACCTTCAAGTTATCCTAGGTGGCCTGATGGTTAGAAAGTCAGACTGGTAACCTGATGGTTGTGGGTTTGATTCTCAATACTGGCTGGAAATGACTGAGGTCTCCTTTAGCAATATCTGAAATCCTTGTCTTTGTGGGGACATTTTTTGGTCCCCATGAGGAAAACAGTGTATAAATCATACTAAGTGATGTTTTTTGAAAATGTAAAAATACAGAAAGTTTTGTGTGATGGGTAGGTTTAGGGGTAGGGTTAGTGTAAGGGGATAGTATACAGTTTGTACTGTAAAAAAATCTTTATGCTTATGGAGAGTCCCCACAAAAATAGCGAACCAGACGTGTGTGTGTGTGTGTGTGTGTGTGTGTGTGTGTGTGTGTGTGTGTACTAACTTGGATGGGTTAAATACATAGGACAAATTCAGAGTATGTCACTTTCACTTTCATATAGGCTAACAGTACAGAACTAGAGAAAACGCAATGTAATGTAATCAACACATTCATAATTTTACCTTTCCCACAGTATTATATAGAACTGCCTTTTAAATTTTAGGATAGAGGTCCTCCGCATGAGGATAATCATAATTGTTTTAACTCCTGTTTTACCAACAGTCCAAATGCATCTGTTTGTCATTACTGCAGTGCCCAGGATGTCAGTCTCATGTGGAAAGACGAGATCGAAGTAACCTGTGTGTAAACTGCATTATCTGCACGGCCAACATGAAACGGACTTACTACTTCTGCTGGAACTGCCGGAGAGAATGGAAGGGGCCGGCCAATAATGCTGTGCGGTGTGGCAATAATGGCTGTGGACAGAAAGCGGTAAATAAAATCATAATTTGACCACAGAAATTATTATTTTTAAATCTTATATTAACATTTTGTTGCATTTGAACAGATAACTTCAGATCCTCTTAAGCCATGCAAACCCGAGATTAAAAGGGAAATGCTTAGAGAAGCGGGAGATGATGTAAGTGCTAGAATAATACAATATATATATATATATATATATATATATATATATATATATATATATGTATATGTGTGTGTATATGTGTATATATATATTAAGAAATACACAATATTGTGGTAATAGTCTTGAGGATGTGGGAATGTACTCTCTCTATATATTTTTATTGTATTATTCTTTATGCTTGTACAGTGTATTTTGTGCAAATTAGAAAAACATGTTTGTGAATTCTTCTTTGTCAAGATTTACCCAATGAAAGACAAATCCCCTGACAGAAAACGTCTGGCACTGATCATCAACAATGTCGAGTTTAAACACATAGATGACAGGACCGGGGCAGACAAGGATGAACTGAGTATGGAGATGCTGCTTAAGGGTCTGGGTTACACTGTGGTGACACTCAGAGACCTCACTGCACCGGTGCGTACTAGTGCTTTTAAGACAAATAGGAACACTTGTTTAATCTACTTGAGCCAAAATTTGTGGCATTTTTAACAAATATTTAAGAGATAGTTCACCCAAACATTTAAATTCTTGATTACTCACCCTCATGTCGCTCCTAACCCATAAAACTTTCGTTCATCTTCAGAACACAAATGAAGATATTTTTGGAAAAATCTGAGAGATTTCTGTCCCTCCATTAACAGCTGCGCAACTACCTGACGCTTCAAAAAGTTCATAAAAAGATTGTAAAACTAATCCATATGAATTGGACAAAATTTTCCAAAGAGACACAATCGCTTTATATGATGAACAGATTGAGTTTAGGCTTTTATTCACATATAAACATTCATCATCTCTCACATCAGTTGTGGTAAACAAACTTTCAAGAACCAATGAGGTTCATTCTCGTGTTACGCATCACGTTTGAGCTTCAGCAAGAACCAATGAGGTTCATTCTCGTGTTACGCATCACTTTGAGCTTCTGCAAGAACCAATGAGATTCGTTCTCGTGTTACGCATCACGTTTGAGGCTCTGCAAGAACCAGTGAGGTTTATTCTCGTGTTACACATCACGTTTGAGGCTCTGTAAGAACCAATGAGGTTTGCGAAATTCTTAAGAGTTTGGAACAACATGAGGGTGAGTAAATGATGACAGAATTTTTATTTTTGGTTGAACTAACCCTTTAAAGATATTGATGGTCTGATGTTCAGGGCATGCTTGCTGCAATGCGAGACTTCGCCCAGCGCGAGGAACACGTCCAGTCGGACAGCTGCTTTGTGGTGTTGATGTCACATGGAGATGCCACTGGAATCAGTGGAGTTTTTGATTCCCTCAGCAGTGATGATGAAGAGGACATTTTCCCAACAGATGAAATTTTTAATTGCTTAAACACTCCAAACTGTGCTGGATTGAGGGACAAGCCAAAAATTATTCTCATCCAGGCGTGTAGGGGTGGTGAGTTACAAAACATTATATTACAAAATAAAAATGTAAAAATATTTGATTGGTTAGAGACCCATCCAGTTCTGAGCACTGATATAGCAACATGCTTTGACAAATGTTTCCCTTATGTTATAGATAAAGAAGGCAGTGTAGATGTCCAGGATTCTGTGCCAAGACACAGGAGAGGAAAAGAGCACCGTGAAAAAGACTTCTGCTGTCTGAGGTCCTGTACTCCAGGTAAATAATATTAAAGACCCCTTGTGGTGAAAATCAAGCTTTTAATGTTGTGTATGTCTATGTGGTGTTTTTAATATGCTTTAAGACAAACCATGTGCAAATTCTTAAGTCAACACCATTGCTGAGTATTTTCTACTTAAAACTGCGGTGAACCAAAGACTCAAAGTCTCAAAATCGCGGATTGAAATCGCTGGTGTTTCTGACGTTGCAAACTAGCTTGTAAACAATCACGACAATGTGTGATCGTCAACGAGTGGATCTCTGAGATGGTGCGAGTGAGTGGAGGCGGGGCTCATTTATAGAACCACATAATACTAAATGAGGCAAGGGTGTAGTAGAGTTACAGTCAAGCTATTTTAAGAATTTTCTTTTTTCAAAGATAAAACTTTTAAATATTTAATTTTGGTGATCAAGATGACTACAGGGGGACTTTAAATATGTGTTCAAATCATGCGTTATTTGTTTTGCAAGCAGTGAGGATCAGTCACACAATGTATGTCATAATTTGTATCTGTTTATACAGACACGGTATCCTATAGAAACAAAGAGAAAGGCTCACACTTCATCCAAGACATTGTGGAAATATTTAATGAGCACGCCTGCCAGGCCGACATCGAGGAGCTCTTCAGAAAGGCAAAGTCAAGTTGTTTATCAAGATCACCATCTGGAGACATTAATGTTTAATGTTTGTGGTTGTTGATGTTTACTTCCTTTTATCATTTTGTGTGTCAGTTTGCGCTGCTTGAACCAGTCGAATACAAACAGGCCTAGAATAAACATTTTAGGTAATAATTTGTGGTGAGTTGTATTGTAACATTTGTTTTTATTTCTGAAACAGATCCTTAAGAAGTTTAAGGAGAAACATCGAGATCAGATGCCTTGCAAAGAAAGAACAACATTATCTAAAAGATTCTACCTCTTCCCAGGGTTGTAAAACACAACATCTACAACCTCTGCTCTTCTTTTCATATTAGAAAATTTATCACATTTAAATCAGTTTGCATGTTCATATAATTCATGAATATGATAAACAGATTTAGCTTGCTGTCTGCTAAATCTTGCCCCCCCCCCCCACCACCACCACCACAGAAAAACTATAAATACATTCATATAAATACATTTTCTTTCTTCAATTCTTTTGAAAAAGGGGGACGCTGACGCTTGAAAAAATGATGTATAAAATATAAAATATTATGACCATCAGGAAAATCAAGAAAGCAACTGAATTTACCAAATTTAATTTTTATTGTTCATTTTAAATTACATATAAACACACATGAATACATTTGTATTGTAATGTATATTGACCTGTCTCTTTGCTAAATCTGATGACCTAGATTGCTGATATCATTTCTTGTAACTGCTCAGCTGTAAAGTTGGCCTTCCTGTATTTTACAACACTTTGTTCCCTGAAATTTATGTTCATTGCTCTTAACCTGGGAAGCCATGTGTTATCTATCTTTGAATGTATTTTACACAGATGGAATAAGACATTGGGGACTAGATATGCTTTGCTTTAGGTGGAATAATAAACTCAGTATCTCTCAAATAAAGCACCAGATGCACTTGAATGAATGTTTTGTCTCAACTCACAAAACATCAGCTGGTTTTATGACCTTTTGTAATACAGAAATATGATATGGGATGTCTGAAATAGCTAGACAGAAGGGTTTATTTGTGAATTATTGCTATGAAAAAAATACTGCATAGGCAAACTATATTGCACAGTAGGAGATGTGAAATAGTTTGTCTACAGCTAAAGCCACATGTCTCCCTCTGAGGGACAATAATAGGCTAGTAAAATAAGTGATTCATTAGGCCTTACTTTTAACTGCGTTGATTTAAATAATCTGTCCGAACGAGCTGATTTGTTTAAACGAACAGGGCTTCTCAATGTTATCATTATAAGTGGCTTTCCTTTTAGGTAATGTAGGCCTACTACTGTAGCTGCTAATGTAGTAATCAAGAAAATAGTTTCGATGCTTTGGTTAGATGCGTTTGTGGCAGCGCAACAAATGGACGTCATACATCCTCATGTTGTAAAATTGGCCAAAGTTGAATTAGTAACTTTATAAATTCAATCCATATTAATTAAACAACATATCAGGTCTAAAAAAACATGATAACGTCTTTCAATATTTTGGACGTTGAAGTTAGACGCCTCAAATGCAAATACATGCAAATTACTGTCATTTAATTCGCTGCAGCCGCAAGGATTAGTTCAAGTCGGGGATCGAAGTGTCTGGATTGAATGTGATTTATTAAAGCAACGACGATATGCTTTGGATTTAACCGCTGAACCTCGATATATTTAATTGAATGTCTTTGTTTTAAGTATTAAGCAACTCAATATTAAGCAACTGAATCAATCACTGAAGGGTAAGTAACGTTAAAACAGATGAATTTGATTTGACTTGTCACAGGAAAAGATTTATATGGAGGTAACAGGTAGGATTGATTTATAGGCCTACAATACAATTTGGCTATAGGTCCTCAGGCAGAACTGATGATACACACACCCAAAGACTCGCCATTAGGCTACTAGAGTTAGATGACTTTGATGATTAAACACTATGAATTACAATTAATATAAATAATTAGTTTAACGATCCAAAACAAAGAACTGCGGGTAGGTTTTACCATTAAAAAGGATGATAAAATATATATTTTACAGTTCCTATAAAATGTCATTAAATCGTGGAATGCTGATATACTAACCTGTTTGAGATAGGCTACATTTTTAAAATATATATTTTTTATTATTCAATATATGGTAGGGGAGAGTGGGGGTGATTTGTGCCAGGGGGGAAGTAGATCCACCCCTTGTTTCTGGAAAACCATCGAAGAAATTGGTCATGTGACCACATCATTTTTAAAAGCCATCCATTTTACTCTTCCTCCAAAGAAAAGAGACACATGGCATGAGAGATAAGCACATTTTAGCTCAAAAAACAGTTTTTTTCCTTTTAAAGTAAAATTTCTATCATTAAGGTTTTTTGATTGTAGTGTCTGAACAATTATACACAAGTTTGAAAACATTTCACACATGTTTTAGTGCTTTAGCAGGCTACACAATGAGTCTATAGATTTAACATGATGTCAGCTCTTAACTGCTGGATCATGCTAGTTTTTCAAACTTGTGGGTCTGGGGTGATTTGTGCCAAAGGTCCTGGGTTAAGTTGTGTCAGTGACTAGAATGTACATTTCCTGAGGAAAATGTGAGTGGTGCTTGTAGTAGCCAAACTCACCACACAACTGCCTAGCAACTCCATAGTAACCACCCAGAACACCCTAGCAACTGCCTAGCAACACCCTAACAACCACCCAGAACTATGTTATTAAAGAGACGTTTTATTACGTTTTTAAGCTCCCGACGAGCTGGATGGTGCCTTGCATGGCTGACACCGCTGTCGGTGTATGAATGTGTGAGTGAATGGGTGAATGAGAGGCAAATTGTAAAGCGCTTTGGTGGCCATTGGGTCTATGAAAGCGCTATATAAATGCAGTCCATTTAACATTTACCATTTAAGTGGCCTAAGTCAGGATGTTTAGAAATTGGCCTAGTCACTTTATTCTTATATGTTACATAATTGACAGACAGCATTCTATGTATGTCAACAGGCATATATTGGCACAGCCTTTTTGCCTCAAATGATTTACAAATATCATGTATTGTGTATTTAAGTTTTTTGGGTTTTACCAAAAACTACACTATGACTTATTCCAACAGTTTAATGGGGTGACAATATAAATAAACCTTAAATGAGTATTTTTGTATTGAATTTGTCTTGCTTTCATATAGCATTACAGTTCATAACATTCAAATGTTCTGTTTTACTTCAGAAACCACTGGCACAATTTACCCCAACGTATTCCCCCAAAAGGCACAACTTGCCCCAAAAGGCACAACTTGCCCCTGGTGCGGGGTAAGTTGTGCCTTTTGACCACTTTTTTCGCAAAAGCTATATTTCTGAAACAATTTATTTCAGATCCAAAGTTGTTGTTCTCAGGGATGCATCACATCCTGAAATATATGTGCATCCTTAAGTTGAAGGCATTACTGTCATGGCCTCACTTTAAAGTCACTTTGAGTAAAAATTGGCACAACTCAACCCACTTTCCCCTAAGGACATTTTACCAATTAACAGGTTTTTTTACTGTAGCATTTTTCCATTCTTAAAGTATATTTAGAAGTGTACTGGGAAATTCTTGAGCTCACAAAATATTTGTAACTTGTGAAATATTCATGCAAATCTTTGTTAAATCTGTTTTAAAATTTCCTAGTTGTCTGCTAAATTAATTCACTGTGTATATCTGTGTTTGTGTATGATTTTAGCTGTAAAGTCATGGCTTCTCCCAGCGGTTTGTCTGATAAATGCACATGTTCAATTTGTCTGGACGTGTTCACTGACCCTGTAACTACTTCCTGTGGACACAACTTCTGTATGGCCTGCATCAGAAGCCACAGAGACCGGAGTACATGCTCAAGGTGCCCACTGTGTGGGAAGGCATTGGACTCGAAACAAAATTTTAACATAAACAGAATGATTAGAGACATCGCAGAGGACATCAAAAGAAAAAGGATCCAGGAGAAGCCTGAAGTGTCCTGTGATAGTTGTTTAAAGAAGAAAATGCGGATTGCTGTTAAGTCATGCTTACACTGTGGAACTTCTTTCTGCAAGACTCACTTGGAGCCCCATGAAACTGCAGAAAAACTCATGAAACACAAACTAATTAACCCCGTGAAGAATCTTGATGAATACATTTGCAAGAATCATGAAAGACCTCTGGAACTTTACTGTAGAGATGATCAGACAGCCATCTGTCAGTTCTGCACCGAGAGTGACCACAAGAATCATAATACTGTCCCTTTGGAGAAGGAGAGTTTGGTAATGCTAACTTCTCAGCAGTCAATAAGAGCAACTCTGAAAATACACAGAATCATTTCCAACATTAGAAACATTACCAACTGATGATATACTAGAACCTACATTACTTTATTTTCACAGAAATTGCTGATGAATAAAAAGATAGCGGTGCAGCAGAAAATTCAGGACAAGTTGCGGAAAATTAAAGAAATTAAACATTCTACAAGGTTTAACAATGTAAGTGGTATTGATTCTGCCCTTGTTTGAGTGTCCACAAGATCATTTAGTTTTATTTTGTGCTTTAAAAATGTTTTTTCAATGAACAATATTTTCTTCTTAAAATTCACAACAGCAAGCCAAAGAGAGGGCGATCGAAGAGAACATCAAGTTTTTCAAGGATATCTTTGAGAAAAACAATGCAGAGCTACTTGAGCTCATGGAGGAAAAGCATAAAGAAACAGAAAGACGAGGCGAGGAGCTCATCAGAGAGCTAGATGAAGAGATCAAGGAGCTAAAGAGAAGACAAACTGAACTGGACCAGCTCTCAAATCCTTTGGATTTCACACAAGTCAGTCTTTCTCATCAAACCATGGTAAGAAATAAAGCCACATGTACATTTGACTTAAAGGCGTTTTTTACCTCGATCTATTCTAGATTATTAACCTCCTGCACAACACCATTTATACCAAGCGCTCAAACAACATCAGCATCAGCGCACATGAACATGGGCGTATTCTGAGGAAGACCATATCACGGCTTCAGAGTGTCTTGGATGAGAAAATGAGAGAAACTGGTAAATATTTACCAATGTAACCAATCATATTTACACCATCATACACTCTTTAATCAGACAGAAACACATATTTAGTTCTTTTCCACTGTTCTTCCCTCTGTAGTTGGCAGAGAGCTGCGGAGTATACAGCATTATGCAGGTATGGAAAATCTGACTACTAAAAGTTACATTTTAGTACAGTAAAAAACAAACTCTAAGGGCCAGATTTACTAACGGCTAGCACCAACACGGACCCTCTTTTGCTATTAAAAAATACTGTCTGGATGTACTAAAGGTACACGGGGTGAAATTAGCGATGAAAAGGTGTATTTTTCAAAAGATGAAAAATACAGTTATTATCAGCTGACCACACTGCATATGCATTTGTAGGAGTTTCTCAATTAAACACAACATTTATGGGAGAGTATTTAAATAAATTACGCAACATAGTTTCTGCTACACTCTCAGAAAAAAAATGTTCAGTGGGAACCTTTGGTTTCTTGGCTCTTGCACGTCTAGCGAACATGCTTGAGCTTCCGATTACCACAACTGATGTGTAAGTTGAGGAATGTTTATATTGAATAAAAACCTAAATTTAATCTGTTAATCTGCGAATAAAATTTGGACTAAACCGCTCAATTCATATGGATCAGTTTTACGATCTCTTTATGAACTTTTTGAAGCGTCAAAGTGTGAGTTGCGTAGCTGTCAATGGAGGGACAGAAATCTCTCAGATTTCATTAAAAATATCTTTATTTGTGTTCTTAAGATGAACGAAAGTCTTACGGGTTTAGAACGACATGAGGGTGAGTAATTAATGACAGAATTTATAAACACTTTAAAAAATTGCACAATACTTTCTTGTTTAATAGGTTATTTAATTTTTTCTAGTGATAAAGGTTTGTTTATGAGCTGATCAATACAATTTAATTAAAATTAAAAATGAATTAAAACTAACTCCATGAAATGATCCCATGATATAAGTCTTAGTAAATCTGGTCCTATTGTAAAATTTACTATCAAAAAAAGAAAGATAATCCTTTATACTGATGTGTTGTGATACAGCACCGTATAAGGTTTTACGTGAATGAACGTGAACTATACTGACTTGGCCAAAAAAATTTACATTACCCCTTATATCTTTTATTAGTGGATGTGACACTTGACCCTGACACAGCTTATCCTGAACTCATGTTGTCTGACGATGGGAAAGAGGTCTGGAATACAGGCCAGTCACAGAAGATTCCTGACACCCCAAAACGGTTTAACCATTGCTCGTGTGTCTTAGGAATGAAAGGGTTCTCCTCACAGAAATTTTATTATGAAGTTCAAGTCAGCGGGAAGACGGAGTGGGATTTAGGTGTGGCACAAGAATCCATAGACAGAAAAGGGGAAATTGGGCTCAACCCTGAAAATGGATATTGGACTGTATGGCTGAGGAACAGGGATGAGTATGCAGCGAACGATCGGCCCGCTGTCCCTCTCTCCTTGAAAGAGAAGCCAGTGAAAGTGGGAGTTTTTGTGGATTTTCAAGAGGGTCTGGTCTCTTTTTATGATGTTGAAGCCAGGTCTCATATATATTCTTTCACAGGACAGTCTTTTCCTGAAAAGCTCTATCCATATTTCAGTCCAGGAGAATACGAAGAAGGGCAGAACTCCCCACCTCTGATCATTACACCTGTTAACTCAATCGAATAAATCAACTTTTAAAGGAAATATATTCAAATTAATTGTTATAAGTCTTTGTATATAACACCTTCAGACCTAAATGATTTTCAATGCAAGTATGACCATTATTTATTTCTACTCTAAATGCAACCACGAATGATCATTAATCAAAATAATCAATTCATGCTTCTTTTTTTAAATTTTTTATATACATTCATTTCAAATTGAATTCCATTGTTGGAAGCATATATTTGGAACGTAACAAGTAAAACAGTATACTACAAATTCATTACATATTTAATACATTTTTCACTTAGCAGATGCTTTTATCCAAAGTGACTCACAGATGAGGAATGGAAACAAATAAAAATGTGGTTAAAACATCACTTTTTTTTGCATCATTTGCTATTTTCAAATTCAACTTAACATCAACGAGTGCTTTATCATGTTATGAATGGGGATATATTCATTTTTATATCAGAATTCAAATTCAATGTACAAGAAACACCATGGAAAATGTTTATATGTAAGTAACAAAAACACCAAAAATAGCAGGTAAAAAACAGATAATATTCAGAACATTCAATGTTTCACCACATTTCAAACTTTAATTTTCTCATTATTCACCAATTTTTTTACTTCTTCTTAAGACTTCTTTTTCTTCTTAAACACTTAAATTGCCTTTGTGTAATTGCAGTAGCTTCCTTTGATGTCACCATCTCGCTGAGTTTTTCAAGCAGTTCTGAGGTGTAATTGTGACCATCGGTGATGTCAATGACATGGTACCTGTTCTGACAACAACGAACCACTTTACAGAGCTTTTTGCAGTACAAAATAAACCTGTCAATGCGTTGCCCAAGTTTTTTAAGCTCTCTGCCATGTGTGAAGATAATCATCATACGTTTTGTGGTTCTTGGATCTAGTCTTTTTTTGAAGGTGTGGAAAAGACCTTGTTGTTGCTCACTGAATTTAGATATCGGTGTTACCCAGAAAATTACATTGGGGCCAGGGTCGGATAACTTAACACACTTCTGCATTTCCTCGTTCCATCTCGATTTGTCGAGGGAGAAGAGATTTGGAGTGTCCACTACAGTGACATTTCCCACTGTCTTTACCATGGACTCTTTCGTCACAGTCTCCAATCCACTTTTGCTAGGAAAGTAGTTGCCACCAAGGATGATGTTGCCAACTGTACTTTTCCCAGCTCTGGAAGGACCGATCAGAAGGATCCTCATGTCAGGGTTCGACGCTGCCGTTTTGATGCTGTCAGGGTTCGACGCTGCCGTTTTGATGCTGTCAGGGTTCGACGCTGCCGTTTTGATGCTGTCAGGGTTCGACGCTGCAGTTTTGATGCTGTCAGGGTTCGACGCTGCTGTTTTGATGCTGTCAGGGTTCGACGCTGCCGTTTTGATGCTGTCAGGGTTCGACGCTGCCGTTTTGATGCTGTCAGGGTTCGACGCTGCCGTTTTGATGCTGTCAGGGTTCGACGCTGCCGTTTTGATGCTGTCAGGGTTCGACGCTGCCGTTTTGATGCTGTCAGGGTTCGACGCTGCTGTTTTGAACAATAAATAAACAAATATGTTAAAGATTTATTTTCCCTTAAAAGTTGGAGTGAGAGTATTTCACCTCAACTTACATTTTCTGTACATCAGCATGTATGGTAGGCTTGAACTGTCAAAAAAAGGAAATGCTTTTTTTTTTTTTATAAAATACTATGAAATACTTTTTTTGACATTCTTCACAAGAGAGAGAACAACACTTACTTTTCCAGTGATGCTTCTGAAGTCTGTAAGATATTGACAATATTAAATAATAAAATGACCAGTCTTGAGTCATATCAATTTGCTAATGATATAATTCTAATCAAACAAACAAATGTACCCGTGTTACATTGTAGTCATCAAAACAGTACCATAGCCCATTTTCAAAAGATCTGATGATTGTATTGTAGTGTCCACAACTGTATCCACCCATATGATTTATAACGGCATAAAGATCATATATAGGCCAATTATCCTGCAGAGAAAGATGTTAAAAATGTTAAGACAATTTTATACTGCTTTTAAATAGCATTTTGTTTTTGGTATGATGGATTGATGAAACCTCTTTGGGTAGACGTAGAGGTACATCCAGACGACATTCATTCTTCTTGTAACTCATCTGTATGTAATCAAAGTCAAACCTCTTCAGATGCAGAGTGAGAACAGTAGGATATTCATCTATTTTACTCCACTGCAGCAAGAGTAAGAAAATTGCCAGGAAGAATGAAAAAGCATATGTTACGCACAAGTTGGAAACTCATAATACTTCACTATAATTGGTTCAGTAATCATGGGTCGATCATCTGTATGAGTGATGGATGGATGTGTAAAAATCTCACATTTTCATTTACTCACAGTTTCTGTTTCTGTTTTGTGGTCACATTTTTCACAATACATCCAGTCATCCTCTTCTAGTTTTGAATGTTGAAAGAAGGTCTTCAGGCCTTTTCCCTATAGGGTCAGAAAAATAAAACATGCCGTTTTAGAGGGAAGCTACTGTCTCCCAAGAACAACAAAAATGTTTTGGCGAACATTAACTTTGCATTGTCTTCATACCATATCATACTTATCATTCCCGGCATCGATAGACAGCAGTATTGAGATGAACGGGCTGGTGTCTGTGGTTTTATTGCCACATTGGCCACATTTTGTAATGTTGTTCATATTCCCTTCAAAGGCCTGGAACAAATGCACTGTGCTCTCATTGGCTGATTCTTAATTGCATCACCATAATTAATCAATGATGATAAAAGAGACTTATTTAGTCAATTGTTTCCCTCTCGGCGAAACAGACTTGTGTTTATATGTGACATATACCTTAGAGGCATGTGTCCCCACTGCTTTTAAAATCTTCCTATAATACTCCACTGCATCTTGTTGCTCATAAACTTGAAGGTATAAAAGAAGAATTATGAAAACAATGTTCTAAACTTTGTGTAAATATGTGACCCTGGACCACAAAACCAATATTTCACATGGGTCAATATTTTGAAATTGAGATATATACATCATCTGAAAGCTGAATAAATAAGCTTTCCATTGATATTGATGTATGGTTTGTTGCAATAGGACAATATTTGGCCGAGATACAACTATTTGATAATCTGGAATCTGAGGGTGCAAAAAAATTGAAACATTGAGAAAATTGCCTTTAAATTTGTCATTTATGTTCGCGATTGTGCTACATTCACTCACAAAAATAAATGTTTTGTATATTTACGGTAGGAAATTTACAAAATATCTTAATGGAACATGACCTTTACTTAAAATCCTAATGATTTTTGGCATAAAACAAAAATCGATAATTTTGACCCATACAATGTAGTGTTGGCTATTGCTACAAATATACACGTGCTACTTGTGACTGGTTTTGTGATCCAGGGTCACACACACACACACATATATATATACAGTATATGTAAAGTACATAGCCTACACTATATATGGATCCACTATATATGGGAACTTTAGCCTACACTATATACACAGTGATATACATATAATGGATTAAGCTGTAAATGAAATGAACCTACCATGTCTAATTCCAAGACTCCTTGTTATTCCTTCAGTTGTGGCTGCATTTTCTGACAGCTTAGTAAACAGCTTCTGAAGTTGTAGCAGGAGATTTTCCCCACCACAATCTCCAGGAGCTTCCTGTCTAAATTGAAAATTACAAAGAAAAAAGTTAAGAAAAAAGTAATACAATAAAGTGGGAAACTAGTAGCCTAAATAACTGTATAATCAGTAGATACAATAATCATAAACTTTATTCATTCAATTCATTTTACCTCCCCACTGCCTCTCTGAATTCTGGGGTCATGAATAGACACTGCAATACTGCATTTAAGTAGCAGGTGGCGCCTTGATTTTTCAGGCCATTGTATTGGACTTCGATCCTGAATGCAAAAGTAACACACGTAAAGATTTCATTAGCCTAGTTCATTGGGTTGTATTATACAAAGCGTCCTCAAATAAGAGAACTAACGTCAGAATTTTGTTTCAAGGTTATTTATTTCACATCTAGGCTATTTACAGTAAGGGCACGCAATGAACGGAAAGTTATAGGCTTGATGTTTCGATAGTATAGGCTAGCCTACTTTTAATATTGATTTTCTAGTCTAGGCTATGTGGTGAGGTTTAAGTCAACCCACCTGTCATGAGATCCATGTGAACGCTTCTGGGCTGTAATATGGGTGCCGGGCTTCTTCATGCTGTTTGCGGACATTTTAATCTGGCACGTAAAGGCTAGGAAACTTTAAACGTGTCTGTATTCAAACCGGTTTTGCGCCCGTTGTCTGTTGGTTAATCTGTAAATGGTTAAACGCATTCCGTGATTAATTTTAAATGCATAATATGCTAAACTTAATAACGAGTAGGCCTATATAGGCTATCACAAAGAAACTAATAGACTTGTGAATTTAATTATTCCACATACATGTGAAAGAAACTAGGTATATAATCAGAATTTACCTTATTGAAACTCTTCTTTTGTCCTGGAACAAGGAGGAAATTCATAGAGGACAACGCACACAGTGTATCTATTGCCGACACTTCAAACCAATATTAACATGCACGTCCAACTTCGCCTGGCAACTGTTAAGTTATAGTTTTACTTTCGTTATTGTTGTTGACGGCAGAAACTGCCAAGTAGACTGAGCATAAATTCAGACATAATTTAAAAACTTATAATTTTGTTTGTAGCATTCAAATTTTATTACAATTATTTAATATGAAGAAAGTGCATGGCCTAAACGTTGGTTTATTAATTTGACCACTTCAAGAATAACAACAACAACAAATCAAAACAAAACATAAAAAGTACAATCACAAGTCAGTCAGAGACTTTTCTTCATCGATAAAATACCTGAGACTGTTTCAAATAATGTTCTCCCATTATCCCCGATATGTGACAGACAAATCCAATTAATTTACAATAGCATACAGATTCTACACTCATAATAGGCTAGTGATTAACAAAAGTCTCTGTGAGTCTGCCTAAAAGTTGATGATTCCGGCAGAGACTCGAATTATTCTCATGCAACCTCCAGGTAAACGTAAGACCATGAAGAGGGTGGAGCGATCCTTAATTTGGTGGTCCAGAAACGTGTCGTTGTCCTCTAGTTGTTTATCTGTGTACAGCAGTCTCAGGGACGATGGATCATCCCCTGATAAGATAAAGAAGTTTAAACATTTACATGGTAGCCTATAGGCTATTTTACACTTCATTTATTTAATCCATTTCAATGAGATCGCTGTCTAGACATGTCAGTCACAATATTGGTACAGTTTCCATGTCAGGTGGTAGCCTACAACCAATGGAAAATGATATGCTTTTTTATCAAACATTTGTTGTATTGAAAAATTCTATATGAACTTGATGGCATTGGCAAAAGCCAGGGCCGGCGCTGTGGTGGGGCATTAGAGGGCCGTGCCCCGGCCCTAGCGGTCATTGATGCCCCTCCTACCACAGTTGCTAATACAATGCTAAATCATAAATCAGATGTAGCCTACCTATGTACAATAACATACCGATGTCCAGGAATCGATTTAAATAGTAGCCTACATTGTGTTTAATTGGTTGTTTAATGAGATCTGATAGAAATAATGTAGCCTACAGCCTATGTTTATTAGCATTAGATCTTACCTGCTTGACCGGGCAATTTTTCTGCAACTTTCTTTTTGAATGCCAAAATAGTCATTTTGTTGAAATCTTCCTCTGACGTCGCAACATCCACGGTTTTTTTCTCCCCCTTTATTCCAACCACCATGATCTGGTAAATCTTTCCCATTTTAGGAGAACACCTAAAGCAAGTTAGGCTACTGCAAAACGCCGTATAAAATGTGAAAGTTTCACTTTCTGTTTTTGCAAGGTGTTGACGCCCTGATAGAAAAATAACCTACATGTACGCCTACTGTCTATAAATAATATAATCGGAGTTTCTAATAAACGAAATAGGCTATGCTTATAACGGTAACATCATCAGTTCATTATTAGAAATAAGCAAACCATATCCTAAATATCCATGGCAAGGGTCCATTTTAGCTGTGTTCAAGTGACTAAGGAAGTTAATTTTGTCGTTCAGATTAAATATTAATTTGTTCTGTGTGTAGAATAAGATAGCCTCTTTGCAAAAAACAAAAAAAAAAAGAAAAGAAAAAAAAGAAAAAACAAACAAACACAGACATGCCTACTTTATAGTAGTATCTTATTTCAACCCATCTGTCGAGAAGCCATGTGACAAACTGGAAAGAGAAAAACACACTGTCAACATTAGTCTTGGTTTCATTTCTAAACCGATTTGAACTGTTCGACCAAAAATGACGGAACAACAGCACGAAGAAAAACGCTACGATCCCAATGACACAACGCTGAAGTTTGTAACACGCCAGGATGACATAAGTATGTATTTACTACTCTTTATAAAACATTTATTTATATTCGTTTTTAAATTTGGCAGAGAGAAACTGAAAACAAGTGCGCTTTGTCTCATCCCAACGGCTGTTAAATTAGATTCGCTAGACATTCAGTTAATAGCCTACTCATTAAACTCTTTGTCAATTAAATTTTTTCAGCCCAAACCAACCCAAATATAGCACAAGGCTAATTTCAAGAAATAAAATATTATTAGCCCTATAAATTAGCCCATTTTACTAAAAGTGAAATGTTCAGAAAAATATCCCTGTTATTGCACAAGGCTCTGTTTTTGGAATTAGCATTTCACATTTTATAATAATTTTGGAACTTTAAATGTATGCAGTGGGGCTACTGTAAATCCATTAAACCACAACACTATTTGGCCAGGTATCAAACCAACTGTAAATTACTCAGAATATTATTCTTCATGTTGCACAAGGTTTCTCGAGAATAATTTTAAAAAAAAGTTTTTTTGGTATAGCATAACAGCTGCTTCTCTTACCGCAACATAATTTAGATGTTACTACTTGCTAAATACTGCATGCTTTTAAAATAGAAATAGTATTCCACGTGAAACGTTTTTGACAGTAGTAGCGTAGGTAGGCTACTACATCTTTGTCACATCATGACCTCATAGTTGCATGTTTAATTAAGGTAGTAGCATCAGTCATCTTCTTAAAACATGTATTTTGTTCATAAATCAAAATAATAATAATAAAAATGCTATAGCAATGCTTAGTATAATTGAGGTTAAATTAAGTTTGTAGAAGTATACAAATATTGAAAAAGCTTTACACAAACCATCTCAGTACTAATTTAACTTGTATGTCCAGCCGGGGATGATGACCCTGAGACTCGTCGTGCTGAGATGTCATGTGGCCATGCGGTCACTCCACAGTCACTGACTGGGTGGTGTCGAAGTCTACTTGACCAGGTATTTAGAATAAAGAATCAGTACTTGTTAACTGGCACATACTTACCATAATCTATAATTATTTCTACCTTTCATTCTCAGGGTCAGCACAAGTTTTTGTGCCCTGCACTTAAAGAGGACACAGTACAAAGATGCAATGCAGAATGGCCCTATGTGGAGGTGCGGAGGCTGGCTGTACTGACACAAGAGGAACAGAGCCATTTTGAAGAGACAATGGCTGTCCTGGCTGCAGCCGAGTACTGCGAACACAAAACAGTGAGTTACCAGCACACACTGAGATGCATGTATCCAAAAATAATTGCATCCTCGTATATTCATATATGTTAGGATGCAATGAATTTTTTTTATAATGGTGACATATTATGCCCCTTTTCACAAGATGTAATATAAATCGACGGTGTCCCCAGAATGTGCTCAAAATTCTCATTTATTAGCTTGTCAAATGTGCCCCTTTTTGGGTGTGAACAAAAACACACTGTTATTGTGTCCCTTTAAATGCAAATGAGCTGCTGCTCCCCGTCCTGTTCAGAACAGGCCCACAAGCTTCGGATATTCAGGTGTTGTGCCGAATTAATTTGGCAGGAGGTCGAAATTCGGCACAACACCGGCAATAACAAAACATGCAAATAATCTCACTCATCCAAACTCTCAGAAATAACCAGTAGCAGAGTCCAGCCTTACAGAGAGACTCAGGAAGAGGTTGCAAATTTTAGAAACACCTGGACGTTTCTGAATGGTTAGTGGATACATGTATGTAGTTATGGATTTACAATGCTCACCGACTTGCATGTACCATCATGTTTAACTTTTACAAAAACCACAGTTCCCTTAGGTCTTTATAAGACATTTTTTGGACAAAATATGAAGCCTAAGTGAGAGATGGCATGCTTTGGGTGATGGGTGGAAACGTGCAGATTTAGGCTTACCAAAACAAAGTTGGGTTGTCACTTTTCATGTTTTCTGGGTTGGTAGATGCACCGGTGACCTGATAATAGCACTTAAACACGGAAAAAGTCCGATTTTCATGATATGTCCCCTTTAAAATGTTACTTAAAATATACATGTTTCTTTTTCCATTTCTTCATCTTTAACTTTATCTAATTACCTTTAGTGTCCTGGCTGTCAAACATTTGTTGAGAGAGAAGACATTACCAACCTCTGTGCCATTTGCACAATCTGCACGGCTGAGATGGGTCAGATATATCAGTTCTGCTGGCAGTGTATGAGAGAGTGGGAAGGTCCAGGCCCTCGATCTGACCGCTGTGACAACGCCGGCTGCACCAATCCCGACATCGAAAAGCTGGCGAAATGTCGTTATATAACCCTACCTGAAGTTAAAAATGTGAGTTGTCCCTCCATGCGGGCTTGCCCCACTTGTGGCAATCTTGTGGAGCACGACACAACAGGGTGCAAGAATATCATATGTAATCGCTGCAGGGTTGAATTCTGCTTCGTCTGCCTGAAAGTCACTCAAACATGTTTAGAAACAAGCAGTTTCTTCATTGGCTGTTCAGCTGGGGTCGCGCCACGCCAGACTTCCATTCCTATCTGGAATAGAAGTGAAAACCATTAAAGGCTATATCAAAATGTTCCATTCCTTGTGTGTAATAAATAAGCTGTGATTCTATGCAAAAATCAAATATGTAGGGTGAAGGCTTTTTGTGTAGATTTCTGTCCATTGCTCTTGTTCTCTAAATAAAATGAAATGGATTGTGTTCATAATTGTCACATGGCAAGCTACATTTGTTGTGGCATAACTGCACTACTATATAAAAATGAAGTCAGTTAGCTGATGAATATTGTGCCATGGGATATTAAATCAGTACTAAAAAAATTTTTTTTTTGAAAGTTGTAAATTAAAGATTATTGGAGAACATTTTACAAGAAAATACTATTTCAGTATTGTGCTTTCAATTTATTTGCCATTGCTTTGTGTAATTTAGTAGTTTCTGAGTGAAAACTGAAAAGAGACATTTACTAGTTAAAATGGAATTTCCCTTAATTCCCAAATCCTTCTGGCAAAGAAACTGAGTGGAACGGAGGTATGCTGGTTTTGGTTTCTGTTGTACTGAAACCAAGAATTTATGCTGACATTTGATTCTCTGAGAAATGTGGCATACGATTTCAGAGGACAAAATTCCTTTATTCTTCTCTGGAATTTTCTTAAACTAATTAAATGGGGTTTTTAAATGTGCACATACTGACTGCTTGTATGTTGTGAGTAATGTGTGTGATTTGTGCAGAGGTGGACAGTAACGAAGTACATTTACATGAGTACTGTACTTAAGTACACTTTTTGAGTATCTGTACTTTACTTGAGTATTATTTTTTCTGGAAACTTTTTACTTTACTTCACTACATTTGAAAGACAAATATCGTACTTTTTACTCCACTACATTTCTGTCAAGGTCCTTGAGTAGAAAGTAGTAATGTCAGTCAGTGGATGATTTTTTTCATCTCTAAAACGTGATTGTTTTTTTTGCAGGTGACAGACAGTAATCACTCTTGTAGGGTCACGTGTTGTGAAGTCCGGCAATTTTTCAACATTTTCTTTAAACACTAATGAACTGGTGGCAAAATGGATAAAGGCAGATCCTCGGCACAGTGCGCGCATCCATGGCAAATAGGTCTTTCTGATTTGCTGTTTGTTAAAACAGTATTGCTGTTGGGTAGTTTAGGCTATGGTTGTGTAGCTGGCTTTTAAAGCATGTTGTATTTTTATAGACCACTTGATTCAAATGTGCATGAATGGATACACATAGATGTGTACTTCTTTTGTTGGGGTGGTAGGAGTGTTAAATAAAAAGTTAAAAAATATGATTTTGGCTGTCTTTTTTGTCAGTCAGTTTAAATTCTACAGGTTTTATAACATTCTAAGAGCTCTTAATTCCACAGATACTACTACTGGTAGGTGTATTCACTAGGTTGCTTCAGAGGCATGAGGAACTGTACACTCAAAAAAAGGATATGTTGGCTTTTATTTAACTTTTTTTTGTAAACAGGTTCCACCGGTTCCACATAACTATGTTTCGTTAAACAAACATAATATGTTCATGTAACTTCAACATCATGGAATTTGGTCATTTTAAGCGACCCAATTAAACTCTGAGCTAATGAGTTAATTAAGTGAATAATTGAGTGATGATTGAGCATTATTGAAGACACCTGATGTTAACAAGCAGAATCACTGAAGGAGAAAAACAGAATGTTTAAGTCACCATTATGGAGATAAGTGTGTGTTTTAGTTGGGCTCTTGATCATTAACTCATTAACTTTAGATTTTGTTTGGCTGTTGTACGTGAGTTATAGCAGCCAGATGAGCAATGAGCAAAGGTGATCTGATGGTGTTGGTTGTGTTTTAACATAAGCATTATCATGATAACAATCATTTGACCTGAGTCACTGAACTTATATTAAACCCATTTTCTAAGTTAAGTTTACCTTATGGATTATAGCAGCACTGTCATTGTAGAATATACTATTTTTAGCCTCAAATCAGTTTTTTTAATTTTAATTTTTTTAATTTTTAGATCAAATCCATAAATAAAAAAGAAATTTCTTAAAAAATATTTTGAGTAGGCACACACAGACATCAAGAATCAGCCTGTGAATCTCAGCAATGGTGACAATTATAAAGCATGTTGCAGTGCATTCTGGGTGCCACCAATCAAAACTCATTCATGGCTCCCATAATGCATTGCTGCATGAATAAATAATGAGCTTATGATCTGTTTGTCACCATTGCTGAGATTCACAGGCTGTTTCTTGATGTCTGTGTGTGCCTACTCAACAGATTTTTTAATAAATTTATTTTTTATTTATTGATTTGATCGTTTGAATTTCATTGAAAAGGCTAAAAATAGTATGTTCTACAATTTCTACAATGACAGTGCTGCTATAATCCGTAAGGTAAACTTAACTCAGAAATTGGGTTTAATATAAGTTCAGTGATTCAGGTCAAATGATAATTATGGTCAAATGGTCAAATAATGATTATGTTAAAACACAACCAACACCATCAGATCACCTTTGCTCATTGTTCATCCGGCTGTTATAACTCACGTACAACAGCCAAACAAAACCTAAAGCTAATGAGTTAAGGGTCAAGAGCCCAACTAAAACACACACTTATCTCCATAATGGTGACTAAAGCCCTATTCGCACGGGATTAGTACTATCTGGGGACCTCGTGTGATTTAGAAATTACCCCCCCACATCTGAATTTCGTGTGGCGCATTCGCATTGGATAACCGAAGCCTGTGATTATACTCAAATTTACTGACTTTTCTCCCGGATGACGTCGAGGCTATTGCTTGGAAATGTCTTGCCGTTATTATAGGTCTATCTGTATGATATATCATAAACAGAAGAATGTTCCCTACCGCATGCTGCTATACCATTCATCTCCATATAATCATTATTTTTGCTCTTCTGATGATTTTCAGCTTTCTCTTTCTGCAAATTGTATAGTTGTATGGTGTATAGCGATATGACCCAGCACCCAAAATACTATCGAAACACTCCAGCGCAGCCTCCATTCTTCGCGAAAGATGGATAAAAAGGCGCGCAAGAAACAAAAACCTTGAAAAAATGATATACGATCCGCCAAATCACAGAGATGCCGATTCGCACGGGACTGATATTATCACAGGACCTCGGTGTTCGGCGAAATATGGTAGGTCATTTGGGGGGGAATTATTACTTTGCAAATTACAGACATGACCGATTCGCACGGGATTAAGATCACAGACGACCTCCACAATTATTTCAAATGACTAGAGGTCCCCATATTGTACTAATCCCGTGCGAATAGGGCTTTAAACATTCCAGTTTTCTCCTTCAGTGATTCTGCTTGTTAACATCAGGTGTCTTCAATAATGCTCAATCATCACTCAATTAATCACTTAATTAACTCATTAGCTCAGAGTTTAATTGGGTCGCTTAAAATGACCAAATTCCATGATGTTGAAGTTACATGAACATATTATGTTTGTTTAACGAAACATAGTTATGTGGAACCGGTGGAACCTGTTTACATAAAAAAGTTAAGTAAAGTCAACATATCATTTTCTTGAGTGTAAGAATTACATACAACAATAATAAAACAATGCATTGATATTTACTTTTTACTTTTGATACTTAAGTACTTTTAAAAATGAGTACTTCTGTACTTTTACTTAAGTAAAAATCAGTCTTTACAACTTTTACTTGTAACAGAGTAATATTTGACCAGTAGTATCTGTACTTTCACTCAAGTAAGGAAGTTGTGTACTTTGTCCACCTCTGGATTTGTGTCATGTATTGTTACAAGCATGCTGCTCTCAACTAATTGCCCCTTGTGGGATTAATAAAGTTGATTGAATATTATAGACATTTCAAACTAATGAAGCACATATAGAGACTTTTTTAACAGATTATGTGTTTATTTAGCATGAGGCAATGCAATTCTTCTAAACAAGAAAAATTAATAAAATTTTACAACAAAATAATTGGACCCATCTGTTAACTGATGAAAAAAAACAAAAAAGACTTAATAGGGGCTATTCAGATGCAGAACTTGGACTGGATGTTGTCTGATGAGACTTGAGATTCTTGTAGTATTTCTGGAGGAGGGAGAGAAAGAGGATAAAAGGTAACTAAATAAATATAAGTGTTCAGAATGGACTTTAACAGCACTTAAAATAATAATTAATACCAGTAAGTAAATAAGGTGCAATTAACATTCAGAAATTAAATAGTATCTTGTACCTCCATGTTCTGGTAATGCCTTAGGCTACTACAGTGACTTTTCTTAGCAGTTTCCTCATTGCCATAGAACAAAGAGCAGAGTCTGCAGAAGAAACCTGTCTTGGGCACCACAAAGTCAACCCCTATGAAACACAGATAACAAAAAGAAAATCAGCTTGGAGGTGATGTGAAAGCATATGATTCAGTCACTGTTCACAGCATTATCAAACAAAGTATTTTTGGTTAGAAAGGCAATAATTTAAACCTGATGTTAGTGTCATTTGTAGTGGATCTCTTACCAATGGGGTTGTCTGGGCTAAACGGGGGCAAGGTTAAATCTTCAATCACAGGAGATTGAGAGCGGGCCTTTTTAACCACGGGTTCCTGTATCGACTCAATCTCCCGACGTTGCTTGGACTCTTCTTCAAATTAAAATTAAGAAAAGGTATAAGTGAGAACATGCAACGGTACAAAAACCCCCCAGCTAAAATATATTAAAGGGGTCATGACATGTTTTTTTAAAAAAAAATTTATTATGTTCCCTTAGGTGCAATTATAGTATTACTATAGTTTTTTGTACAAAAAAACTTTTAAAATGTAGTGATTTATGACATTTTCCCACCCTGTTTCTCACCTCTGATTCAAACAGTCTGTTTTGTGGTGTTTCCCCTTTAAGACTTCAGTGTTAACGCCTATACTGTTATGATTGGCTAACGTCAGTGCTGCTTATGCATAAATTATTAACGTTAATCATTTTGTATCACATGTAGACTACACAATGCTCCACCACGTGAAACTTCGGTCTTCCAATCTTTTACCATCGTGTCAATTCTCAATTGATTTTTATTCATATGCGCGAGGGAGAGAGAGAGAGAGAGCGCGCAAGACAGTTTGAAGGTGTGCGCGCAGCCGGGGCTCTCTCTCTCTCTGCTCGTTCTTTCAGTAACATGCCCTGTCACACTCATCTGATCACTCACCGTTCAAATAAGGCTTTGGCGGGCTGCATATGCTGCAAATAAACTGCATCCAACTGCTTTCCCTGACGTCTGGATCGTTCGGCAGCGTATTCAAACATATTGTATCTTGTAAACAGACCCACTCGCTGCACGACAACGCATGAGATGATGCGAAATGAGGCGTAGTTGTCCTGCGCTGGAGGCGGTCATATGCAAACGACTGGTACGTCACTTCGCACCGTGACGTCACTTCTTACCATGGATCCAGAACGAGCTGTATTTAGAGCTTGATTAAATAAATGCTTCGTTTATAATGGGGAGGACGTCTTAAGCTATGAAACTTGCAGGAAGTTTTAATAGTACATAGATGTCTTATATACCAAAAGATCAAGGCAAATTTGGTTTCTCATGTCATGACCCCTTTAATATGCGATATATAAAATAGTTGTCAATGAGATTGAATACCTTTGATAGAGGATTTTTTATCAGGGACTGGTGTGCCAACAATATCGCTTTCTGACTTAGAGTTGTCATCATCTTTAGCTCTAGGCCTGTCCTCTTCTGACCCTGAAGAGATCTCCAGACGCAATGAATCTGGAACTGTTTCAGCCTTTTGCGGTTCTGGCTTAACATTAAGATCCATAGATTCTAGAGCTGCAGGAGGACTCTCGCTCATGGAAGCAGCTGTCGCTGGTTCACACTCCGCACTCATCTCGGGCTCCTCTTCTTCTTCAGCACTCTTTGTCGCCCCTCTTTTACCCCTTGTGGATCGCCTCACTACAAAGAGCAACAAGGAGACAACAGTGATTACAAAACCCTCATGCCGTTTAGACTTAAAACAAAACCTCCTTTCTATCTTTTACTCACCTGGGGTCTGACGAGCCCTCTTTTTGGCCCTTGTAGCTCTCTTTTTAACTTGCTTCTCTTTAATCTCTTCACTAGGTGGTTGTTCATCTTCCTCCTCCCCAACTTCATCCACAGTTACAAAATTCATCTTGCGGAGCTCATCCAGGTCACATGAATCCTCTTCATGGCTTGGTGATTTCACAGACTCCTCTGGTATGATTGGTGTTGTGCTTCTGGGACTGGTTGGCTTGGCTTCACTTTGCTCCAATTCCTCAGTCTCCTCATCGTCACCTTTGGTCTCATCCAAGGTTACAAGAGTCTGAAAAAAAAAAAAAGGCCATGTAAACATACAGGAAATAAGTAAACCAAACCAAGGTCGCCTTAATGATGGGTTTGAATACAATTTAAGTGGTGGCAACCAAAAAAGAACTGACCTCGGGGTTGAATGAATCAAATTCCTCCTCTTCATCAACAATCTCATCCAACGTGACCAGGCCTTGAAGTTCTTTGTCCAACTGGTATTCTTCACCCCCCGTTTCATCTTCTCCAACCTCATCAACTGTTAAAAGTCCCTCAGGTACTTCATCAGCCTTTGAACGCTGATCCTCATTTGATTCATCAAGATAATCTTCCTCACCCTCACTGACCTCATCAAGAGTAACCAAAGCATCATGGGATGGAAGTTCAGAGATCACAGTTGCCTCATCTTTACTGTCTATCTCTGGGGCAGATGTTTCAGGCTGTTTAGGTTGATCATCTTCTGATTTCACTAAACTGTCTGCAGAAGTTGGTGGGCAGCCTTCCTTCGGTGAAGGAGAGAAGGAAACTGACTGGCTTGGCTCAAATTCATCCAAGACCCCAATGTCAGTGCTTTCTTTCACGGTTGAAAGGGTCTCAACATTGGCATCCATCTTGGCTAAAGCACTTTCTGCTACAGTACAAAGCTCTGTTGTCTCGCTCTTAACAACAGCAGTTTTCATCCCATCTGTTCCCAGCAGTTTATCAACACTCTCTTCCTGAGACTCATGTTCTTCTGGCATTTGAGATGCGACCACTTCCACAACTGCCGTGGTTTCTTCAGTCTTGGTGTCCATTTTGTCCATACATTCAATAACTCCAGGTTCCGTTGTCTCAGAAGGTATAGTCTTGTCAGTATGTTCTGGTGTATTAGCTTGACTTGACTGTGCAATAGGAGAGATGATAAAATGGGGATCTGGTTCATCCTGAATCTTCTCGTCCCTGGCTGAAGACTCTGCGTTTGAGGCCACAATGTCCTCTGCATCATCCCCTACTTCGTCAACAGTGACAAACTCATCAATGTTAAATGGAAAAGGTTCTTCATCTTTTTCCTGGAAAGCACAAATTCCTAATCAGCAACGTCTATTTTTCCAGTTATTAGACAGCAAACATGTTCAATGTTGTTACTTACCTTTTCACTCGTCCTTGTTTTTGAGTGACTCCTTGAGGGTTGTGAGTTTTTGCTATGACTCTATAAAAAAGCAAAAACAACAAATCAAGTCAAAACATTAACATTTCAGAGCAATTTCACAACTAAAGAAACAGAACCATCAAGTAAAAACAGTTTTAGCAATATATATGGTCCTCACCCTGCGATCAACATCATACCCCCTTGATCGCTTTGATGGAGGGCTGGATTCCCGCCTACTTCTTCGGGAGGATGATCCCCCACGCCTGGTGGTAGGACCATCTTCTTCAGAATTACCCCTGTTCCTGTACCTAGAAGCTGACTCGTTCTCTGGGGATGAGGTGTCCACAGGCCTGCTTCTGGACCCATTGTTCTGAGACTTTTTCTCTTTCTCTCCCTTTTTTTTGTTCTCTGCTTGAGTGGCTTTCTTTGTCGCTTGAGCAGGTTTCTTTGAGGTTGATGGACCTTTTGTGGTTGTCTTCTCTGCAGCTTTTTTCTCCATCTCTGCCTTCTGTTTGGCTTCCTCTTCAGCACGTTTTAATGAAGACTGTAAGCGACACTGATGGACAGCTAATTCAAGGGCCTTCAAAATTTCCTGCGTAACAGGAGGAAAGTCCAGAGATTCGTCGTCGATCTGGAAGGGCTCAGGCACTGTTTGGGGAAGGTTTGAGGCACAATTAACTGTGACAGATGAATTACTGACAGTTTGATCAGAAGTGGAGGGCAGATCAGAGGCAGAATCTAAGGTTGAAATGGAGTCGGATGCAACGGCTGCAGGTTCAGTTTGATTACTCGACTCATGGTTAATGTCCCCCTCTAAAGATTCAGTTGGTGCCACTGTCAAGTCATTCGATTGGCCCTCATTGTTGATCTTGAGCTCCTGTTGTCCACATGCTTCCTCTTTGACATCAGTGCCTTTGGTAGGTTCTTCTGGACTCTGTGTCTCCATGGCCTCTACTTCCGTTTCCTCACTGCTAACAGCTGAAGCAACAATATCCATTTCTGACTTGGTCTCAACATTCTTGTCATCTTCTTGCTTTTCACTGTCAATGTTGCTTTCTTCCACAGATGTAGGAACCAATTCTTTGGGAGCATCTTCAGCCTGTGGGACATTCTGATTGTTGTTCGCGAGTGAAGTCACTGTCTGATCAGTTGTGTCAAATAATACAACAGATTCTGAAGAAGCCAATTCATACTCTGCTTTTGCAGATTCCACCGAAACAGCAGATTCTCCTGAGGGAACTGAGGATGCCAATTCAAGATTTGTTTTCCCAGATTCAACTGAAACGGAAGATTCTGAAGCAGGAACAGAGGATGTAATTTCAAGCTCTGTTTTCCCAGATTCAGAAGCAGGAACAGAGGATCCAACTACATTCTCCGTGTCCACAGATTCAACTGAAACAGCAGATTCTGGAGCAGGAACAGATGACTCAACTTTAAGCTCTGCTTTCCCAGACTCAACTAAAACTGCAGATTCTGAAGCAGGATCAGATGATTCAACTTTAAGCTCTGCTTTCCCAGACTCAACTGAAACAGCAGATTCTGAAGCAGGAACAGATGATTCAACTTTAATCTCTGCTTTCCCAGACTCAACTGAAACTGCAGTTTCTGAAGCAGGATCAGATGATTCAACTTCAAGCTTTGCTTTCCCAGACTCAACTGAAACGGCAGATTCTGAAGAGAGAACAGAGGATCCAATTTCAAGCTCCTTGTTCATAGACTCAGGTTCTGCACTGGGAACTATGGATCCAGTTTCATGCTCTTTTTTCACAGACACAGTCTCCGGGGTCACCATGACAGTTTCAGTAACAGCTTGGGTATCCATCCCTTCTTTAATCTCAGGAGTAGGTGTTCCTGCATTAGCAGGCATTCCAACTGCAATGTCTTTGGGAGCTGCAGTAACTTCAGTTTTCAACTTCAACTTTTCTTCACTATGCACAGTAGATGTAGTAGATGCACCAGAAGCTGCTGCCGCAGCCACTGGCTTTTTTGCTTTGGCTGTATTAGGTTTACTTTCTGTTGCTGCTGATTGACCAGGAGGCTTCGTTCTAAGAGGAGAAAATTATTTAGAAATTTACAGAATCATTGTATAAAGAAAAGCTACATATATTCTTCTTTCCCTCTTACCCTTTTGCATCTGGCTTCTTTTTCAGCTGTTAAATAAATAACAACATGTTAAGTTATTAATTGCCACTGTGAAACAAGTGATGCTACACATATAAATGGCTAACAAAACCTGCTAAACTACCTTGATTGGTTTGGCAAGTTGGAAGTTGAGGGTATTGTTCTTGACTACACAACGAAACTTAAGGAAGCGGATGAAAATAGCCCTAGCCATAGCAGCATTCTCCATTTCAAAAATCATCTGAGATTGAAAGAAAATTAAAAACAATATTACAACAGTCAGCTGGGATCTATTTTCCATTAATAATGGAAATAGATCTGCAGATATTATGCAAGTAAAAATAAGATTTATGTTTAATAAATATCAAAGTGAAATTTGAGTTTCTTACCCTGTCATTTAGAGGCAAAACCTTCTTGAATTTACCATAGCGTTTGATTACGGCCTCTACTTCTTTGATTGCCTGAAGTGTATTTGGTACATTACTAACAATGAGAAGGCGTTCTGGCAATGTGATGATTTCCTGTGGTCAGAAGGGTAAAAACATTCACTATAGAATATGTCTGAGACATGATACAAGTTATTTAATTTTAAGTCAGTATTATCTCTTCGGCATTTACTTACAGGTGATTTCTCCATGCCCATGAGCACTCTGAAAACTGACTCCTTTGGGAAGAAAAGGATAAAACAGTTGGTCAGCACTAACCAGTATTACTCAAGAGTATAAATGTACCTGAGACGTAATGCACTCTCTTATATAGACAACAAAGAGAGCCCATTTTGCCAGTGTTGTGTTCTTAAATGAGAACAGAGTGTTTAAAGCAACTGTATGTTGCCAATTCCAATTCATGAATAGGTACGAAATTCAGTGAAAAGAGTGGATTGCTTTACAGCAGCATGTCACACAAACATAGCTTTAATGAAGCAATATTATTGGTACATACTAGGGGTGGCACGGTACATGAAAAAACATCCGAACCGTTCGGTTCGCTTGTCTCGGTTCGGTACGTGTGTGCGTCGCACGGTTCGTTCGACGCATGCGCAATGTAACCTCGTGCCCGTTACCTCAGACAGTGCGTTTACTTTTCGCGCGAAATAAGAGATTTGTGGACATACATATGAGGCTTGTTCGACTTGAACCGGCGCTGCACAGACCGATCGACGAATAACATAAAAGTACCGCGATAGCAACGGCTCCGTATGCTTTTCAATCACTCTCGCAGTCGCAGTACTTTGATGTCATAAACTGATCGGTCTGTGCAGCGCTGCAGGTCACGTCACGTATAGAAATGGCTAGTGGGAGAGATAAGGAAGGCTAACAGGAGTTGGAGGATGCACCAGCGTCGTATAAGTCCGGTGTGTGGGAACATTTTGGATTTCATGTTACCTATGATATTTAAATATATACAGTGACAGTAAGTTTAGATAAGAACTCCAGTCGTGTTTCCAAATACTGCACTTTAATTTCAAGTGAAAAAAAAATGTATCCTCACTCTCAGGGAATAGAAGCATTGTGATACTGTTTTTGTGTTGAGGACGGTTGAACTTATGTTTCACTTTATGATTATGGCCTTTGCTATTGTTATAGCCTCATTATAGGCAATTATTTGTAACGTATTTTGACTTATTTAAAAGATAGTGCTTTAAGAGTTCCTCTCTTTTTCTTTTAAAAGATAAACATTTTGTAAGAGCTACACTGAAGTTGACAGTTTTATAAATGCAAGTTAATTTTAATCTTTGTGTGCTAAAAATGCACATAAGTTCCTGTAGAGATAGCAACACACATTCTCCTTTTTTGCCAAATAAATGTCTTCTCTCTTGCTGTATCAAAATGTCACCTAGCTTTCCTCAGAGATGGTCTCAATAATGTGCTTAAAGTCAAATTCAGTTTGTGCATGATTACATGATATACATTTTTTTTTTAAATACTGTATCCTGAATTGTGGATAATTAAGCTATAGCATATATCATATGCTGAAGTACATTTCTGGAGTGTTAAAGATTAAAAGAAAAAATAACAACAAGAACCGTACAGAACCGAAAACCGTGACCCTAAAACCGTGATACGAACCGAACCGTGGGTTTTGTGAACCGTGCCACCCCTAGTACATACATCATGAAAGAGGCTAAGAGACCAAAGAGAACGTTGACAGAGTAATCTACAAAAAAAAACGGTTTGGTCTTGATTGGTCTAGATTATTTTTTTATTTTTTTTAATGTGTTATTTATGAAAGACAGCAACGTAGGCTTTTGTAATTTGTCTGATTTCGGTACTCTATCTCTACTGAAAGGTCTTTTCCTGGACAACTGAAGGGATTTCTGACCCAAACAAATGAACTAAAATAACGAACGAATTGTTTCAGTCCTTCAGCACTGACTTTTTGTCTGAAGGAGATGTTGGCATCTCTCCCTTCCATCAATGCGTTCGACAAATTCTACCTGTCGAAAATGTCTACAAGGTATGACAACTGCACTAACCACAGGGGGTTGTCCAGGTACTGCGCAAGAATGGACTCCTCATCAACAAGAAACACTTTTACCTCTGAACGCAATTAGTAGAGGCAATGTAAAACCCAACCTCTAGAGAGTCAGCCGTGTTTTTTTTTGTTTTGTTTTTTTTTAATGTAGAGCTTGACACGGTCAAATATCATGTGCAATGTGGCCTATAGTAGGGGGCTCTAAAGTTGCAAAAATACACACCTACAAACAGTTGCTTTAATAAAACTGGGGTAAGAAGAACCAACGATTTCTAGGACATTTATAAAATATTTTTCCCTCTTTATAATTTCAGACAGAAATGAGTGCACACTCACGGTGTAGTTCAGGTCTACAGGTTGCACCATCATCTTTACGGTTATCTCTTTCTCTTTCACTTTAGCTGGGTTCTCAGAGCAGGCCTTCACCATTGCTTCAACAGCCTCTGTGTTGGGCATCTGCAGGTAGGCCTAAAAAAAATAAAAATACTGTTAAAATACATAATACAACATGATATAAAGCAATATAATTAATAAATAATAACAAAAAGACACCATCCATTTTTTAAATCAAGGATTTGTGTAATTTTAGCTGTATGTCATTCAACAAAGACAGGAAATAGGAATCAAAGCAATTGACATTGGAAAGCAACGAGCCTTACACTAAGTTAATCAGCTAATGTATACATCATAGGAATGTTTTTATTGTTCGCAAATTATAAACCAGCTCATATCCATCCCTTCTAGTAGAGTGGACACATCAGCCTACTTAAGCAGAAAATCATTGTTTAACTATCATGGAAAAAAATTCCTTTTAAACTAAAAGTTTTTTTGTAGATGGATACCAAGGCTAGAGATTTCTGATCCAGTTTGTTTGCTATGGAGTGAAAACAGTCTCGAAACCTTCCACAAATGCACGAGAGAGATCCACATTCGCGCGCACCAATTCACAAATGCACGGGAGAGATCCACACACACTAGTGATGCGCGGGTCGACTCGTAACCCGCGGATCCCGCGGGTAACCCGCGGGTCGGGTTGGGGCGGGTAAAGAAATTGTCACTTTATTTGCGGGGCGGGTTGGGGCGGGTCATACTTTTTTTTTAAAATCCATGTCTGTTGCTTGCAATTTCCAGCCTATATTAAATATTTGGGAGTATCTATTTTCATATTTTATTAGGTTATTTGATAAGGTTACAATACGAATGCCATAGCAACGTAACTTGCGTGAGGTATTGGCGTCACGTGACACGTCACGAAAGCGGCGCGCCAAGCACAAGCAGCTCCACAGCTCCCGCCGCCAGCCACGACAACAACAACAACCACGGAGAAATAAAAGTAAAGATGGAAGACGAGGTGCGGGAGAAATTGAGGTCGGGAATTTACATGATTAAAAGGGGAAAAAAAAGGTCAGGCTGCTAAATCTAATGTTTGGGAGTTCTCAGAAATAGTTGCAGCAGGAGACAACAGTATCGGCTAAGTTGCCTGAAGTGCAACTCGTGTGAAAAATATACAAACAGTAGCGCCACAAAACGGGCACTTCCAGCATGTCAAGACATATTTGTGGGGGGTCTAAGAAATAAAAAAATGGTTTAGCCTATTAGATAATTACAAACGCTGCTTTGTTATGTTGAACATTTTTATCAGTATCTTATTAATATGACCTGATTTATGGTTCATATTCATAATCATCTGCTGTTGCCAGTTTACAGGGCGATGTTTCCAAGCACTTTCAGGCTGAAATAAAGGCTGTTTTAATTTACATTACAATGCCTAGTATGTCTATTTAACGGTCGCGGGTGCGGGGCGGGGCGGGTTGTAAAAATAGATACAGTGGTGCGGTGCGGGCTGGGGCGGGTCAAATAATTTCATAAAAGCGGGACCCGCGGGTTGGAAAAAAAGCCGACCCGCGCATCACTAACACACACGCAAAGCAATCCACAGATGCACGGGAGAGATCCACACACACACAAAGCAATCCACAGATGCACGCGAAAGATCCACACACGCAAATCAATCCACAAATGCACGCGACAGATCCACACACACACATAGCAATCCACAGATGCATGCAAGAGATCCACACACACACACAGCGATCCACGAATGCACGCGAGAGATCCACACACACACACATAGCAATCCACAGATGCACGCAAGAGATCCACACACACAGCAATCATGTATTATTGTCCTTAGTCACATTGCTTTGCTCACAATCCACAGATGCTTTATCTGTACCTGTAATTTCATGCACAGCAAATCACGTGACTTTTGAGACTGTTGTTCCGCGGCCTTGATTCACAAATGCACACAAGCCTATCTGTCCACATTACATGCAAGGATGCGATATGGTGTCTTCCCCCAGAGGGCGCTAACCGGCCTTTGAGCTGAATCTTTTAAAGTGCTGGATTCATTTCGGTTTCTGACTTTCGAGACAACCGAAGTCTAAACATTACTAAATATCTAAATTTAGTAACTTTAGTGACTAATATCCTATACATAAATGCAAATATAGAGTAAAACCAAACCTCTTCTTTTATTCTTCAACGTATATAATCAGAATATATAGCCTTTTAAGAAAACCATTCGGATAACAGGACAGCTTTAAATTATTTCTGTAACTGTTAACAACTACTAGGCTGTATACGTTTTCTTTTGTTTATATTATTGTAATTCTGAATGTACTTTGTGGTAATGTAATAGCCCCTCCCCCATACACATATTAAATGGAAAATAATATGTTTCAGCAGTTACCTATATGTTTTGCTTTCCTTATTTTTAAAGAAAGGATTAATACTTCCACATAATTTAACCAACAAAGTAAAAGATTTATTTCAAAAGAATCCACAAGTATTACCCTCAAGTAAACAATTCTCAAGCAAACCATTACATGCAAAAGTTTGAGTTTGACATTCTTCAAAATATCTTTTCATTTGTGTTCAGCAGAAGAAAGAAACTCATATAGGTTCAAAACAACTTGAGGGTGGGTCAATTGTGTCAGAATTGTCATTTTTGGGTGAACAATGCCTTTTTTTCACCCAAATCTGTTTACCTACCTGTTTACGTAGATGGAAAAAACATGTTGTTTGGCAAATGAACCATTCAATTTAAAATGTCTGTTGCTTTGTAATAAATATTGCCTTGAATTGAGTATATCATTCAGTCTCATTATTTAGTTGGTTGAAATAATTTCCCCCCTTATTCTTATACGTTGCAGAATAAAAAAAGAGGTTTGGTTTTACTCTATATTTGCTAAAATGTAGAGTTTTATCTATAGTTAATAAAGTTACTAAATTTAGATATTTAGTAATGTTTAGACTTCGGTTGTCTCGAAAGTCAGAAACCGAAATGAATCCAGCACTTTAAAAGATTCAGCTCAAAGGCCGGTTAGCGCCCTCTGGGGGAAGACACCATATCGCATCCTTGCAGGTAATGTGGACAGATAGGCTTGTGTGCATTTGTGAATCAAGGCCGCGGAACAACAGTCTCAAAAGTCACGTGATTTGCTGTGCATGAAATTACAGGTACAGATAAAGCATTTGTGGATTGTGAGCAAAGCAATGTGACTAAGGACAATAATGCATGATTGCTGTGGATCGCTGTGTGTGTGTGGATCTCTTGCATGCATCTGTGGATTGCTAAGTGTGTGTGTGGATCTCTCGCGTGCATTCGTGGATCGCTGTGTGTGTGTGGATCTCTTGCGTGCATTTGTGGATTGATTTGCGTACGTGCATCTGTGGATTGCTTTGTGTGTGTGTGGATCTCTCTCGTGCATTTGTGGATTGCTTTGCTTGTGTGTGGATCTCTCTCGTGCATTTGTGGATTGGTGCGCGCGCATGTGGATCTCTCGCGTGCATTTGTGGAAGGTTTTGAGACTGTTTTCACTCCATAGTTTGCAGGCTTCCATGGCTGCAATATGCTGCGCTTTCCACCAAATGTCAACTAGTGATGCCGAAATAGTATTGGGAACGCACATTTCAAAGCAAAGTAACTGGCTGTTGCAGTTTTTTTAAACACGTATTTGAACTTTGAGCATGTTTCCTAAATCTCTGCAAACATATTATTGTATTTTTATGCTTTAGTACAGTCCAACAAATTACATACAGCACCTTTAATGTTATTACCTTCTGTTGAGTGATTGCTATGACAGGAGTTGCACTGAAACCATATGGTTTAGCAAGATTGGTGAGGTCATCCTCAGTAACCCCTTCCTCTGGAAGATTCGTAATCTCGATTATATTTTTTCTCCAGGGTACTTCCTGTAGTCAAAGAAAGAAGGTAGAAGTAGTTATTTTTGTAAAAATGATATATGTATATATAGTCAGTATGTGCATATGCAGTTTAGAGGGTGAACACCAAATAACTTACCTTCTTGACAAATTTCTTGGCAACTGCGGTCTCTGCCAAATTACACAAACAAATGTTATACAGATTGTCCAAAATGACCACGGGAACAACTAGAAAGGAAGATGCAGTAACTTACCTGAACCCTTAACAGTGGGTTTAACTTTAGATGTCTGTACCATCTTTTTGGGGTCATTCGGTTTTCCCTTGGTTACTTGAGGTGTCTTGAAAGGTGTCTTGAAACCTGGCAACTCTTTTGCTTTAGCTGGCTGAGATGCCTTCATCGGATTTGCACCTTTCACTGGATTTGCACCCTTCACTGGATTTGCACCCTTCACTGGATTTGGACCCTTCACCGGATTTGGACCCTTCACCGGATTTGGACCCTTCAGTTTCGCTGACTGAGTTGGTTTTGTCATAGTCACCTCTTTTCTATAATAATTCACAAACACATTCACAGAACCATTTGTAAAATGTTCAAAACAGGCATATATCATGTTAATTTTTAGATGCACTGCAAAACCACTGCATGCATGCATGAGAACTTACTTCTTAACAGGTTTTCTCCTATCATCTTCTCCTCTTGCATCCTACAAAAGCGCACAGATCGGATTTAATGCCAGGGCTTGGTATAGTTCACATCTCTAAGAGGACTAAACATACCTTCTCCATGCAGATCTTAATGACCTGACCACGAATTGTCATGTTCTTAAAGTTGAGCAAAGCTTTGGCATCCTCCTCTCTCTCCATACATATAGAAGCCTGTAGAGAGGAAGAATCACAAACGTTTGCTTTCACAAACTAGCGGCAATTTGGGGGTGGCAATCGCTTGAATGGTGGGTTCATTATTACTCTTATAATGAAAAACACAACAAAACAGTATAATGACAAATTCCCTTATATATTAAACATAGAAGTTTTATTAACAAAACAAATAAGGTGGCGTTATTAGCAAAATAAGTATGGCAGACTCATTCTAATTCCTGTGGTACGCTTGAAGGTGTGTGAGTGTAAATTAGACGCGTTTCCTCTGGAAGTTGCCACCTTCATCAGGGAAACTTTACAGATTGCCTCAATGTTTGCAATGTTCTCTATCTGAACTAAATTATTTTTATTACGATAAAAAAAGTAAATAAAATAAAACAACAGTGGAGGCTGGGCAAGTTATGTATTCGGTGCGCGGCCGACTATCGCAGCAAGCCTAATGCTGAGAATTCATCTTTGCCATTATAGGAATAAATAACATTTTAAAATAAATTAAAATAGAAAAGTTGTTAAATTGTTATATTAATTCACAATATTGCAGTGTTTACTGTATTTACCTCTCGAATCGCCTTCAGGAGGATGGCAGTGTATATCTTGCCAAAAGGTTCAATGGCATCAGACAGTTCTTTGTTGGTAGTCCCATGAGGAAGTCCAATGAGCCTCAGCAAACACGATGTGCCCGGGGCATCCCTGCCTTTAGGCTTTATATCATGCAAAAACAAAGATAGAAATTAGATTTCGTATTTTTAGCACAGATTATCTTATCTTTATTTTTCAAAAGTGTTTTCTAATGACCCTGCAGCAAATATGACAATATAATGACCCTAAAGACAAAGTAATGAAGGAACAAGCGCATTTAAAACTGCATGTAACTGCTGTATGAAGATGTACCTTTGGAGCGCTGGGGGTCTTTGTGACGGAGGCTCTGCTTGACTTTGAGTATTCAGGTCTCTTAGGTGGTGAAGGCCGTTTCCAGCTACTGCTGCTTCCCTTTGATGAGGAAGTAGAGGAAACATTCTTCTTTTTTGCTAGCTCAGCCAGCAGGGCTGGTGCCAAGGACTTTACCACAGCCTTCAAAGTATTACTGTCTGTAATTGAGGAAAGCTCAGCTGTGGGGAAGAAAAGAACTTCAGGTAATAGTACACCAAGTGATTTGAAAGCAAAAAAAAGATACATTGCATAGCAAGAGCATTGTAATAAGTGATCTTACCTGATGACATGAGTTTCATGGCCAGTCGTTCACTACTGCTGGATCTCTGCTGCCGGGACGGGCTGCTCCGGCGGGGACTCGAACGGCGTGCAGGAGAGCGCCTACTGTAACCTGGAGACCTTGATCGTTGAGACGGAGGACTACGGGACCTTCGTCTGTAAGGACTTCCTCGAGACTTCCTATGGGGGGACCGGCTGTGACTTCTGCTACGCCGGTACCTTCTAGGGCTTCGGGATCGGGAGCGTGATCGCTTACGGCGGCTTGAAGAGTCATGGTGCCGCTTCGGGCTGGGGGATCTGGAGTATGAGTGTGATCGGGTGTGCCGCTTCGAGCTGCCGTGTTCCGATTTGGGCTCAGGTCTGTGGATGATTGACATTATTAAGTGAATTTAAATGCCATTTAAATGGACAATTATCTTAAAGTATAAGATATATATATATATATATATATATATATATATATATTAGGGGTGTAACGGTACATGTATTCGTATTGAACCGTTTCGGTTCGAGGCTTCCGGTTCGGTACACATACAAACCGAACGATTCCTTGGACCATTTTTCCTGCCGACAAAATCCGCGCTGGCGCGATCACCACAACGTTGCACAACATCAAATGGCAAACGTAATGAAAGCGGAACGAAACTGCGCTACGGACCGTATATCAGTTCGGACCATCAACATCTGTGCAGCGCGAGCTCTATGAGCGCGAGCCGATCTTGATCAAGCGAAGTGTTACTACAGTAAAGAAAGCATTTGAATTCGCCACTGAAGTAATAACATCGCTGCGAGATCTAGTGAGAAGCGTTCACGTCTCCGTTATTAACCTTAGATCTCTATTAGATCAAACAGCGCTGACGCGGAAACCAGGAAAAACATTGTGCCGTGAATGAACTAGTAATAGGCTTTAAATCCACAGATCAGCAACATTCACCATGGATTTAATGTAGTAACACTAACTGTCTGTAACCAGTTTGGCTGGAATAGTGAAATGCTTTCAAGTACTTCACAAATTTTTTTTTCCAGCACTTCAAAACTCAAATATTATATAAATATTATATAAATAAATATATATTTAAATGTTTTTTTTTTTTTAATGTGATGACCAAAACATTATTTATTCATCCTTCAAAAATTACCCCCATTTATAAACCTGAAAGTTTCAAGATCAGGAAAACTCACACTTATTTAAAAATATTTTTTCTTTTAATAAATAGGACATTTCTCTGGCATTTCTTCCTTTTTGCTGTACCGAAAACGAACCGAACCGTGACTTTAAAACCGAGGTACGTACCGAACCGTGATTTTTGTGTACCGTTACACCCCTAATATATATATATATATATAAAATGTTTTTATATTTATAGATCTAAATGCTCAAGATTGATTTTGGTAGGGATTTACCTTGAAACTGAGACAGACTCAACATTCCAGTCAGGGTATCTATAATAAAAAAACATATTTCTTTTCGTTAAGTTAAATTCTTTTTTTTCATATGGAATTCTTAGGTAAAGGAGAACATGAGCAAAAGGAGCAAATCATAAAACACTCACTGTTTCCGAAGACGCCTACAACTCTCAATGTGAAGATTTGTGTTCTGATGTTCAAGCCAGTTCTGTGAACAAAACAAAACAAAAAAAATACTTTAACAATGTCTTTGCTTTTAAAATACTGCTTTTGTTAAGTGTTTTAAACAGTGCAATTGATTATAAAAAAATTGGTATAACAGATGACCAAGATCTGTAAATAGATCTAAAAATAAAACATTTTTTAAAAAAAAAGAAACGTGAAATACCAGAGGTCAAAAAGTAAGACATGATAAAGCTTGTTTAACCCACTATAGTCTCATTAGTGCATAACAAAAATTGTCCATGATTGTCACGACAAAACTTCTTCAACATGAAAAAAGAAAAAAAAAGTCCAAAGTGTGTTCTTCAGGTATTACGGAGATGGAGATCACCATCTGCCTTTTGTCGTCAGCACTGTGGAAAATCATCAGGTCTGCCTTCACAATATTTTTTTCAGCCAGTCCAAGGTCTTAAACTAGGTCTCAGCAAAATGGTTTTTCATCAGGATTCCCCAGGTTCCCAGAAAACGGGCCGATTAATTTTCTTCTGAAGCTGGAAATGGCTTGGAGTAGACAAGATGCAATTTTTTTTCAGCCATGGTTTACCAGCTGTATTATCTACTCTATTTACATCAGCTTATTGGCTTTTTTTTTTACCCACAATGAACTGCACAATTATTGAGCAACTGAAGTTAACAAACATTAAAATTTCGTTATAGGTTTCTGATATTTTATTTCAGATTTAAATTTAGTACAGTTTTAGCTCAAAGTTCACCAACACATCGAAATGAATTAAGCAGCAATCGAGACCCTTTACATACACCGAATAATGCAAAATAATGCAAACATCTTTCAAATGAGGCACTACTGGGTAAGAAGATACTCACCTTAATCTGGACACATTCAATGTTACATAGAGAGCATGTATGAGGAAAGATTCTTGGAGTAGCTGCTGAGTAATCATTCATCATGGTAGGAGTCGGAAGCCTCTTGCTGGCGGGCACGTTGATTGGAGGCGAAAGGAACGGGATCCAGTTGGCATTCTGACCTCCGGAGATATTGTCCATGGCCATCATTGGAAGAAGACCAAGTTGAGGTGGCATCTGCGCAGGAGGTCGACTGGGGGGTGGCAGAACAGTCTGGGATGCAGATGGTCTCACTGGGATCGTCTTCACGAGTCTTGGATCTACTGTTGGAGGTTTCTGAAGCTTTGGAACAGGGACTGGAGCTGGCTTGCACGGCTGAGGGTGCTTTGTGATGTCCATGCCACTGAAGGGTGGTTTAGAGACCTCACTCACATACTTTGGTGACTCTTTAGGCAGGTGTTGTTCACTGGCATAGCCATCCGCGCTCTCCTCGGGGTAGCCAAATTTACTAGAATGTCCATAGTCAATAACTTGAGATCTCGCATCAACGTCCCTTTTCACTTTACGCATACGGATGTCCCGCAAAATAAATGGTAGGTTGTCAGGAGTCAGCTGATCATCTGGATAGTGACTTAGAAGCTCTAGGTCCTCATTGGAGAGTCCAAAACTGGCTAGGATGCTGCTGGCACTTTCACAGGTGTAACGTGAAGGCCGCTGTTCTGGTGGAAGTTGGCTGTCCAAACCGCTTGATCCTCCGCCAAAACCCGGAGACTGGAACCGCTGTGAGGAACTGGAAGGACGATCCAAGCTTGAAGATCCGAAGAGCTTGCTGGGGCCTTGGTATATGGACCAGTCCACCTCATCAGATCTCGAAGACCCTGAAAAGATGTTCCCTCCGGAGGAAAGCACGTCATCCCTTGTGTCCTTTCTCATGCGGGGATCTACTTTTTTGGGTTGCTGGAGCATTTGAGTGAGAAGGCGCACTTCCTCGCGGGCTCCCCGTAGGTTCTGGTCTATGGCGGCTTCAAGATCTGGGGAAATCTGTGGCTGCCGTTGTCCTAGTGAGAAGGGCTGGTTGACCATTCCCCCACGAGAACCGGACATTGAACCTGGGCCAAGACGGGCTGCCCCCAGCTCCATTCGAGGCTGTGACCCAAGACCATACTGGCCTGGCACAACGGGTCTCTGAGCGTTGGGGAACAGCCCTCCACGGGGATTATACAATGGATGCGACATGGTGACCTTAAGCAAGTTGAGCAAGGTCAAAGCAGGTGTTGCAATTGCAGACGGAGTGACGCTTGTGCCAGCAATTGCATTCAGCTGGTGCAGTGCCAACTGAGTCTTTATCTGTGCCAACTGGAGGGAGATGGGGCCTAAGACCGGCAGACTCCCAAAATGTCTCAGGGAATTTGCAACAGGGGGCACAAAACTTTCCAAGAACAATGAAAAGCTGGAAAAATTAGGGGAAAAAAACACAGAAAGTGTTATTGGCTTGTCGTCCTCACGTCCTCACACAGAAACTGCAAAACTGCTGCGACCATTTTCCCCTTCTGTCACACTCTCAAATCTCCAGCTTCACGGGATTAAAACAGGTTTCCATGTCTTCACTGAAGAAGAAAACAGCAAGCAAAAAGGACAAGACAGACAAAGGAAAATAATATCACAGTTTTAGAGTATCTTTACACAACATTCATGCAGGAGTTTTAGTGGTTTTCTTTCTTTTTTTGGCCTGGATATGAACAGGGAGGGACAGACATGCCTTAAGACAGAACAACATGATAGGTCAGACTGTTCATTCATAGACATTAGACAAATGTATTTATGAATACTGTGAGCAGTATTTTGAGCTTTTTTTAATGTCAATGATGGCTTTTTAAAATAAAACTTGGGAGTCTGAACGGTCAATATTGTCCATCCATGTAGGCTAAACAAAGATCACACTAGGGTGATCCATTTTCATGAACAGTTAAATGAAAAAAAAAAAAGAGACTAAAATAATCTACTGCTGTAAAATAAACTAAAGAGCTGCTGCACTAAACAATTCTCAAAACAACAACAAATTCTAAGTGAACAAGGGCTGTGTTTTCCAAAAGATTTCTACAATCTACTTAGGCTTATGGTGCTTTTGGGAAACGGATTACACAAAGTAAAGCAAAGATGTGAATGGTGAAGCCCTACAATTCATCTCACCCTATCAACCTCAATATTTTTTTTTTACAAATAATAAACGTGTCAAGACAATCACATTTTAAGCCAACAAGAAACGGCATTTATCTTCAATAATATAAAAAAAAATATCTACGTTAAAAAGAAAAATTATAGGGCAGGACATAATTATATTCCATTTGAATAATAAAAAAATATGTCCTTAATGGCCATAATTGGCAATAAAGTCAGCAATCGGCATGAAACTAAAGTTCACCAAATCTATTTTTCAAACGAGTGTCATTTATCTTATGCTTTGACTTTTTTTTACCTTATTTTTTAATCAAAATAAAATTCTCCAATAATTTAGTCTGCTTAAGCCCTGTCCCTGCAGGCATGAATTATAGGCTAAGGATAGAAATTTAAAGAATGTTGGTAATCTAACAGTTGACGCCGACGGTAATGATTGATTTCCATAGTAGGAAAAAAAAAATATGGAAAACAATGGCTATCGTCAACTGTCTGATTTACCAAACTTCTTTAATATTATCTTCAAATATCTTTTGTGTTCAACAGAAGAAAAACTCACGCAGGGTTGAAACAACATGAGGGTGAGTAAATGACAAAACTTCCATTTTTGGATGAACTATCCCTATAAACTGCCTCCATTTTTTTTGTCCAATGCCCACATCTCAAAATCCAGTCAGCTAGTTCCAGCCCTACATTTTTTTCTTAATAATCTGTTACTCTTTCTTTGATATCAGTCACAATATGAAAGAATAGCCTAGATATATTTAAATTTCATCATGGATTTACACTGTTGTGTTAAAAAGTAGCCTAAAACAATATCAAAACAGTGCAGATGTCAGTCAAAAAGAAAGATATTATGAACATTTTTCTCATGAATAACGTGCACTAACAAAATTATGCACAATGAGACAATTAAGTAAATTAGGTCAATTTTGATTTCAGTATTATTCTGATCAAATTGATTAATTCCAAACTTTCTTATACAAAACTTTAAAAGGTATTGGTCTCCATATCGGAATTTAAAATGAACATAAAAAACTGTATTAACCACCATGCATCTGAAAATATTTACTACAAAAAAAACGTCTCCAGACGTGAGGCCGCCATCCAGCGACTCAACACAAAATGTCCACTGAACAGCAGCCATTTCTGATAGCAGGCCTAGACCTGTATTAAATGTAAACCACTGGACAGTGGACACTAGACAGAGCCAATTTTTGGCCACTTTTAAGAAATACACAAACACAACACGATCTTATAACCCAGCATCTGCTTCAGTTCCCCGGGTAGCACAATTGGAGCACGTGCAATGCAACTAAATCATGTCAAACTGCAAACAACTGCCAAAACACGTATTTGTGATGAAACTGACCAGCTGACCGATCGACCGTGAAGCGTTATAATAACCAAACAGAAAACTATAACGCTCCCACTATGACACCGCAAGATCGACCGTCGATCATTTCAATGGCGTTATAGTCTGGATGGGGTGTTTGCGCGATGTTTAATGGCCAGTGCATCTCATACAAAAATGAAAGCAATGTTTAAATGCACGAAATACGCAATATGGGTGATCTGATGGCCAGATCGGTAGTGAAATCAACTGGATCCGTGCAGGCCTCGGGCTCTGCTGCTCCGCCATGAGTATCGGTTACCTCGCTCTTAGTCGGCGTCGTCATTTTACAGAGCAACAAGCACTTTATTCGACAAAGAAATCGCCCCATTTACACTACAAGCGCTATAGAACACTATTGCAATGCACAACAGTAACATACCTCGTATTTTAATATGTAAAATCTTACGATGGAAATACATCCGATGAAGAAAACGCTCCGATTTCAGGGGACGGTAGGCTTGCGTCTCAGACGTGACTACTCGATCGACGAGTTGTAGAACACATATAGTCAGGAAAACCAATCAAACCAGGACCCTTGTGATACGGAAAACTGTCAAACTTTCAGTTATTACGTACAGACTTATTATTTCGCGGAAGTGGTGAACTTTTTTGCACCGTAGGTAAAGAGAAACAGGTTTTATGCCGTTTCTTGTAAACAGCAGAGAGGGAGTCCTTCCTTCAAAGATATCCAGGAGATGGCAGTGTTTTCATTTTTGAGACTCTGCTGGCTCAGGCAAAGAGCCCCCCCCCCCATATTTCAATGAAGGTATATATTATTTATGTATTTTAGCATTTTTTATGTTCTCTGTGTAATTTTGCATGCGTCATGGTTCACATTTAGTGTGAAAAAGCACCTGTAACTTAAGTTCCTGAATAATTGTAGGCTTAGTTTTGGGCCAGTCATAATCTGATTTTCTGAAGTTCAGACTGAGAGTTGCTGCATGTTGATGTTCTTGACATCTAATCCTTGTCACAAGATCGAGATTTTGGCACACCAATGTCTCTCACATTTCTGCAGCTGAACCGATCTTTCTATCACACTTCGACTGTCTCACTGCAGTTTTTGAAAACTCTCAGTCACAGTTTTTTCTTGTTTGTTAAATTAAGTTCTTGTTAATAAGACATTTAGTAAATCAATGATGTATTACCATGATGATTTTCAAAAAGCATTTGGCTACACTGTCTGCATTGTTGATTTTAGCTTTTGTAACTTGTAATTTAGTTGTGATCATGAGAAAGAGATTGGTTTGGGATACTGGTAATGTCATGCCTCAAAAGAGTAATAAGAGAGCTGTTATTCGCTTTAGGTGAAATTTTATGCCAAGTGTTCTGGCTCTACTGGCTAGTGACAACTTTACCTAACCCTGAAGATGTCATCATGTACCACATTATTTTAGGCCTTTGACAAACATTTAGTGATATTAATGAACAATGTTTTGTGAATATTTCCAGCTCAGTTTATTGTAATTGCTTATTTGATGTTAATGTTAAAGGGATAGTTTACCCAAAAATTAAAATTCTGTCATTAATTGACTAAGCTCAAACGTGCTGCTTAACACGAGAATGAATCTCATTGGTTCTCACACAGTCGAACATGCTTGAGCTTCTGTTTACCACAACTGTTGTGGGAGTTAATTAATGTTTACATGTGAATAGCTGTCAATGGAGGGACAGAAAGCTCTCAGATATCATCTTAAAGGTCTTCATTTGTGTTCTGAAGATGAACGAAAGTCTTACGGGTTTAGAGCAATATGAGGGTGACAGAATTTAAATTTTTGGGTGAACTATCCCTTTAAAGATTTAAACAAGTTCATATACTAGGTATTCTACCAAAACAACAAGCTTATACTGCGTTTACGCCATAACTGCTGTAATTTGGAAGAGATGGAAACCCGTGACATTATACTAGGACTCATATTTATGCGTTTCTATGTCAACACTATCAACATCGAAATGGATGTGCAGCAGTCAGGTTGTACAACTAGATCTCTGTAAGTTGTTTATGTTCCTTATTATTGTAATGTTATGAGCTTTGAGACATGAGGTAATTTAACGCCGTCTCTCGTGACGCTTTGCAGACTCATGTGTTTTGAAGGAGGCGTGGCTTTGGAGATGCTCTGAAGGGAGGGTGTGATCTATACTTTCAAAGCTAACTTGCTATTGCTAGCCGCTCCTAAAATGACCTACCCTACCTTGAAGACTGAGTAATGATGCTGAAAATTCAGCTTTGCATCACAGAAATTATGTGAATGGTGGCTTACAAGTTTGATCCTTATGCTATTTTTTTTTTACCATATTGCTATAAAATTAACATTATTAGATTTTTGTTCCTTTCCATCAACTTTGCAAGCCCAAACCTACACCCTGAGTATTTACTGTACTTGACCACATGGGCAGAACTCAGTAAACCAGAAGGTCATGCCTAAGTTGTGTTTCCCAAAAGCATTATAAGCCTACGGAAATTGTAGAAACCATTGATGCAAATGTTTTCTATGGTCTATTTAGGCTTATGATGCTTTTGGGAAACAAAGTCCTGAACCGTTAATTGCAGTGAAAGACACAGAATAGAATAATACTTTCACACTTACTTCTAGTCCTATTGGTCATCTCAGTTTTCCTCTCTTCCTCTTTTCATCTCAATATCCTTCACACTGACTTGTGTCCAGGTCCAGCATAGTGACAGACCAAATAGTGACAGACCAAATTCATTTAAGCACCAGAGGCCAATATCAATCAATAACAGTTTGGACACAAAGAGAGAACGAGAGAGAAAGCTGGCCGCGTTACAAACACTCAGACTGGAGCGACAGGAAGAAAAAGAGACATGATGATAGGTGTCATTTGCACGGGACTTAAACTGATAAACTGTTCGCCCTTTTCATCCCTTCCCCTTCAAGCATTATTGTAGTACTTGCACTTGCTGTAGCTACATTATCGGCAGCTAGCATGGCACCATTTGTCCTTGTCTGGCAGCACAAATTATGTGGACAGTGAGGGGTCCCGTTAACAGATAACTAATTAAATAGCTATAACAAGAATAAATGCCCCCCAGGGCTTGGGGGAATACCTAACACTCAGCGCTACAGGATAGGCTCTCCCAGGAGCCCTTCAGTTCTTAAAAGGTCACAATAACATCATGTCCTCATGGCAGATGGAGCTCAGGCTACAAGTATTTTCAGTTTGCACTGGGTCTTATTTTAGACATCTAGGTTTACTGTCAGATGGTCAGATCAAATAATAATTCACATTGTCCATTCTGTTTATTATATTAAAGATCTATTATGCCCTTTTACAAAGTCTTGATTTTGTTTTTGAGCTCTGCTAAAATAGGTTTTTATGCTTGAATGTTCAAAAAAACACCTTATTTTTCAGTGTTTTTTACAGTGTTGCAGCACCTCTCGTCCCAGTCTGTCAGTAATACTCTGGCTGCGTCTGAAATCGCATAATCTCTTGAGTAGGTTCTTATTTTAAATAAGTTATTACTTCTCGACCAACAAAAAAATACTTAATAGTGTGTGTATGAATGTAATCTGAATGTACTGCATCTGCCATGTTGTCTTAATCATGTGATCTACCAGTACTTCACTCTCATTCCTGTGGCCTCATGGGATAGATAAGTCTCCATCGTATGCACACTTCACAATCTCATTAGGTCATGTGGGTACTTTTTGCCTAGTCTTTTATGAGTACTGTGAATTCGGATATGGCCTACTTCTTTTGTCACATACTGTTTTCCGTCTACTATATAGTAGTGATTTCGGATGTAGCCTCTGTTTAGTTTCTGTCTCTATGAAGCCCCTCCTTCTAAAAAGCACAATGTGCTCTGATTGGTCGGCTGGATAAGTGTGTTGTGATTGGTCAACCACTCAACACGTGTTTTTTTAAATATCACGCCCCTCACCATAACCACAAGTGTTTAACACAACTAAATCAACCCAACCAGGCCCTGCCACTTTATTTTGCGTATGTATTGGACGGAAATTATTTAAATGAGGAATACTGTGACGTTTTTGTTTCTGGAAAAAAACTCAAGACTACAATGGAGGCGTTTCAGGGATTCTGACACTGATATGAGAAGAACTGCCTTTGAAGTGACTTTGTGCTTTGTAACTTTGCATGGCTGTACATGTAAGAATATCAACGTTAATTAATTTCACTGTCTATACATGGCTATTAGCCATGGTCAGACCACATGCAGTGAATTCTGATTAATTGTGTGGCTTTCTATTGTACCACCTGTAATATTAAATTGGTTATCTGTAAGGTAGAAAGCAGATAATTAACATTATATTAACTATTGATAGTTTTGGTTATCATTTGTAAAACATACACAGGCATTAAAGGGGTCATGACATGAGAAACCAAATTTGCCTTGATCTTTTGGTATATAAGAGATCTATGTACTATTAAAACTTCCTGCAAGTTTCATAGCTTAAGACGTCCTCCCCATTATAAACGAAGCATTTATTTAATCAAGCTCTAAATACAGCTCGTTCTGGATCCATGGTTAGAAGTGACGTCACGGTGCGAAGTGACGTACCAGTCGTTTGCATATGACCGCCTCCAGCTCAGGACAACTACGCCTCATTTCGCATCGTTGTCGTGCGGCTCGCGCTCAGCCCACATGTGTTCAGTCGACGACTCGACGTGCAGCGAGTGGGTCTGTTTACAAGAAGATTGCTTTGCCACGCAGATGTGCTGTTCCTGTTTGAGTGTTTGAATACGCTGCCGAACGATCCAGACGTCAGGGAAAGCAGTCGGATGCAGTTTATTTGCAGCATATGCAGCGCGCCAAAGCCTTATTTGAACGGTGAGTGAGATGAGTGTGACAGGGAATGTTACTGAAAGAACGAGCAGAGAGCGAGCGAGCCCCGGCCGCGCGCGCGCCTTCAAACTGTCTCTCTCTCTCTCTCTCTCTCTCTCTCTCTCTCTCTCTCCCTCGCGCATATGAATCAAAATCAATTGAGAATTGACACGATGGTAAAAGATTAGAAGACCGAAGTTTCACGTGGTGGAGCATTGTGTAGTCTACATGTGATACAAAATGATTAACATTAATAATTTATGCATAAGCAGCACTGACGTTAGCCAATCATAACAGTGGGTGTTAACACTGAAGTCTTAAAGGAGAAACGCCCCCAAAACAGACTGTTTGAATCAGAGGTGAGAAACAGGGTGGGAAAAGGTCATAAATCATTACATTTTTTAAGTTTTTTGTAAAAAAAACCTATAGTAATACTATAATTGCACCTAAGGGAACATAATAAAACAAAACAAAAAACCATGTCATGACCCCTTTAATATGGCATCCCGTTAGACATGAAACATGGTCACCTTGTCATTTTTACAGTGAATTTCTGACAACCACAGCTGCTTGTTTTTTTTTTACATGAATTTAACAGGATTATTTTTTATAGTGTCGGGTACCTCTATATTAAGGTCTAATTGATGTTAATGTTTTAGATTGGTGGTGAATATGAAAGAACATCCTGTCACAGCATGATTCCTATATGGGTGACTGGTTAGCTCAAATGTGCTGGCTAATGTTTCCATAATGAAAGCTTCATTCTGGGCTCTGGTTTCATCATCCCATCTGAAATGAGTTCTTTCAGCACCTCGACAGCATCTATTTCAGAGTACAGACACACACGGATAAACACTTACACACCCTCATGCAAACACAACCCCTTTAACCTTCTACCACACCCGTGATCTCAGAATTGTGCTGGCGAGGCGTTTTGTGGTAACAGTGTCCTCAGATATGTTCACAATCTTTTCCGCTGTAACGGAAAACTGATCGTTCCTCATTTCAGCTGTCCTCATCTAGCTTTTCTAAAGTCTAGTTCTAGTTAATGTGTTTGGTAATTTTTCGATCTATGGTGGTTTGTATAAAATCTAAAAATTTTTAATATTGAATACTATTGATTTGATATGATTTTTCGGATAGCCTATCAAATTTCATTTAATAGGTTGATTGATTTAACAATAGTTCCTGTAAGTATGTGAGCCATAGTCCAACAGGTAATCTGTGAACACCCTGCATTTCCCCTTGAGGTTTGGGTCTGGCTGTGTTGACATGACACCCTTTAAATCAGCATTGCTTCTCTGAATTACCTTTCACAGGGTTCAGGAGAGTTTCTGGCTAGTTGATGGAACTGTCACTTGGCCTTTTGGGACGGTGCCACATTGTTTCCGAAAATGTTCATCTTGTACATCCATTTTTGTGCTGATTTGTCATCACTCACAAAAATGAATTCATCTTGAAAGCATCAACAAGAGTTTTTACGTGCATAGGATACGCATTGGTTGGTTAGGGTAGGTTTAGGTGTGTGTGGGGTGCGTGTGTATTATATGCTTGGGTAGGATTAGTGGTGTGGGGTGCGTGTGTATTACACGCAAATGAACTGCGTATCAAATGCACGCAAAAAACTGCGTCTCATATGCACGTAAAAACTCATTTTCGCGTATCAATTACACGACAATGCACCATGCGTGTCATAGAGACGCATTTACGTGAGAATAGGCTGGAAATTGTATTCCATAAAAGGTGTGTTAATGGATTTATGGGGTTGCATTACAATTTAAAAGTTTAAAAATCTTATTTTGTCAATAAGAAGAAGAAAACAGAAAAAAAAATTCAGCAAGGATGCATTAAATTGATCAAAAGTGACAGTAAAGACATTTCAAATGCTGTTTTTTACACTTTCTATTGATCAAATAATAAAGGGCAAATTCAGCTTTCGCATCACAGGAATAAATGACATTTTAAAATATATTCAATTGTCATAATACTTCACAATATTGCTGTTTTTACTGTATTTTTGATCAAATGCAGCGTTTGTAAGCATAAGAGACTTCTTTCAAAAACAAAAATAGGATACTCATGACACAATGCTTAAAAATCAAGCTTGTTTCATGTTCGCTTGTGTAGGCTTTAGTTTCTCAGGTCTTAAATATTGGGAGGCTGGTTACTGTACTGTGACAACATGTGTACTACACTTTCTTGTGCAACTGTTAGGGCTGCAAGCCCTTAACATGCGCGCGCGCACACACACACACACACACACACTCAATCAATCACACAATCACTGTAAACCATGTATGCCCATAAAACATATCCAAAAACATATGTAACCTTTCTGAAGGAGGAACCCATAAATCTTGTAAAGGGCCCCAGATATAGATATCCTCTACTGCCCATCTTAGGTCCTTATGGCATTAAAACTGAACCAAGGCCAATAGCCAAGGTCATGGCAACATGTGCTAAGAACATAGCAGATCAGGATATAGAATATCAATGTGTATGTGAATATGTTTTTAGTATCATTGTTTTTAAGCAATGTTGTTGTTATGACAAAGTAATGTCACTCTGTCAAAGGTGAATAGGAACCACATTAAACTTTCTAGTATTCAGTTTCTGATAACAACTAGTACCAGGAGACTATGATTAACACATCTAATTCTGCCAATAAATTCTGCCAAGGTTGGAATAGTCTGTTCAGGCTTTCTGCCTCGCATCCCATATCTCTCTTCAGTTATATATATACTATATATGAAGTTCAGATGCAAAAGCCTCTAAGTGCCATCTGAAATTTTTATCAAGCTTGTTTATTTAAATTTAAGTGAAATTACTGAACTTAAATATACGAGCTTGATAAAAATGATCATTCCAGAAGAAAATTTCAGATGGCACTTAGAGGCTTTTGCATCTGAACTCTTCATATATATCTTCAGCCCCCTGTATAGAATCCCTCACAACAGCACAAATCTGCAAAACAGGTGTTGTCTCAAACACACCTGATGCAACTAATGAAGGGCTTCATTAGTTGCACCAGGTGTGCTTGAGCTAGAACACATGAAATATCTGAACTGGCTAGGTTTGTTGAGTGTCACGTTTGACTGCATGTTAGACATATGGCTAGGTCAAAAGAATGGTCCAAAAAGTTAAGAGAAGATATCATCGCCAGATACAAAGGAACAGGATACAATAGCAAAGGCACTAAATGTTCCTAGAGACACTGTTGGAAACATAGTTCGCTAGTTTTGATGTCATACTCCGATCGCTCTGCGCAGAGGAAGTCGAACACACCTAATGACTCTCTTTAAGAATAGGCCATTGAATAATTGGTTCACCCGATTGCTCGGATCAAAATGCGAATTCATTCAGAGGTGAAACCGCTGTGTGTTGCTCAGCTTTATAATAGTTTAGTTGGAAAAACTGAGCAGAAAGAGACCATATTGTGTGTAAAATATAGCACAATATCAACTTATTTATTGACCTGTTGTATCGGAATGGATTACAAATGGATTACTGGTAACCTCCAGTATTCTAAGCAATAGTTACAAGAAACGTACAATTGTTTTTTTATTGCTATTTTATTGGTTTTAAAATAGATAATATCCATATCACTTGTAAATGGTATAGTGTTGTGGCAAATTCTAAGTCTTCAACGTCTGATTCGGGTATCAAAGAAATTCTTGCAGAGTCGAAGTTTCAGGTCTCAGAAGAGTTAACTTTATTGAGCAGTTCAACAAAGTGAGACAGTGGCCACACATCTGATCTTACAATGGTCAGGCTCTAGTTTTATACCTTTTTCTTATTGATTTGTATCCTTTTACACAATGGGCATCTGTATTAGTATCTTTTCACACAATGGGCATCTTGTTTTAGTATCTTTTCACACAATGGGCATCTTGTTTTAGTATCCTTTTCTTGGTGGCACATCGTTACATTGTATACAATATGTTTCTCTTCCAGTGTTTCCCAACACCTGCATCTGTGCTACAAGTCTTTGGGTACTTTTCCACTCTCTTGTCCCTGTCCTCATGTGCCCTGTCCTCACATGCCCTGTGACTTAGTTTTTTGCTTGACATTACAGCATTCAGACTCATGTATGAGACGGATGAAATATGAAATTCTCCAACAATAGTCACTTTAAATTGTGTCTTTTTTTAGCAGCCTGATGAAAGCCAGCGTTGATTCAAGACCTAATTTGGATTACACAGAGATAGATGAATTGGTGTTACTGCCTCATAAATCTCCAGTTTTAAAAGCATGCACTATTTTTGGACACCACAAAGGTCTGAGTTTATGTGTGATGTATATAGATTTGGCTATTTAGTTCACAGTAGGGTTGTTTGGACATGTTTATGCCATTTCGAAGTACACATAGAGGAAAGCAATTGCAAGAGGGAGAGGAGGGGGAATGAAACCATAATCTCCTGGTATTTATTTTGTCAACGTTCAATCAATGACATAAGCCTGTGGCTGTGACTATACTTCCAGAGCAAACAAACCAGAGTCATAAATCTGTTTCAGATTGCATTCAGACTTTCATCAAGCCATTGGATCATCAGTACAGCGTTATGTTACAGGCCATATCACGGGATTCGCTTAGGAGGCTACAGCAGATTGTCGCCTTCTAAAATACCACAGTCCACGTAATTGTTTTTAGAAGATTCCTTTGCTTAAATTTCATCATAACTTTGAAATGATAGTCCGCCAGCAGGTGACTGATTGGTTTATGCAGTGAAGGTCATCATTCAGCATGGTTTAGCTCACCATCTTTTAAGTCATGACCCTTTGCTATGTGCTGAATTTATGAATGCAATGTGTCGTGTGTAGCCGTTTTATTCGGTTTGCATTCAGCTGCTTGACATGACTGGCCCTTCAGCTCAAGGGTCTATTTGGAGCGAGCAGCATGTTGTGTTAGTGCGAACCAGACAGACAGCAAGAAGACATTGTGTCCTATGCCTTGTGAATATGTCATGAATATCTCGAGCATAATGATGACAATGAGAATGTGGAGGTTAATGATGATATTTCAGCAATGATTGTGATTACGAACATGACAAATTAAAAAAAAATATTTTACAAATGATGATTTTAAAATTAAAACATGATTTGAATGGCATTTATAATATGTGGTGTTGGAAATGGCATATCAGTCTATATCAGAGTAATGGAGGCGCTGGAATTTACAAGAATACCACAGCGGACACACTGTGGGCTTTTCCAGACAGTCTCTCTGCAGTCCCACACGACTATTATGTGCAAATGTCAATGTCAAAAGCCCAACTCACAGATTAGCAACAACAAGCTTCCACACAGTGCTGTGTGTTCTCTAATTGTAAGTTACAGTTACATGTTACAGTAATGCACTTACAATGAAAGTACACTGGGCAAGGACTAGAAATATGAAGTTAATTTTTTTTTTGTTAATGCACTTGTTCAGGAAATTTTGTCTAAATTGTCAGAACTTGTTGTCCTACAAAGGATAAAGCTATAGAGGATGGATAGATGGAGGGAGGGAGGGATGGATGGAAGAAGATAGGGAGGGATGGCGAGTGGGTGGATAGATGGATGGATGGATGGATGGATGGAAGAAGGGAGGGAGGGATGGAAGTTGGCTAAGTTATTAGTTTTGAGAACTTTTCTAGTGGTTGAACATTTTGTTATGCATTAACGATATACTTGTGGGAAGAGTCTAATTTCATTTAAACAGTCCTTTACCAGTTGGATTGTGATTTAATCAGCAATTTAAACAGTTCCTTTTATATAGTTCATGTAGTTATTACTTCATATTTTTCACTATGTCTTATGCTCAAACACTGACTGTCTATTTAATGTTTATTAATTGTCCCCTGGACACTGCAAAAATTATTTTCGGAATTAGTATTTTTGTATTGTTGATAGTACAAACATCAAAACATTCTTTAATCAAGATACGTTTAGTTGAGAATGCTTTTGTGTGCAATGCTTTCCCGTTCCCTCGCAAAACCGTTGCTTTCCCCTGAAAAACTTTGCATTAGCTGGCAAAGAACTCAAAAGGTTCAAAATTTCTTGGGGAAACAAAAGCATTGACTTAAAGCCCCCCTAGTCTATAATTGTATCCCTTAAAACTCATCTTTAATCATCAAATGACATATTTAAATGCCTTTTCCTGTGAAAATAATAGATAATAGCTTAATAATAATAATAATAGATAATATATAAAATAGCTTGAATGTAACTCTACACCCTTGCTTCATTTAGTATACGTGGATCCATGAATATGTAAATTAGTCCCCGCCTCCACTCACTCACACCAGCTCAGAATACCCGATCCCCTCTGTCAACTTTACTGTAGTAAAATATTTGGAAATATTTGTTTATTTCACTATATGTTTGAACCAGAAACTGATTCAGAAGAATCCAAGAGTGAATTACACAGGCTCGTCTACAAGTCGATGTATCAGAATGGTGATGCGTTTTATGTATCGATCTCTATGTCAGACACACAATGGTAATTAACATGATTAGCCTTTGGCTTGACTACGTTATCAAACAGCTTATAATGTGTTGCTAATGTTTCACAAACCATGTTCCTTTTCAACATCTCAGAGACAGCTGCCTTCTAACAATCAGTATGCTTAGAAACACTTTGAACTAATATACATCATAATTCACCCACTATATTGCTAGATTGCAATTTTTTATATCAACAGAAAATAGAAGATAACCTGGCTTCTCTTGAGATTCCCCTGATTTGCAGCGTAGTTAATGATATGCTAAAGCCTGCCCCCCTTGTGACGGGATTGGTTATGTTTGTGACATCAGAAACACCAGTGATTTCAAAACCGTGATTTTGAGACTGAATTTGGTTCAAGGAGAAAATACTCAGCAATGGTGTTGACTGATGAATTTGCACATGGTCTGTCTTAAAGCATATTAAAAACAACACATAGACATTTAAACAACATTAAAAGCTTGATTTTCACCACAAGGGGGTCTTTAATATTTTTTCTCCCATCTAATTTATTTCCCCACCACCATATCTCTTTAGGGGCTCCATACTTATCTTTTCATCTTTTATTAATAAAAACATGTTAGTTTGCTCATCTTCAGAGTATCAGAGTCAGTTTTTGTAAGAGCAGTGCTGTCCCAGACTGCAGAGGAAGATCCATTGTTAGTGTGAGGAATAAGGGAGGAGAAGAGGATGTGAATTGGAGAGAGAACAACAAAATCCTTTCATCCACAGATCAGGGGGAGAGGTTACATCAACCAGCTCAGTCGGGACAAAGGAGAACATACCAAAGCATCAATCAGGCCGTAATCATTGTACTTTTATAAGAAGTAATGACAAATACTGCATTAAATTAAACCTACAATACATTAACAGAATAATGTCGATTGTTGTTCTGTTTGGATTGCATCTTTCAGTCAGTTTAATGTGGGAGATCTTGTAGCCTATGTGTAATAATATCTGAACCAGTGTTAATCTGGGCTGAGGGACGAGAGGAATGTGACATGAAGTAAGCAACAGTATCCTCTGGTCATGTGATCAAGAGAATGAAGCTAGGCCGCAAATGTAAAGTTATGAAGCTCGCAAGCACACAGAGAAACCTTTCATGTCCTCATCTGGGGGGTGGAGAGTATTGGGGGGTGGAGGTGTCTTAAATATATCTCCAATTACGTACATGGCAAAATCATTTATTTAAAAAAAAATCACAAGTAACAATTTTTAGTATAGGCCTACTGGATATATATTAAAACAATTACCATGCTGACTTATGTTGGTTCAAGAGTTACAAGATTATATTTTATACATGATAATAACATTCCTTTGCATAGCAAACTGCAGACAAAACAGCTGCTGTTCCCTGCAGGCAGCGGAAAACCAAACCAACCCTTGAGCTTATTTCATGCTAGTTGGTCTAAGGACCATTATAAATGAATACAACATGGATTATATAATTAGAATATTGCCATCAGGGGATTCTGACTCACACAAAAGGAATGAAACCAGACGTGACTAGTCTATGATTATAGATGCCTTTACCACACAAACGTGTTTTGATTTGATGTGGCATTGCCAAAAAACCCTTTACTTAAATCATATTCATGTTAATGCTAATTCTTTTCGGAGAGCTAAACAGCAGAAAATAAATTTTTATATATATATATATATATATATATATATATATATATACACACACACACACACACAAATATATATATTATATATATATATTATATATATCAATATAAAAACAAGATACTGAACATGTAACTGAATAACTGCATAAGACATTATGACTTGTTTTTATGGATTGTATCTTGAATAAAAGTGTATTTTGTTCTAATGCACTGGAAAACTTGAACTTTTTCATATTTGAAAAGTAAGTGAAAAAACAAAGACAATCAAGACAAAATACACTTGTATGAAAGATACATTCTCTGAAAACAAGCCTCGATATTCATGCAGAGCTGCTCTTTAAGTGAATTTACCTCAATTTACCTTTAGTGAATTTTTTTTTTCTTCAGTGTATAGGTAAATAATCTCTGAAACTGATTTGTAAAGTTCTTCTACCTTGTAATTTTAGAAAGTCAATCGATTCATGTCAACATATAAAGTTTAGGACAAGACATAACTAAAAACAGGCGCATGAGCGTGGCACAAACGGCAAAAAAAATCTCACATCCAGACATGTTAGCGAATTAAACAGCAAGATGGGAGAAAACACACAAAACATGTTTTGTAACATTTCTTTTTTCAGGTTTCAGGTCCAACGTTTCAAGCCAAACATTTTTAGACACAAATAGCTCGTAATTGCTGAATCTTGATCGGCACCTACCATGAAATATACCACAACTGATCCAGAATCAGAATAAAAACTGGTTTTAAAACACATCTCCACTTACCTATTTGGGGCATTTGGTTGAGAGAAGACAGCCAGGCTATTGACCTGTTTGTTGACATTGTTACTTATGATAGCATTTGTTGCGCCATCTTGGGAATTTAGTTTCTTATTGCTCTTTACCATGTCTTCTGCACTAGAAAAGCTGAACGGAGGGCAAATGTGCTCCTGTAGCTCTCACACTTGCTCTGGGCCACAAAGAGACCTTACAATCCACAAATAAACCAACCCACAGGAATACAGAGTCTGAGATTCACAAAGGCTTTCAGAAGGATGGAAAAGTGTCTAATTGATTATAGTTGAAGGACATTGATGAGGAACAACTCATGATGGGATCACAAAAAGGCAAAAAAGTTGTCCCAAAATAATCAAACTGCATGTCCAAAAGACGAGCTAGAAGATTTTCATTTGACATACATCGAAATTTCTTTCTTCACCAAAAATGTGAGAAAATCAAGCCCGTTAGCAAAAACACACTTTCATATGCTGCAAATACTCCTAAAAAAGGAAAGAGTCAGAAACAGAAAACTTTCATATCGGCTTCTCCATCCTAGTTGTCTTCTCTGACAGCTATTAAAGATCAGCCTGGGATTGCCAAGGGTGTCCTGGGATTTCAAGCCACACAGTTTCTGCCACCCGGATCAGTCAGCTGGTGTAGCTGAACCACAGTGTCACATGCCGGACGTCTGTAGGGAGGGGAGAAAAGAGAGATCTAGGGGGGGGGGGGGGGGTTATGGCATTTCCCTCTCTCCTTGCCTGGTAGCAAAGGGTAATTTAAAGAGACATTCCTTCCTTCTATATCATGTGCCTTCATTTACATCTCCTGCCCCATTCCTCTCGGTCTCTCTTTTTGATCTATCTCGCATAGCTAACTGCTGACCCCATGTGTTGGCTCATTTCCCTTGCAGAATTTCATTTATGTTCTTAAGACCTCCCATGGGAGTAATTTGAACTATTTAATTAAAATATCCCACCGGTTAAGATTAACATTTCTCCATTTCCTTTCATTGCCTCAAGCATGTCACTTGTCCTTTATAATGTCAAACATCAGACTCGAGATCTGAATCTGGAATCATGGTCAATGATTGAGATTGGATTGATGGATGGATGGATGGACTTTTGTAGTCCAACATGAAGGAACACAATTTGTTTTACTGTACCTTTGTTAAATTTCTTTAAATTGCAATTCAGTAAATTCCTTTTCCTCTCTTTTCAGTTCAAATGCAACTTTTTTTTGGTGGCATGGCCAAATTCAAATGCCAACTCATGAATTGAAAGGGAGCCAATTCTTCAAATCTGAATTTTGCCCAATCATGCTCATTGTCAAATATGACCAATTTGTAATTGCAAAATATGACAAATTTGCAGTTCATTCATTTGTGTTCATGCCCAGTGTGTTGAAGCTTCCACGAAGTCTCTTAATCAGATCCGGAACGCAGACTCATCCTCCGCTCAAACCCAGCTGTCACTGCCGGCTCAAGAGATGAATATCCTAATCAGTGTGTCCTGTCTGTGTGAGTGGACATGCTCAACTGTACTTCTGTCCCCCTCCAACAACGGCTGGAAAATATTACTGTGCGAAGAGGAAGGCTGTCAAGTCAAGGAAGTTGACATGACATATTACAGGGTGTGTTCTTTAAAAAAAAAAAAAAAAAATGAATTAGATTAAGATTAATTAAGATGAATATACAGTACTGTGCAAAAGTTTTAGATCAGTAAGATTTTTTAAGTTTTTAAAAGAAGTCTCTTCTGCTCACCAAGGCTGCAATTATTTGATAAAATAAATAAATAAATAAAAAGTAATATTGTGAAATATTATTATTTCTATGTGAATCCTGATAATAATCATAAATGTTTCTTGAGCATCAAATCATCATATTAGAATGATTTTTGAAGGATCATGTGACACTGAAGACTGGAGTAATGATGATGATAAATTCAGCTTTGATCACAGGAATAAATTACACTTCACTATATATTCACATAGAAAACCGCTGTTTGAAATTGTAATAATATTTCACAATATTACAGTTTTTTTTTGTATTTTTTATCAAATAATTGCAGCCTTGGTGAGCAGAAGAGACTTCTTTTAAAAACTTAAAAAATCTTACCTGCCTAAAACTTTTGCACAGTACTGTACTTCATTAGATTACATAAAGGCTATATAAAGAATTATATATATATTCAGAATTCTTAATTAAAAATCTTATTGTATTAAAACATTTTTTTTTAAAACCTGTCTTCGACGCCCGATCACTCCAGAAAAGGTGGTGGTGATGATGATGATGATGATGACGATGATAAGTCCAGAGTGACGCGTGAAGCCAGTTCTGGAACGGAGAACCGGAAGACAATGACGTGACGAAGTGCTGAACACAAAGATACAAATGGACACAAGAGACAGGCAGGGAAACACACTTATTGTCACCTGTTATTGTTCTTGCCAGAAGTAGTGCCAGAAACAGGCTTAGCACCTTGTTCTAGGAAGGTTAGATTCTGGCTATGACAACTTTCTGATATGATGGGTTTAATTTAAGTACTGATGCACTGTTATTGTGAGACACATGGAGAAAACATGCACAGATTTGTGTCAATAATGCACAGATTTGTGTGAGGTTTAGGGGTAGTAATAGTCAAACTAAAAAAAGAGAGACTGCATCATCTGAGGTCCTGATGTGGTTACATAGTCAAATTCATTACATATTCAACTCCTCTATTCAAATTTAGATGTTTGAGGTAATTGAGCTGGTAAACACATGCTTTGTATAATTCATTATCAATATCTGGTGGAAGTGACCATGTCTAAAAAATGGTTTTACTAAAGCAGATTGTTTCCATTTTTGTGTTTAATAAATCGTTCTCAAGTAGCCTACATGTGCATCACTGTAAATATTTTTTTTCTTTTTAGCTCCTAAATTATGTTTTGCACTTATCAACATACAAAGGTGAGCCAAAACATTTTGACTACCTGCAAGGTGAAGCCACCATGGATTGACCTTGTTGGTCCAGCACATCTCACAGATGCTCAGTTGGATTGAGATCTGGAGAGTTTGGAGGCCGAGCAACACTTCTCATCATGTTCCTCAAACCATTCCTGAACAATGTGTGCCGTGTGGCAGCTTTATCCTACTGAAAAAGCCACTTCCACCAGGGAACACCATTGTCATGAAGATGTTCATGACAAATCTTCAGATCAAATTTGCGTCCACATGAACGACTGGACCCATTGTTTCCCAGCATTGAGAAGATCGTCACACTCCCTCCACCAGCTTGTCGTGATCCTGGTGCCGTCACTTCCCCGGGTAAACGGTGCACACGCACACGGTTGTCTATGACCGTGATGTACAAGAAGACGGGATTAATCGGACCAGGCGACCTTCTTCCACTGCTCCAAAGTTCAGTTCCACCGCTTCAATCAATCATGATTGGTCTGCAGAGTGCAATGCCCTTTGTGTTGTGACACATTCCTCCATAACTATCATTAAAATTTTGTTAGAACTCACATTAAACCTTCCGTTGACTCGGACCTGACGGGATAGCCTTCATTGCCCTCGTGCATCGATGAGCCTTAAAGTTCCCAACACACTGTCGGTGTTTGTGGTTTGTCCTTCCTCAGACACTTTCAGAGATACTCTGACCCAGTCGCCTTGCCATATCAATTTGGCCCTTTTCAGAGTGGCTCAGATCTTTATTCCTGACCATTTCTCCTGCATCCAACACGTTGATAATGAGAGCTGATTACCGTCTAATCTACCCAGATGTTAATATGTTGTCTGGATAGGAGATGATCAACAATTATTCGTTTCACCTGTGACTGATCATAATGTTTTGGCTCATCAGTGTATAAATAATTTGCCGGTCTGCCTGCACAACAAGAACATACACACAGAGTGTCACTCTTTAGATTTCAACAAAAATATTAAGCTGCTGCCTTAAATTTTAAGAACATTCAACTTGGTTTTACAAGTCATTTTAACTTAAATTATATTAAACTGACTTAAATATCTTACCGTAGTTGAAATAAAAAAAAGTTGAAATCGCTTGAATTATTTGGATATGTAACTTATGTTTAAACGTCAAACATTATGTTAAAAACAAATTGCCATGATTCCTGATTATATACATTTTTACAGTGTTGTTTTAAAACTATTATTTTAATATGCATCAAAATGGCTCCATCCATCATGAATACTTTACATAGACAGACTATGTTCACTATTTGCATAGTTTCTTTTACAACAAAATTGATGGACTGGTAAAAGATTCCAACTCAAGCCATGTGTATAATACGTATTTCTACAAAGCCATATTTCTGTATTCAACCATAGTAAAATCACCACCTGCAATGCAAAAATGGTTTTAAATGGACAAAATGGAGGTAGTTTTGAAGTTTTTGTTGACTATAATTTTCATAAATGGAATTTACATTTGTCATACAGAAATGCACTGCAAAAATGGATAATAACAAACAATACATTTAGAACACATAAAACAGATGAAAAAGTAACACTTTAAACACAAAAGTTTTGCCTTTTAAACACAAAATAAACACAATTTATTTTATTTTAAGGATGCTTACTGTGGGTATATTTACACAAAGATGTACTAAAAACATTTTTTCGTGTACATGTGACATCGTTCACACGGATCCGGTTTCACAGATTTGTGTTTTTGTAGTTAACACACAAAGACAATAATTGTATAGTTTTTTTTCAAAAACTTGCACTTGAACCCGTTTTCCAAAGGTTTATGTTTTCAGGCCACCAAAAACAGTTGTGGTGTAAATGAACGGCCCTAACCCAAAACGCAGTTGAAAACTGTGTTGTGTAAACGGCCCCTAAAGGTATGATAGTTAGAAAAATTAAAGCTTAAGTAAAAAATTTTTTTTTGCTTTTATTGCATTTAATGCTTTTTTTAGCAGGAAAAGAAAAAAAATATGCATCTTCCAGAGAACAGCAGATGCCACAGGATGGGTGACTGTGAGCCTTCAACTTACACCCAGCATGTTATATTGATAACAGGAAGACTGTGATTAACTGTGACCCGGTCTGTCTGAGACATTGTTATCTAACCACGGAGCAGGTCATAATGCTATGAACCAACTAACCAGGGGCCCAGGATCCACTCGAGGGCTTCATCAAACTTCAAGGGGTGCACCAATAAATATAGTTATATTATTATGTTATATTAACATAAGTTTATGTTTAAAAGTGCTAAAAACAATGTACAACATTAAACTGACAATGTTTTTTTGTTTATCTATTTGTATTACAACAGAAGTACCAAAGGCACATCATGGAAGGCTTTGTCCGGACATCATCTAGGACAAAGACTAGAGGGTCTTGGAATCAAAAAAGTTGAGAAGATGGTAAGTGGTGACACAAACCTTTCACATTTTTGAAGTTGATTGTGAATCCAACGTTTGAGTTAAGTCATTGTGCCAGTTTCCAACAAACATTGCAGCTAGAAAAAATTATGTGATAACTATTTTAAAAAGAAAAAAACATTGATCATTGCTTTGCATTTACTGGCTTGATTTACGCTTGATTTAAGTTCATAATCAAGTTCATATTTTTGTTGATCATCACCATGTATGAAATTTGTGTGTTGAGGTATTATATGTGCATCTCATTGGACATTTTGTATGCAATATATTTGATTTGGTAGGATTTGAAATGTTTGCGTCTAGTATTGAAGTCCCCTGTAGTCAATAATAGCTAAATGTTTTTTCTTAAAAAAGCTTGAATGTTACTCTACACCCTTGCCTCATTTAATATACTTGGTTCTATGAATAAATGAGCCCCGCCTCCACTCACTCACACCAGCTCAGAGATCCACTCGTTGACGATCACACGTTGATCTGATTGGTCACAAGGTAGTTTATGACGTCAGAAACACCAGCGATTTCAAACTGTGTTTTTGAGACTGTATTTGGTTCCCTTCAGTTTTAAGGAGAAAATACTCAACAATGGTGTTGACATGAATTTGCACATGGTTTGTCTTAAAGCATATTAAAAACACCACATAGACATATAAACAACATTAAAAGCTTATTTTCACCAAAGCGGACTTTAAGAGGCAAACAATGTTCATGTCATGAAGTTATCTTTGAAAATCAAACATGAAAGATGAAAAACAAGGATTGTATACAATGATGAAAGATCAACCAAGATCTGCTTGTGTTGCTAAATGGTGAACATAGTTGCCATGACAAGAATGTTTAAGTTCAAAGTTAAGTTCAGACTACCTGTTACTCACTAGATAAACAAAAGTTTTTAAGTTGCCTCAACTGGAGGGAATAAGTTCACTTAAAAAGTTGAGTATGATAGGTATTAGGTTGCCTTATTTGATCACATAGAAATCCCTCTAAAATCTCTAAAACTGAATATAATAGCATGGTGGGCGTTCAGTTGTGCATCTAGCATTTGAATATTTTCAGTTCATAAAATGGTATCAGATCTCATAGTTGACTGAAAAACATAGTTGGCCAGGTTGGCACTAACCTTGTCTGTGTGAGGAACGCCAGATATTTCATCTCAACGTCAGGTGAGTTGACCACTTCAGACGTGTTATTGTACTGTGTTTAATCTATGTCAGCCATGTAAAAATTGAAAACGAATTAATCATGATTATTGTGAATCCTGTTTTTCAGTCTTATTGCTTTGATCTTAAAAACAAATGTGAATATTTGGAAATTGCTTTTTCACTTTATGTTTCCTTTTAGACGCAAAATCAGTTTGGAGGCAAACATGAACACCTCTATTTCTGTCAACCAAACATTCCTGGTCTATGAATGTCTTGACGACTACCTAGGGATTGTAATATCGCTGAGCTCTTTAGTTTTAGACTTAATGTTCTTTGTGCCTTTACATATCTGGATCCTTTCCATGTGCTTAAAAGATCTGACTAAAGGGAAGGCCATTCCAGCTTCTGACGTCTTTACAGTTGCCTTATCTCTAATGGAAATTATTTCCTTTTGTGGCTTTTTCATGTGTATTATTTCACTTGTTTTTGACATTTCTTGGACTATGTACGCAGCTGTGTTCATGCTTGGGAAATATCTGATTGGACGGCCCTTAATGAACAGCTTGATTTGTCTGGAGCGCTTCGTTGCTGTCGTCTATCCTGTGGTTTTCCACAAGTACAGCACTCCGAGACTCCGATACATATGTGTTGCAATGGCCTGGCTGGTGACCTGGTCTTTTGGGGCATGTGCCATTCTCAATTTTCCGCAAATCCCAGTGCAAGTTTACAGTATCTTTCTCTTAGTCTGTCTCTTGTGCATCACTGCCTGTAGTCTGGGACTGCTGAAGGCTCTGTTGAAACCCAGTCCTGGTTATAAAGAGACGGAAAGAATGCACAATAAGAAAAAGAGGGTCTTCTGGGTCATAACAAGCATTCTAGCTCAGTTGTTTGGGTCCTATTTCTCAGTGTTGGTAATTGCAGTGATCAAGAAATACATTCCTTATGACACTTTTTGTTTGTTAGGAGGCATTAGCATGTGGTTTCTGAGACCAAGTAGTGCAATACAACCTATGTTGTATTTGTCCAAGTACGACAAACTGCCATCATGTATTAAAAAAACATGAACAATATTAATTTAAAGGGAGATTCATGTAGACAAAAAAAGAAATGTAGCCTAACTTTTTAAAGTAAAAAGCAAAAGCCTTTTAAAAATTATTTTGTGAATTTGTGTTTTAAAGATGAGACTTATTTCAGTGTTTTTCCCTTATGAACTGGGGTTGTGAGTTTTGTTTTAAACACTTCATATCACAATGTTGTTTCCTTTGTAGCCTACTTTGTACTACAAAAGCAGTGATAATGTATAATTATAAATATTCAATTCAAACCATTTTTTTTCTGTTTTGCCTGCTTTAGTTATCTAGTTAGTTATCTTTGTGTAAATAAACTAAAACATTATTTTAACCTTCTTTGTCAACCGTCTTTATCATTAGCGTGACATGTTTCAAATGAGCTTGACAGAAAACACTGCTATACTTTTGTAGAGCACAGATGGCAGAGAGAATCATATCATTTGAATACGCCTCGCCTTTAATGTGATCGCGTATGAAATGTTGCTACTTCACAAATCAAAATCTGTTATGAAAAACTGTCCAAGGCACTGAAGGATTTGCATTTAACTTAATGTTGTGCTTCTGATGTATAAGCAACCTTTGAGAGTTGCGTTGTAAAGCAAACAGAAATGGTGTTACTTTACATTAGGAGCCCTGTCATGCTCAATTTACAAATAATAAACTCAAAACTTTCAAAAAAGCCTTCTATTCTTTATCATGTTATTATACGGTGCTGTTGAATGCTTGAATCTGATTGGTTGACGAACATTCTAAGGCGTGCATATATTTTTCACAGAAACGGCTAAAGTAGGTCCAGGCAGGTCTTGACCGCATTACATGTCCATATCACTTTTTGCCAAATGATTTCAGTTATTTCAAAGGTCTTTACAGCCTGCAACAGCTAAAGAACCAAAACCAACAAAGACACGGACCAAGCAAATAAATATAGTAAACAATAGGATAAAAACGACAAAGTATTTGCCACAAAATTACGCTTTATGTACAGAACTCTCTTTCTCCCGCTCTCTCTCTTGAACGCACACACATACAGTACGGACAAACACTTGCAGAAGCATGTTGTCAGTGAGGCTGTCACGATTTTATCAGTAAAATTATTTAGCTTAAAATTTAAAAGCTACATGACATTTCTCACTAGCGAGGTAATAACGGCGCTGTTCTTGAAGCCGAAAAACATACAGTTTCGCTATAGAGCGGCTGCTGTCGAACACTGCTGAGAGACACTCAGGTAGGCTAATTCACACGCCTAATCTCTCTCTCTCTCACACACACACACTGTCTGCTAGTCTGCGATCAATGGCTCAAGCCCCCGTTATAGCTCTAAAATTACGTTTTGGAATTAGCAATGAAGGCATGCGATTAGATAGATGCATAAGAAATTAGTATTACACATAAGAGCATTTTAAGGACAAAAACCTGACAACTGTTTTGAAATACATAATTTAAACAATGTTTTGAGGTGTGCTAACTGTAGTATAAGCGGAGTGATTGACTCTGGTCCAATTAATTATTAGAAAATAGTGCACACCTGAGGTTTTGTGTCTTTAATGCATTACCACCTCAGGTGTGCATCATTTTTAATAATTCAGCGGCTTATCTTAATTATGCATAACTTATCTCGGGTAGGAGAAAAATGTTTGAGCTTAAATTTGGTTGGGCAAAGCATAGGTTATAGTTTTTTTATATATATATATATATATATTTATATATGTGACTATATGTGGTGTGTTCTTGTGCGGATGGAATCACACTGAGATCAGGTGGATGGTTACTCATGGATGCACTTTACTGGGTTTCTGGACAGACAAAGCTGGGACAAACACAAACAAAGGCAGGTTAACATACAGTGCATCACGCTGCTCAAGACATCAGCAGCAAGAGATATGAGACTCTGCTCATTAACATTTTTACAGGGTGATTGTATAGTGAATAAACTAAAATAAAACATACATAAAAATACAACCCAATGTCTCTGTTTTCATTGCTCTCATCACTTGCACAAACACAGAATACTATAAACTTAAATCACCATCACTTTAAATAGTTAAATGAAACACTGAAAATGAGCACAGACCCTAAATGGCGCAGTTACACAGATCAGCACGTGCGAGCACGTGTGCCGACAAGTGAGTTAGGGCTAACACTCAGTTTAGCTAACATAAGAAGACAGAACATGACAAATCTGAATAAAACATACCTGGGACAAACACGAACAAAGGCAGGTTAACATACAGTGCATCACGCTGCTCAAGACATCTTAAATGAGAATAAATAGAGTTCGTCAGAAGATTACCACACACACACTTCATTTTATCATCGCGAATAACAGATATTCGACTCGACTGACAAAATTAGTAACTTACAGTTTAATGTAAACTTGTGTGTAATATAAAATCCAACCATTGCACTTAAAGATTATATAAACTAATTTTTATGACGCAGCGCTTATAAGACTCTGCTGACGCACACACACAAATGCAAATGACGCAACAGCCAATGTTGAGTTTTCCCAATTAATGCATGAATTTAACAGCATTATTTAAACTCCGTTACATATATATATATATATATATATAATTTCCACACAGCTGCTACAATACATGTTTGTTTTTTTCCATGTTGTTTTTTTCCAAGCACACTTTTTTTTCTCTAATTTCCTCACAGGTCTCTGAATAAGAGGAGTGGCTATCACTACTGCATACATAGTATTTACACAGACTATATATTCACACAACACACTACAGGCTGCACAGCATGTGAGTATGTGAAGGCTTTTTTCCCCTCTTTGACAGTTAAAAAGTCTATGATAAATTTCTATAGCTGTTAGTTTTTGGAGTATGTTGTTGTGGTGCACGCTTTATCACCATAAAGATGTCAAATATACTATGTCCTGATCTTTTGTAAATTCCCCTAATTGCCTACATGGGATTCATATAATTGTATTTCTTTATTCATAATCTTATGAACTAATTTAATTTAACACTATTCCAGACAGATAACAAAGGAACATCTAGAAAATATGGCAGTGAACAACACTATGGATTGTTTATCCAACTGCACTTTCCCAACTAAAACAAACTTTTCCGGTGATCCGTTTTATGAGTGCATGGACTCTTATCCAGGGAATATTCTCAGTGCCACCAGTTTACTGTTGAACACGGTCCTTTTGTTGCCTCTGAACAGCTGGATTCTGTGGCTGGTGAGGAGAACTGCCAATGTTGCATCCTCAGACTTTGTCATTTTGAACCAGTCTGTTGCTGACGTCATTAATGAGGTTTCCCTCGTTATTTTTGTGATAGGTTCTTTACTTAATAAGAAAGCTCTTATTCTTACCTCTATTTTCCTGTGCAGTACATTCCTGGTGGGTCGACCACTCTTTCAAACCGTTTTCTGTGTGGAGCGATACCTGGCTGTGGTCCATCCGCTGGTCTACCTAAAATACACAAGAAACACTAACATAAAACTGCTGTTAGTTGTGCTTGTCTGGCTGATTATCCTGATGGTTGGACTGTTTATTATGGAGTCCTACCCTAAAATGCCAATATGGCTTTGCTTGGGACTATATCTGGCATTGTTAGTTGTGTGTTCATCTTGCTCTGTCATGATTTTATGGGTTTTGAAGAGGCCAAAGCCAGGAGACGGAGGGAAAGAAGCAGCATATCAACTGAAGAGAAAGGCTTTTGTAGCCGTCACAGTCATCTTGATCACACTGGTGTTCGGCTATGGGACAGTCTCATGTGTTATTGTACTGAGGGATCAACTTCCATATCACACTTATTGTTTAGTTCTAGGTTTAAGTTGGTGCACCCTTTTGCCAAGTGCTGCAGTTCAACCTTACCTCTATCTGTCAAAAGTGCATAAAGTATTTTCCATCCTGAACTTCTTGAAGAAACTATATAAAAGTCTTGCATAGTGCATGGTAACACATTACCATTTTAAATTATCGACAGTTCATTAAAGTATAATTTGTGATCATTTCATGCAGAATACAAATAATTAAAGCATTTTGCAACGACCATCTGCTATCTTAGTGATTGTTCCATTAAAGTTTGAAAACAGAAAAATGTTATAATGTTTTAATTTTTAATAGTAAATCTGTTGGTTCATAATTTCAGGCCTGGCAAACTTCTTTAATGTATTGCTTTAAAGTGTACTAAACTACCTTTTTTTTAGCAAATGAGACTTGGTTTGGATCTAATGTGATGACAGTCATATATTTTCTAAGTGTGGACTACATGCCCAAATAATTTGTATATACTAGTGCTAGTGTATATAATTGTCTGACCATAATGGACCATTTTCACATTTCCAGGGTTCTCAGAAGCAGAAATGGTCATTATGGGTAAACTTCTATAGTGGTAAACGGAAGATGACAACAAATATAATTTTTGTATTTGCATTTGCTCTAAAAGAAAAAAAAAGCATTTACAGAACTTGCCAAAAGAGGGGGGGAATATAGGGAGATTGATTACAGCAGTCGGAAGAGAGAATGATGTCAAATTTTCTTTCCAACCATTTTTCAACCATTGTAGAAACACCCTCACAGCAGCATTAATAAAAAAAATAGTAATTTACTGCCAGGGTTAATAGCATGAAGTAGAGTTATAAATGTGTTATATATATAAAAAAAATATATATATATATATATATATATATATACAGTATATATTAAAAACTATTACACCAATCTGTTTGGATATCAGCTTAGCATATCTTGACTTTGAATTTTCCAAATCTTCTTTGCAAAATGATTCCAGATCTGTTCAATTACGAGGGAATCTCCTTTACATTAAATTTACAACAAAATATCTGAGTTACTTTTTCACATGTACTGACTGACAACTCTTCTGTTCACATGTTGAGAGAAATCGTGAGTAAGTGCAGAGGCGTTGTGTGAACATGATGGATATTGTAGTTCTAGACTAAATGTGAGCAGGCATTTACTCATCTTACTTGCAATAATTAAATATGTTAAATAACACAAATAAACTTCATGTATTTAATCTCACGTAATTAACCGTCTTTGCTGTTGACTTACGATGATCCATTTCAACCCTGACTTTAAAAAAAAATTACTTTAGTTTAACATCACATTTGTTTCATTTGTGTTTGTTTTTTTGTTTGTTTTTTTGCTGAAGAGTGCTGAAAGAGCCTTTACATTTGCCAAAATATAACTTTTTTGTTATTAAAAAAACGAACAAGCAAGCAGTCCAGGTGAGAAAAGGTAATGCAAAAGTAACATAATACATTACTTTCCATAAAAAGTAACTAAGTACTAAAGTACTCAATTAGTTACTTTTTTTTAGGGAGTAACACAATATTGTAACGCATTACAGGTCAGGGCTCTGGCAGGGCCATTTCAAAAGATTCATCTTTCTTTGCTGAAGCCATTCTTTTGTTGATTTAAATGTGCGTTCTGGATAATTGTCATGCTGAAAGGTGAAAGTTCTCTGCGGTTTAAATTTCCTCCAGGATTCATGGGATCACATCAATAGACTTTTCTGAAACTTTCGTTTGCAGCGGCATTTTATAATAAGAGCAAGTTTGCTTTTTAAACCATGTGCAGCAGATACACATGACTTCTGCTGTTACCATAATATCTCATGTGGATGAGAGGAGTGGCCATCAGAACAACATAAATGTAGAGAATAAAACCTCATAACACACTACAAGATGCACACATGTACTGTAAATCTATAGCCTACATTTGTAAGTATTGGGGTGGGTTTCAACAATAACAACAATCTTGTACGAGATCTGTCTGGGATTTATCACAATATATTTAGATTTGATCAATTTATCTGATATGATCTTATGAAGCACTGTTCACTGTTTTATCTTGTAATGTTAATTATATATCATGGTAATATGGTGCATCGAAAAGGGATGTTCAGCTTTTAATACTTTATCAAGATGATAAATGTATAAGATTAACAGTCTATGGCTTCATTTAGAATAATCTGACCATTTCTAAAATTACACACAATAAGCTTGCAAGCACTGCATTTGTGCAAAATATAGGTATTCAGAAAACAAAGGAAAATCTGACTGAATATGGCAGTGAACAGCACTGTTGACTTTTTATCCAACCTTTCGATCTGAAGAAACTGTTCTGGTCCATTTTATCAGTGCATGGACAGGAAATGTTATCATTTCTTTTGCCATAATGCTCAACGTCATCTTTTTTCTGCCTCTGAACTGCTGGATTCTGTGTCTGTCTGTCACTGAAGAATTTGCAAGCAAAAGCTTACATTTAACTTAATGTTGTGCTTTTTATCATGTTATTATACGGTGCTGTTGAATGCTTGAATCTGATTGGTTGACGAACATTCTAAGGCGTGCATTTTTTTAATTATTTTTTTTACAGAAACGGCTAAAGTAGTTCCAGGCAGGTTTTATGGACATTCTTTCTCCCGCTCAATCCCCCAGATAAACGCACGGCACACACTATACAGTGCGGACAAACACTTGCACAGAAACGTGTTTTCAGTGCTGTTCTCACGATTTTATCAGTACAATTATTTAGCAACTTAAAAGCAACATGACATTTCTCACTAGCGAGGTAATAACGGCGCTGTTGCCAAACTGAGAGACACTCAGGTAGGCTAATTCACGCGCCTAATATCTCTCTCTCTCTCTCTCTCTCTCTCTTTCTCTCTCTGTTTATATTAAACAACTGCATTAAACATATTTGATGCCAACTTGTCCACTATTAACAGGTAAAGGCAAGGTTGAACAAAGGCAATTTCAAAACACTGCTTCATAAAGCTTCGGAGCTTTTACGAATCTTTTGTTCCAAATCAATGGTTCGGAGTGTGTATCAAACTGCGAGAGTCACATGATTTCAGTAAACGAGGCTTCATATATGTCATAACTGTTTCGAAACACTTCCGAGATTTCAATGGTTCTTCAAATGAAACTTCAAATGATCTCGGTCAACCCATGTCACCGGGAGTCAATGAGAACCAATTAACAATTGTCTTTGGGTTTTACCTGATCTCTGATCAATTTTATACATAGACGTTTTAATTAGACATTAGTATAATTAAAATGATGTAGTTAATAGTCTTATTGGCCTGTTTAGCTGAGCCATTAGAACAAACTAAACAAACCCTGCATGAAAATTGATAAATTAACACATTTACACATGATAATCTTATTAGATGATTAGATAACTGCATTTGAAAGATTTTACTTTCAGTAAAACATAAAAAATAAAAAACTTTCAGTAAAACATTTGCAATCGATTTGTAAAAGGTGTTTTTATGCATGTTTGGCCTGGGTTTTTGTTGCATGCATTTATAATGTTTTGACCACTAGGGGTCAGAGTGGAGACGGCACATTTGATTCAACTGTTTCAGTGTTTTACGAAGCCTCAATCTACCCACCACTAGTTGAACTGCAGCACTTGAGATTGCACAGCTGGAGTGTCCATGATCTCCACCAGAGGGCACTCCTCGCAACATCATCATAAGGAATTATGCTTAGGGCACCAAAATGGCTAGCAGCAGTACTGAGTGTACCGATTATTACAAGGAAACTCGCCTCATAAGTAAATAATTAGACACGAAATCTTGATCCGAGTCGAAATATTTTATTAGCTCTTTAAACGCAAAGCTTCTGTTGAGAGACTTTGCTAGCAAGCGGCAAGTTCAAACTAGACGGACATAGGTACATTATATTACACACTTATTACGGCATTTCACCATATAAATAATTATAGGGATAAGAGATATTGATTTGAGATGAAACTATTTGTAATTCTTACCTCTTTGTTATTTATAATCCAACAGTGTACAAAACTGCATAAAATGGCAGCAGCTGAGTTTGTATGAAACAAGAGAAAGCGAGTCCACAATACTGGATGACATTATTAAATAACTGTACACAAATTTTGATTTGACTGAGTTTTAACATTTTATTCGCTCACCAAACACAAATTTTCCACCAAGAAAAAACTTTCCTACCAAGTGTATAGCGCTGCCAGAGCCGGTCTACGGAGAGCCTTGGCACTTCCTATATGCTGATTTCATGCAGCCGCCATTTTGAAATCGAAAGTGAGGCCAGAATTGGCACTCTCTGGTTACTTCCGGGTTCTGGACTGGCTGCAGTTACACGTCTCTGTCCACGCGGGGGCGCTCGCAGGCGAGTGCAGAATGCATGAGAGTCTATGGGGTTTCACCCCCAGAAATCCACTTTTCTCAGGATATAATTTTTTGTCTAGTAATTTGAATATTGTATTCGAAAGGAGATACAAAGAAATTACACATTGCTGGGTGTTTTTTTACACCACAAGTAGAGTCACTTATTTGCTTTAAAAAGTCTTTTAAAATGTCAATGACGTCATACACATTAGCAGAATGCTAGCGTGTTATGGGCAACAAAAACTCAACCTGTAAGAAATCGAAAGGACATAAGTACTCGTTCATTCAACTTTCGACCTATAACCCATGTTGAACTTGCAAAACCTACAATAAAATTTGAGATTTCTCAACGGCAATCGGGTGAAAGAGACCAATTTAGCCGTCTAGCCCCATAGACTCCCATTCATTCTGCACTCGGGCGATCGCCCCCAGTGGAACTCTGGTGGAACTGCAACCTCAATTCGGTACAATAGGACTTAATAGGGAGTGCCCAGGCTTTCCGTAGACGGGCTTTGGTGAGGCTCCGGTGGGAAGAACCCCGGAAGTACAGATACATAACAATGCCTCGGATTACCAACCTGAAGCTGCTGCCGCGATTTACACAATTGGATGTTAATATCCAATATAGGATATGTATATAGTTCGTTCCTGCTTCTTTTTTTACTTTCTGAATTATACAGTATATTTAAAAACATTTTTTTGCAGAGTGCAGAATGAATGGGAGTCTATGGAGCTAGACGGCTAAATGTATCTCTTTCTCCTGCTTGTCGTTGAATCAACGTAGATTTTTTTGTTGATTCCGCCAGTTCAATACAGATTATAGTCCAAAAGTTCAATGAATGAGTGCTTATGTCTCACAGGTTTCTTACAGGTTGGGCCGTTGTTGGCCGGAACACGCTAGCATTCTGGTAAACGGTTTTGCGACTGATTACGGACCAGAGACCCCGTTTGATGGCACCTGAAGCTAAAGCAGAATCAGAAACATTATCTTAAGGAGGACTTTCTGTCGTATTAACCGAAAGAGCCTTACCTCAAATAGCAGCTGGTGTTATCGTTGCTGATGCAACGAGAAATAAAGCCATGAAGCAAATTGCTGTAAAGCAGCACCTCTGGCAGTATGAAAATATGTGACGTCATCAAATTTTTTTAACAGATTTTTAGAACAGATAAGTGAACTTAAAAAGGGCGCACTCAACTCTTCTCCAGGAACAACAGTGATAGCCCGACGTCCGGCGCGAATGATGCGTCTATTCGCGTCTTTGCATTGACTTTGTATGTAATCCACTCGTGCAAATAATTAAATTTGCGTTCGGTGTGAACACACCATTAGGCTACCGCGTGTTTCTTTAGACTTCAAGTTCTCCCGATCCCGCAGTTGTTTTTTTTGCCGCCCATTCCCGCCTTTCGAAAGGTAACTTGCACTGCATCAAAACGCTATGTGAACGATCTACCCACGCTGCTATGCTGAGGGGATGCTTTAGCAACTATGACTACAAGCAAAAACACATTAACTCACATTTAAAGCCCCTTTATTACTGCTTACACGTCAGGCTAACAGTAGCGCTACTCCCTACGGCCACTGCCTGAGCTCCATGCTAAGTGAGGGGGAACTCTGTGAATCACACAAAAGGCTTGCCAGCTCAAGGGCATGGGAACCACAGCCTAACTTTCAGAGGGGGGTTCCATAAAGGGAGTATGGCCTGCTACTTTCAATGGAACAGAGTCAACCCCCGTACCAGGGAGGCTATCATGCTTAATGCTGAAGCCTATACAACCTGCTTACTATTATGGGAAGCGGAGGCCTCAGCAGGATGACTCAAGAGCAGAGGAGGCCTACCCACTTACACCAATGTGGCTCTTCTAGAACTTAAAAGGGGTCATGACATGAGAAACCAAATTTGCCCTGATATTTTGGTATATAAGAGATCTATGTACTATTAAAACTTCCTGCAAGTTTCATAGCTTAAGACGTCCTCCCCATTATAAACGAAGCATTTATTTAATCAAGCTCTAAATACAGCTCGTTCTGGATCCATGGTAAGAAGTGACGTCACGGTACGAAGTGACGTACCAGTCGTTTGCATATATGACCGCCTCCAGCGCAAGACAACTACGCCTCATTTCGCATCATCGCATGCGTTGTCGTGCAGCGAGTGGGTCTGTTTACAAGTTGACTGCGATGCCACGCAGATGTGCTGTTCCTGGCTGTGGACAAACAACATGTTTGAATACGCTGCCGAACGATCCGGTCGTCAGGGAAAGCAGTTGGATGCAGTTTATTTGCAGCATATGCAGCCCGCCAAAGCTTTATTTGATCGGTGAGTGATGTAGATGAGTGTGACAGGCGCATGTTACTGAAAGAACGAGCAGAGAGAGAGAGAGCCACGGGCGTGCGCGCCTTCAAACTGTTTTGCTCTCCTCTCTCTCCCTCGCGCATATGAATCAAAATCAATTGAGAATTGACACGATCGTAAAAGATTGGAAGACCGAAGTTTCACGTGGTGCAGCATTGTGTAGCCTACATGTGATAAATAATGATTAACGTTAATAATTTATGCATAAGCAGCACTGACGTTAGCCAATCATAACAGTGGGCGTTAACACTGAACTCTTAAAGGGGAAACACCTCCAAAACAGACTGTTTGAATCAGAGGTTGAGAAATAGGGTGGGAAAAGGTCATTAATCACTAAATTTTTTTTTTTTATTGTACGAAAAACTATAGTAATACTATAATTGCACCTAAGTGAACATAATAAATTTTTTTTTAAAAAAAACATGTCATGACCCCTTTAATCTAAAACGTGAAAAGTTTTCAGAGCTCAGACAAAGGGCCTAAAGCAACTCTGTTATTGAGAGGGCCCCTTTTCTGTACTACTACCTGCAACCTGTTTGCATGGAGGCCTCAGCAGGATGACTCCCGAAGGAGAGGAGGCCTGACAGATGCTAAAATACAACGACAGGCTCGTCTGGAGGCCTTAGTAGGTTAGGGGGCCTGCCTGACTTACACTGACATCTACCAAGCCGCAAATATGGAGGCCTCAGCAGGATGACTCTCGAAGGAAAGGAGGCCTGACATATGTAGATAGGACAGCTAGCTTGACTACCACTAGAGCTCAGGGAGTGAGGGTCTTAAAGCACCTCTTTAGAAAAGGAGGGACCACTTCTCAAGCTCTACCTGGAGGGCTGTTTACATGGAGGCCTCAGCAGGATGACTCTCGAAGGAGAGGAGACCTGACACATGCAGCTAACAAGATGTAAACATGGAGGCCTCAGCAGAATGACTCTCCTAAGGGAGAGGAGGCCTACCATACCCTTTAAAAACCAGCCAGCTCTAGTTAAGCACAACACAGTACTGAGGAAGCGAAGGGCTAAAATATAACTCTCTAAATTTAAGAGAGAGGCAGAGACTAGATCTATCTGCTTGGAATTCTGGAGGTTGGAGGCCTCAGCATGACAACTCTAAAAATGAGAGGAAGCCTACGACACCCTTATGTGCTTTTTAGAAATATGGCCGCTGGAGACGTACTCAGCATGACTACCCTAAACTTAAGGGGAGTACTGGAGTCTGCATTTGGGGCGGCCTGGCCGCATAAGGGAGGCTAACAATGGGAGCCTGTCACCCTAACACACCTGCCTACTGGGAGTATAGAGACCCATTGAGGGCCTGCTAGGACTCAACCAGAGGTGAAGTACTCTGCATAATGACCCAGAGGAACCAGGGGAGTACTAGGCTTACTCTGTGGCTATGTGAGAGATGGAGAACTAAAACACCCTTGCTAACTAGGGTAGTACAACGTCATCCTAAGAGGGGTGATTATACCACTGTCTCAAATTTAGAGATATACACTGCCTCACATGGCTATGGGGAGCAGGGGCCTAACAAAGAAACTCTAGGAAGAGGAAGCCTGCCATTCTCGCACCCAAGTGGTCTTAAACTAGTTTTTCTACTTGAGAGAAACCACTATGTTCGTAAAATACGTATATCCACTTCAGGGCGTAAAAACGTCTCGTGGACATCGCCCGTGCTGAAGTGATGGTGTTAACTACCTCTGGGGGTAAGTCACCTAGAACCTCCGCGTCCCGTCCAGGGACCAGATATGGAGTTTCCAGAGGTCATGGACACGGGTACCATACTGTGCCCCGTTTCTGAGTCAGAAGATCCTGCTTCAGGGAGGGACTGCCACGAGGAGCATGAGTTCTGGGAACCAAGTCCGGGTGGGCCAATAAGGAGCCACCAGAAGGACCTGCTCCTCGTCCTCCCTGACTTTGCACAGTGTCTGGGCAAGTAGGCCTTTCCCACTAGGGAAACAACGGGAGCGTAGACCACCTTGTCGGTTAATGTACGCAACGGTCGCAGTGTTGTCCCGAAGGAGCCAGTGGCACCAAGTCGTCGTCCGCGGAGAGGTCTGACCCACCCTCCGATTGCAGCAATCGACATCTGATTGTCGCGGGGAGCACCAAAGGAAACGACTGGTACACACCAAAAAGCAAAAAGCTGAAGTGCAATCACACTAGCTGCTCGTTATATACCCGCGCTGCGAGGCTGCGCAGCTGATGCAAATGAGTGCACGTCAATGTGCATTGGCTTGTTTAGTTTCACTCGAAGTAGATTGGCCTCTCTAGCGAGATTCCTATTGGTCGGTCTCGACATAATGTCATAGTGACCGACTGATAGGGAACAGGGAGTTTGAATAGATATATTTACATAAAGTTTATCATTTTTATTACACTGCTCGCAATGCTTGATTTTGATTGGTCAGTAGCTAAATCTTTAAGATGAATGCAGGAAAGATCATAAAAAAAGAAGCAACTTAGGACAATATTTCATTTGCACGCATTTATTTATTTGGACAGAGCTTTTCATAAGAATCAGCTGAACTAGAATAAACAAAACTAGTATTTGAGACAGATATTTTTAAATAATATTACATTTTAAACAAATTAAACCGATATTATGATCAGATTTTGAGCATGTCTTCTTGTAAATTACTATTCAAAGAACTATTCTACTCTGTAGGAGAACAACGTATACTTTTCCTTTAGAACAATATTTTATAATATTTTGCTTCTAAACTATATGACATTTATTGAGAGTTTTAAAGACACATATTGAAAAAAAATCTGACAAATCAGATTGATCCATTTATTACATTTATAATCTAGGAAACATTCATATCTATGAAAATATTAAATATTTTTGATGCAAGGCAACCTGTTGATTTTTGACAGATAGAGGTAAGGTTGAACTGCAGCACTTGGCAAAAGGGTCCACCAACCTAAACCTAGAGCTAAACAATAAATATGATGTGGAAGTTGATCCTTCAATACAAAAACACATGAGACTGTCCCATAGCCGAACACCAGTGTGATCAAGATGACTGTGATGGCGATAAAAGCCTTTCTCTTCAGTTGATATGCTGCTTCTTTCCCTCCGTCTCCTGGCTTTGGCCTCTTCAAAACCCATAAAATCATGACAGAGCAAGATGAACACACAACTAACAATGCTAGATATAGTCCCAAGCAAAGCCATATTGGCATTTTAGGGTAGGACTCCATAATAAACAGTCCAACCATCAGGATAATCAGCCAGACAAGCACAACTAACAGCAGTTTTATGTTAGTGTTTCTTGTGTATTTTAGGTAGACCAGCGGATGGACCACAGCCAGGTATCGCTCCACAGAGAAAACGGTTTGAAAGAGTGGTCGACCCACCAGGAATGTACTGCCCAGGAAAATAGAGGTAAGAATAAGATCTTTCTTACTAAGCAAAGTACCTATCACAAAAATGATGAGGGAAACCTCATTAATGACGTCAGCAACAGACTGGTTCAAAATGACAAAGTCTGAGGATGCAACATTGGCAGTTCTCCTCACCAGCCACAGAATCCAGCTGTTCAGAGGCAACAAAAGGACCGTGTTCAACAGTAAACTGGTGGCACTGAGAATATTCCCTGGATAAGAGTCCATGCACTCATAAAATGGATCACCGGAAAAGTTTGTTTTAGTTGGGAAAGTGCAGTTGGATAAACAATCCATAGTGTTGTTCACTGCCATATTTTCTAGATGTTCCTTTGTTATCTGTCTGGAATAGTGTTAAATTAAATTAGTTCATAAGATTATGTCAAATGAATAAAGAAATACAATTGTATTAATCCCATGTAGGCAATTAGGGGAATTTACAAAAGATCAGGACATAGTATATTTGACATCTTTATGGTGATAAAGCGTGCACCACAACAACATACTCCAAAAACTAACAGCTATAGAAATTTATCATAGACTTTTGAAATGTCAATGAGAAAAAAAGCCTTCACATACTCACATGCTGTGCAGCCTGTAGTGTGTTGTGTGAATATATAGTCTGTGTAAATACTATGTATGCAGTAGTGATAGCCACTCCTCTTATTCAGAGACCTGTGAGGAAATTAGAGAAAAAAAGGTGTGATTGGAAAAAAACAACATGGAAAAAAACAAACATGTATTGTAGCAGCTGTGTGGAAATATATATATATATATAAACTATAACCTATGCTTTGCCCAACCAAATTTAAGCTCAAACATTTTCTCCTACCCGAGATAAATTAGGCATAATTCAGATAAACCACTGAATTATTAGAAAATAATGCACACCTGAGGTGGTAATGCATTAAAGACACAAAACCTCAGGTGTGCATTATTTTCACCTATAGGAGGTGTCAGTCTCCTATTGTAATCTAAAGTTACAACTTCTTTACATTATGACATTAGTGTTTATCTTTTGTGAAAATGATCAAACATTTTCGAAGTGGACATGTGTTGGTAGAACAATTAAAAAGATAAAGAGCAAACAAAATGTATAGAAAAGAATCAGTATCTTTACACTTATATTTTGCAATAGTCTATATCTATATATAGCCTATAATAGGCCAGTGTTGGGGAAAGTCATTTTTAAAAGTAATGTTTTAAAAGTAATGTGTTGCCTTAAGTATAAGTATTGCCTTACTTCCAAAAAAAATAACTAATTGCGTTACTTGGATACTTTTTTTGTTATTTTTTCTAGCATGGGCTTGCTAGTTTGTTTTTAATTTAAAAAAAGATCTGTATTTGGCAAATGCAAAGGCACTTTCACACCAAAAGTGAAATGAATAAGCCCTAAGCTGAAGAAAATGCAAATTCACATCTGTGCCGTAAAGGGCTTAGCTCAAACAAACCTTTAATCTGTGCTGTCATTCTGGACTGCAGAATAATTGGATGCAGGGTAAGAAAGTTCAACAATCTAGCCCTAATGCCAATGGTCATACTATCCATCCTAATTAGGATGTGAGATTAGAATAAGTATGTCCCAAAGCATACAGTGCCCCCATGTCAACAAGCTTGGCCACCCAAGCTTTATGGATAATATGTGTACATACAACTATTCATGTGTGAGTGTGTCAGTTGTGGTGATTAAAAGTAAATAATATAGTAATTAAAAGTATATTATAGTAATTTAAATGGAGTATTTAAAAGTAAATAATTAGTTATTTGATATAAACTGGCATCACTTGCAGTTTTAGCTGCCAATGTACTAAAAAAACATACTCACAAAAATCTCATATCATAGTATGGTGTATAGCTACCTAAAATGGTTACGTATACACACATTCCTTTATCTGCCCCTTTTGTTGTTCGGCATTATAGGTTTTATTACCACAATTAGTTTAATTAAAAAAGTAAAAATATATTTCTGTCATGACAACTCTCGGAGTGTAATGGGTATGACAATGTTATATGTTTGGTCTTGGTGGAATAGATCTGCTACGCTGCTGCTGCTGTTATTGCTGCTGCTTCTATTGGTTATTGCTGCTGCTGCTGTTATTGCTGCTGCTTCTGTAGGTTATTGCTGCTTCTGTAGGTTATTGCTGCTGCTGCTGTTATTACTGCTGCTTCTGTAGGTTATTGCTGCTGCTGCTGCTGCTGTTATTACTGCTGCTTCTGTAGGTTATTGCTGCTGCTGCTGTTATTGCTGCTTCTGTAGGTTATTGCTGCTGCTGCTGCTGTTATTGCTGCTTCTGTAGGTTATTGCTGCTGCTGCTGTTATTGCTGCTTCTGTAGGTTATTGCTGCTGTTATTGCTGCTGCTTCTGTAGGTTATTGCTGCTGCTGCTGCTGTTATTGCTGCTGCTTCTGTAGGTTATTGCTGCTGCTGCTGCTGTTATTACTGCTGCTTCTGTAGGTTATTGCTGCTGCTGCTGCTGTTATTGCTGCTTCTGTAGGTTATTGCTGCTGCTGCTGCTGTTATTGCTGCTGCTGCTTCTGTAGGTTATTGCTGCTGCTGCTGCTGTTATTACTGCTGCTTCTGTAGGTTATTGCTGCTGCTGCTGTTATTGCTGCTGCTCCTGTAGGTTATTGCTGCTGCTGCTGTTATTGCTGCTGCTTCTGTAGGTTATTGCTGCTGCTGCTGCTGCTGTTATTACTGCTGCTTCTGTAGGTTATTGCTGCTGCTGCTGCTATTGCTGCTTCTGTAGGTTATTGCTGCTGCTGCTGCTGTTATTGCTGCTGCTTCTGTAGGTTATTGCTGCTTCTGTAGGTTATTGCTGCTGCTGCTGCTGTTATTGCTGCTTCTGTAGGTTATTGCTGCTCCTGCTGCTGCTGCTGTCATTGCTGCTCCTGTAGGTTATTGCTGCTGCTGCTGCTGTTATTACTGCTGCTTCTGTAGGTTAGCTTAGATCGTTAAAATAGATTGTACCCTAGTCTTTTTCACCGCAACTTCAAAGGAATCAAGACAATATTGTTGTAGAAACGAGCGCTGGATTCCTGAGGTAATACTTCTCTCCATTTATTCAGAGGGTATGAACGATTGTTTTTCCTATTCATTTTCTTGAAAAGGGGCTTAACTTGTCAAACAGTGGTGGGTTTTTCTGGACCTCTGCGATTAACTTCTCTGCAATGTCGTCTGCCATTTTAAATGTGCAAGCCCTTAAATTAGAATGGATTCTGATTGGCTGTCAGTGTTTTATCGTTCAACAGCTGGAAAAAAAAATGTTCTGGAAGTGATCCCAACGATATCGTTTCTCTATATCGTTATTGTTATAGCTGTGCTGTGAACTCTGCTATTCTTTAATATTGAGAATGATTTTAGAACTATATCTTTATCGTATCGTCCTTGGTGTGAAGAGGCCTTTAGGCCTTGAATACAACTACTCAATTTTACTTTACTAGTGGATTCATTTGAATTCTCAGTAGTCATAAAACACTTTTCTATGATTACTATACTGTCATTTAATACTGTCACCTTTGTCAACATGTGGTCTAAAGGCTTGGTGGAAACAGGGAGCTTTACTAGAGGCACAAACCCACAGTGTCATCAATTTCAGTTCATTTGAATGTAGGACAGTCTACAGTGACAACAACTTCAACCCGAATGTGATGATTGATTGCAATCTGTCCACAGCTTCTGTACATGCATGTTGACTATATTCAAATGCCATAACAACAAGTGTTATCTGCATCTATTATCAAAGGTCTATAGAAACTTGTTTTACAAAAGCCACACCAAAGTATTTTGTGTACATTATTACACAAAATAAATAAAAAAGTACATTATTTGTCCTTAATGTGAAACTCACTTGATTTTTAAGAAGAAGAAAGAAAAAAAAAAAAAGGCCAATTAAAATAAGTAAATAATATTAATATGAATAGAATGTGTCTAAATATCATTTGGTACACATATACTTTTTACCTTTATACCATGCAGTATGATGCCTAATATTTACAGTTTTCGTTTATAACTTTAGTAAGTTTCGTAAAACATAATCTACTGCTTCATTATTGGTGCATTCAATTTCAAAGCCGTTTAGACATTATGACACACTATTCTATTGCAACAGCATTTGTTGCTATATTCAAATATATATATATATATATATTGGTTAAATGTCTAATATGTCTCCGACTTGCTTCAATTGCAAAATTATTGTTGCTGCAATATGTGATAATGACATCTGCTTGTGGATATATTTACAAATGTTCACTTCTTATTGTAATTATCTCAAATTAATCTCTCTCTTGACAAAGGGAGGTGCTAATGATAGTGAGTTAAAATACATGGTATAAATGTAAAATCTTCACAATACAACACAAGCTTCATGTATACATGCGCAGCTCTTCATGTGTGAGTATGTCGGTCAAATTTTTCCTTTGAAAAATCTAATATCTTCAATAACATTGGACAGTTTTAGAGAAGTTCCCTTTAATAAAAAAAATACATTTGATGTAGTTATTTGGTATAAACCCATCACTTACTACAGTTTTTACCATATATCATAGCACAATGTACCTAACAACTAACTACAGTATTTTACCATTGTTCCACACAGAGAGGAAAGGAAAAGATGGCAGTGAACGACAGTAATGACATTATATCCAATTGCACCTCTCAGTTTAAAAACAACTCTTCTGGCTATCCATTTTTTGAGTGTTCAGACTTCTTTACAGGAATTGTTTTCTTTGGGTTCTTCACATTTCTGAATGCTGTTTTCATTCTGCCTCTGAACTGCTGGATTCTGTGGCTGGCAAGAAGAACTGTAGTTGTTTTGTCTTCAGATTTTGTCATTTTGAATCAGTCTGTTGCTGAAGTCATTGGCAACACCTCTGCCATTATTCTTCTGTTCAGTGCAATCATTAATATTAAGGTTATTATTCTTATCTCTGTTTACCTGTGCTGTACATTATTTGTGGGTCGACCACTTTTTCAAACCTTTTTCTGTGTGGAGCGATACCTGGCTGTGGTCCATCCGCTGGTCTACCTAAAATACATGCAAGCCCCTAGGATTAAAATGTCCTTTGTTGGACTGGTTTGGCTGTTAATCCTGATACTTGGATGGTTTGCTATGGATTCATACCCGAGAATACCAACATTTTACATAGGAATTGATCTAGCAATGTTAGTTGTGTGTTCATCTTGCTCTGTCATGATTTTATGGGTTTTGAAGAAGCCAAAGCCAGGAGACGGAGGGAAAGAAGCAGCATATCAACTGAAGAGAAAGGCTTTTATAGCCGTCACAGTCATCTTGATCACACTGGTGTTCGGCTATGGGACAATCTCATGTGTTATTGTACTGAAGGATCAACTTCTATATCACACTTATTGTTTAGCTCTAGGTTTAAGTTTGTGCACCCTTTTGCCAAACACTGCAGTTCAACCTTACCTCTATCTGTCAAAAATAGGCAAGGTGCCTTGCATCAAAAGTCATTAACGTTTAATATATTTATTTAGATATGTATGTTGTTTATAATGTATGCATCATGTGGTTATGTATAAATGTGCTTACAGTATTCCTTGTTGGTTCTCGTCAATGTATGATTATGTTTTGTGTGTGTTACCTGCCCGTCTGTATCCTAAATATTCACTTAAGTAAAGAAGTTTATATTGGATCTTCTGCCTGCCTTGTCTTCCTCCAACACCACACCGTGACAGGTATTAATGCTTGGTTAATTAATTTGAATATCCCCAACTGAGTAAGCCAAAGGCAACAGTGGCAAGGAACAGAAAAACTCCATCAAGTGACCTAATGGTGTCCTAAAACTCCAGCAGGTGACCCAATGGAGGAAAAAAAACCTTGGGAGAACCCAGGCTCAGTCGGGGGCCAGTTCTCTTCTGGCGTTTATGAACTAGAGGCCGGATTTACAGTAACTGTAAGATAACAAATCTTTTTTTTATGAATGTATGTCAATGGTATATGAATGTCTCTAAACAGACTTTAAACGCAAACCTGTGATAAACGCTGATGGTGTTCACATGCGCATTATGAATTTATTCTATTGTTATGTGCGTTTGAATATATGTGCACAGGTTTGTAATTCCCTACAAAACCATGCCTGAACAAACTACTTGTCTCGCCTATACATGGATTTCTCGGCGACGTCATCACTGCGCACGCAACCAGGGGGCAAAAGACCCGCGGTCTTCGTACCGGATTAAAGGGTTTAGGCTAGTATAGTGGTGGTGGTGTTGTCGCTAGTCAAAATGCCAAGGAGTTGTGCGTGGTCAATTGTACCAACCGAGCCAGTGCTGGGTGCCAGATGTTCAACGTTCCTAGGGGGAAGCATGGTTTTAACACATAGCACATAGTTGTATGCATCAAGGGATATGTACGCTCTAATAATTTCTCTTGTATACACTTGGGGCCCTATCTTGCACCCGGCGCAAATGACTTTGTACACTGACGCATGTATCATTCGTATTTTGCACCCGCGCAAAGCGGACTTTTCCCTCCACAGACGCACGTCGGTAAACTAGAGAATGAATTTGCGCTCCCTGGGCGGTTCAGCGCAAAAAAGGAGGCGTGTTCCGACGCAAACAATCCCTGGTGCTATTTTGCAGTTCCAGAAAACAATTGCGCCACTGATCAGAAAAAACCTAGTCTAAAGTCAGTGCCGCGTTGAGCGTACATTCAGATGCTATTTTAAGCGCGCATGCTTGGCCATAATACAGAGTGTGAACAACGCGCATACACTCAGGGGCGTGTCCAGAGCATTTTCAGTGGGGGGGCCATGCTGGGGCACTGCCTCCAAACGGGGTGGCCGCCAGTGACCAAAAAAAAAAGCTAAATTCTACAGTATATTACTTAAATCCTATTGATTTTATTATTTTATTAACTTGAATAAAGTTACTTGTAAACAAATTTAGTAATAAAGCACATTTTTGATTAATTAAATTTTTTGTCATCCCTGTATATATCCATTAAGTTAAATTTGACAGCCAGTGTTTATTATTTTTAGTGTTTTCATAAAACTAACAAGTTTATAAAATAAAAGCAATTTTAATAATGAGCAATTTAAAAAACCCAGAAGCAGAAACGATGTCAACTATTTTCTTTTAATTAGTTTGGCCATTACAATATACAGTAGTTTTATTCACAATCTCTTTCAAATAATAATAATTTAAAATAAAAAAATCCCCCCACTGTAATAATTCAAATGTTTGGCCAAAACATCATAGTGTTTCATTCAACATTTCTTTCAGATAAATTTACAAAAAAAGCTGAGTAACACAGAGTTAAATGCTTCTGATTGGCCATTGTGTTTAAGAAATCAACACATGTGTCTGTGATTGGCTACATCGCTCAAAGCTGCAAACATGATGTTATAAAAAGAAACTGGCCTGTAAATCGTTTCTGTTTTGGTTTAGTTGTTCTTTTTCTGCAACAGATGAATAACAGTTTATTTGTTTTTATGTGTTTTATTCATTGATATTTATATTTTGCGGGAGTCCCGCGAATCGTTTTATTCTCCCGCAGCCCGCACAGAGCATTACCGCTCGCACTCGGCCATCAAATCTAGTCCCGCGCCGCACGTCTATGCAAATCACCATGACAGTGTTTTTTGTTTGATAGCGCCCAGCGTATTTTACTTTTATTGTGTTTTATTAAACTTTGACTGGATTGAAATCAACCACGACCAACGCGAGCAGAGCCTGACGGGGTAAAAACATTGATCTGAGGAAACCATACCAATTAAACCATAGGCATAAAGGTTACCAGCTCTTTGTTTGGTGTCTTGACTTCCCACACTTGATAAAGTAAAAGTCCTAGTCCGCGACGACCGTTGTTTCTCTGGCGCTGCACTTCTTTGAATCATGAACTTCAGTAGAGTCTATAACTGAACCATCACAAGACACCTTATAGGGGGGGCACCTGGGGTGGCCAATCGAATTTCAGGGGGGGCCGGTGTCCCCCCTGGCCACCACGTAGACACGCCCCTGCATACACTGTAGATGATTCTCTCAACTACACAGATGCATTTTCCTTTTTTGCAAATTATACATTATTATAAGGAAAATATTAAAACACAAGGGAAATCATTGTTGTGTCCATGACGATGGGAAAAATATAGCCTGGCATGCCAGACCTACATCACGATGTTAGGTCTGGGAACTCTCCGTTGACTGGGCTCAATACGAGGGGCGGGATTAACGGTTGTCTTTCAAATTCCCCCTGCATGCAATAGGACAGCGCTACAACCAAACAGAGCAATGAAGAAGTCGACGTCTTTTGTATCTTCCTTTTATTAAAATGACTCAAGTGATGTTCTTTGTTCATGTTTCAAAGAAAAGTTTAACTTTAAATCCTCCTGAGTCGCGGTCAAAGCCGATTTGAAATACATATGTTCGCCAGCAGCAGGAGCCATTCTTTGTTTTCAAGTACCAGTGAACCTTCGCAACTCTGTCGTCATTATGTTAAGCCCGCCCGCCGACTCTATACACGATGTGATTGGCCTGACCAGAGTTTGGTTTTTCCAGCTAAAACGTCTATGGAGAGTTGCTAGACTACACTCTCGCTGCGAAAAATTTTTTGCAGCCGCTAGGTGGAGTCTAGATTTCTAGGCTAGGAAAAATAGGCATAAAGCTTACATATTTACCCAAATTATTATATGCATGTGTAACGCTTCTCATCCGACAGCACTTAAATCACAGGCGGACACGGAGAACTGCGTTTCATGCGTCGTTTACTGCAACACAAGGAAAAACATGTATTCTCTGGCGACAGTGGGCATTTACACATACATGCATCACCGTCTTCAGCATCGGATAAACTTCTCTGCTCAAGCTTTATACACCAGAATGCGACGCAGCGCAAATTTGTCTTAATAGAACAGTTTTACAGTCAAGAATCAAACATAAAAACATACCTGCAACACAAGGAAAAACATGTATTCTCTGGCGACAGTGGGCATTTACACATACATGCATCTACAAAAGCAAACAACAAGTTTGATTTGAAAAGATGGCGTCAGCCATGCAACGCACATGTTGAGAAAATCGCATCTAAACTTTACAAAGTTCGTCACATACAATCAACATAATTTTACATATTGTTACATAACATCCACGAACTCTATTCTCAATATTATTTGTGAAATTAACAAATCAAACACATTTCACCGGAGCACATTTTACCTACCACCGTCTTCAGCATCGGATAAACTTCTCTGCTGGAGGTGGGTGTGGTCTCACAGGTAAAAGGGCAAATGACCCACCGATTACTCATGTCGCCACAAGGGGTCACCAAACAGTTATTAAACTAACAAAACAGTAATTTTGGTGAAAGACATAACATTTATAGTTACATTTATTTTCAACCCTGTTACATCCACCCCTGCTGAATTTCACCAAAATTTTATAACTTTCAGTAACAAAATACACACAAAGATTCACCAAGACACAAGACAGGTTTCAAGGAATAACAACCGCCAACTATCAAAGTATCCCGTAAGGACGAAATGAGAAGAGACTGGCGCCATAGTCTCAACCCACAACTGGCTGTAGGATGCCCATTTTACACCCCACTACCCTGCCGCAGATAAAAAAAAAATACAAGTGTGCACATTTTCTTGCAACATTTGGAAAGGAAAGAAAAACAAAAAAAACTTGTTTACCCAGAACTTGAACATTCCCAAACAAAAATCTTGTCAGCTACTGTACTAACACTACTCTCGAAGAGCTTGAACAACTGACTTACAAATGGTTTTAACATAACCTTTAGGGTCATAACTTAGATCCTGTCTTGACATAGTATATATCAGTCGGTTCACCGGCTTAATAACACGTCCAAATCGGGATGTCACTCGAGCAAATCCACTTGGTACATCATCATTGACTTGTTCTTGAACCGACAGACTACCACTTGAATCACACTGCAGGTTTGGTGGTGCAATAACAGAAGACTGCTCTGGAAGAGTAGTAAATCCAACTGACGACATACCTCCAATCACATCAGAATCATTGGATACTTTGACAGGATAAGACACTTCGCTGGATAGACCAGGATCAGCTCGATTAGAGCTATCATCAGGTAACTGAGAGACCCATTCCAGAGTTCTATCGACACAGTCTGTGACACTTGAACCTGAACAAGCCGCTTCTGTGCGTTCACAGACATCAGATTTGTCTAATATAGGCACAGATTCAGCTGGAATGGGGAGAATACTCACATAATCATCAATAGACGTCATACCAGCATCAACGTTAAGACCTGCATTGACAGTCTCATCTGAACAACTGCCGCCATCAGGGACTCCACCAACAGTAATCTCATCTTGAATGCACAAATTGGTATCATGCAATGGGAGATCATCAATTGATGAAAGACCATCAACTTCGGCATTATTTGAAGGCAGAGATCCTGAATCATCATAGCGGGTATCAGTCACCGGAAGAAAGTTGGCCAACAACAACAAATTACGGTGAACTACTTTTTCCTGGCCAGTGACAGTGTTACGAATTCTGAATGTGTTTGTGCTAGGAAATTTTTCAACCACTGTATACACAGTTGATTCCCAACGATCAGCAATTTTTCTCTTCCCCCTTTCAGCACGGTTTGCCAATAGCACGCGATCAGAAACGCCAATATCAGACCCTTTAGCCTTTCTATTGTACAACACAGCATGGCGTTGTTGCTCCTTAGAAGCGAGTCTTTGAGCTATGTTCATAGCTTCAGAAAGATCCTTTGACAAGGTGGACACATACTTAGAGAAATCTGATAATGTTGAATCACTCAAAACACTACGAAACATCATATCCACAGGCAGACGGGGGACCCTCCCAAACATGAGATAAAAAGGGGCGAACCCTGTAGTCTCATGCACTGTACAATTATACATGAAAGTGATAGACTGCAACCGCCTTGGCCAATCATGTTTGTCGACAGGAGGTAACGCACGAATCATATTACCAAGCGTCCTGTTGAAACGTTCAACAGCTCCGTTCCCCATTGGGTGATACGGGGTTGTATGAGATTTCTTGACACCTGAAACTTTGAGAAGTTCACTGATAAGGTTACTTTCGAAACTAGCTCCTTGATCGGAGTGAATTCTCTCCGGAAACCCGTAGACACAGAAGTATTTATCCCATAAAACCCTGGCTACCTCCTTGGCTGATTGATTTTTACATCGGAAGGCCTGTGCCAGTCTAGTGAAATGATCAGTCACAACAAGGACATCAACAGATTTGTTTTGTGAACTTTCTGCTGACCAGAAGTCAATGCAGACAATCTGCAGAGGCCTGCCGGACTGAATATTCACCAGAGGAGCCCTGCCATCAGGTTCAACAGTCTTACTAACGACACATCGCTGGCAATGACGCACATATTCACGCACATCCCTGTCTAAATGCAACCAGAAAAAACGTTGTCTCACCAAGCTGAGGGTTCTGAACTGACCCTGATGACCTGCGTGGTCATGAGTGCCTTTCATCACCTCAGCTCTGAGAGAGTCGGGTACCACAAACTGAAACCGCTTCGTCCTCATCAAGCTATCCCTAGACACCCTGTAAAGCACCCCATCGACAATCTTAAGTTTCTCCCAATGCTTCAAATATCTTACAACTGCAGCAGGCTCATTCGCTCTCTCTCTCCTCGAGGGCCTACGGCATCTCTCTACATACTCCAAAACACGAGAGAGAATTCTGTCACTGCGTTGTTTGTCACTAAGTTCACCCACCGAGTAAGCAGGGGAAAAGTCAAAATCAATGTCAACCATCTGGGGCAAACTCTGCAAAGTCGTCAGAGCGCGGACTCGAACACCAGCTTCCCACTCATTGTGAGACTGCAGGACTGCTGAAACAACATCACTTGACACAAATGTAGAATTTTGGGCAATAGAATCAATGCGAGTGAATTGATCAGCACCATTCGCTGCCTGCCTAAAAGCATTTTGCACAGAGCCATCAGACATCTCCTTCATATTGCACCTAAGATGAGCAAACGATTCATTCAGCAACCTGTGTCCCACATTCACAAAAGGCACACGGCTCAAAGCATCAGCAACTGAATTCTGAGAGCCTGGAACATATCTGATGTCGAAATCATAGCTGGCTAACTTCGCCACCCATCGCTGCTCACAACAATCCAATTTCGGCTTAGTCATAATATGGGTCAACGGATTATTATCAGTGCAGACAGTGAATTTGTTACCTCTTAGCCAATGGCTAAACTTCTCACACACTGCCCATTTTAAAGCCAGAAATTCTAATCTATGAGCAGGATAGTTCCTCTGAGACCGAGACAGCGATTTACTAGCGAATGCGATTGGCCTAGCAACGATGTCGCCCTCTTGCACTTGAGAAATAACAGCCCCAATGCCATCCAATGAAGCATCCGTGGAAAGCACAAAAGGCTGATCAAAGTTTGGATGTGCCAGAACCACACTATTAAGCAGGGACGACTTCAACATCTCAAAAGCTCTGACATGGTCATCAGTCCAGTGCTCACGACTCAGCTTATGGCCCTGTGAAGATCTCTTCAACCTCCAGCCACCCTTAGACTTTCTCGTCTGCCCTGTAAGCAATTCAAAGAGAGGTCTAGCAATGGATGAGTAGTTGGGTATGAAGTGCTGGTAATAATTTACCATGCCAAGAAATGACCTTATATGTTTTTGACTAGGAGTCACACCATCCTGTTCCATCAGATCAGTGCTAGTCATTCTTGCAATACTCTCAACTTTACAAGGGTCAGTAGAGACACCCATCTCATCAACTATGTGCCCGAGAAACTTTACTGACTTTCTGAGAAGATAACATTTCTTTGGCGACAGTTTCAAGTTGTGCCCACGCAATCTGCTAAAGACCATCTCCAGTCGCTCCAAAGCAATCTTCTCATTAGGGGCAAAAACAAGAAGATCGTCAAGATAACAGAGAAGACTTAAGAAGTTCTGATCACCAAAAATTGCTGTCATCATTCTCATAAAACTACCCGGACTATTACATAAACCCTGTGGAAGGCGGTTATATTCGTATAGCCCCATCGGGGTTGTGAAAGCCGAGTATTTCCTGTCATCAACATGCAAGGGCATATTGTAAAACCCCGACGTGAGATCCATGGTGCTGAACAAACAATTACCACCTAGTGCAGCCAAGCAATCAGCCTGGTGGGGAAGTGGGTATGCATCTTTGGAAGTCCTTTTATTCAGCCATCGAAAATCAGTGCAGATACGTAGGTCCCCGTTCTTTTTCCAAACCAGCACCAGCGGAGAGGCAAATTCACTGGTAGACTTACAAATTATATCTCTCTCCTCCATCTCATTAAGAACTTTGCGCAGAACCTGATACTGACTCGGGGGCACTCTCCGGTATGGCAAGCGAAAAGGTCTAGCATCAGTAAGGTGAATTCTGTGCATGAATCCCTCAGCCTTACCACAATCAAGGTGATTGCGGGAGAAAATAACCTCATACCGCAAAACAAGATCCAGAAGTTGTTTCCGACAACCTTCAGAAACCTCACATGAGTCGATGTCCAGCCCACCCAGACCAACACGCAGCAGCTGCTCATTTAACTCACTCTCCCCTCTACCCTGGCTTGATGTGGAGTCAGCCACCTGAGAACAGCTCAACAGAGAAACATCTTTACCAGTAGGTACAACATCTCCCATATCTTCAAGTGCCACACATGCAAACACATCAGCAATCTTTGCATTACGTCTCAACAATATCTGCTGATGAGACATGTTAATGAGCTTCAGTGGTACCCACCTGTCACCCCACAAAGGCGTGACAAGTCTAGCCACTAACACATGTCTGGGAGCTGATCTGGAAGTAGTAGGTTCAGTTATCACAGTACTACCTGGGGAAATGGCACAAGACTTATCCAACTTTCCCCACAACAGGTATTCACGTCCGGGTTCCAGACACACTGCTGAAGTACACCTGACTGTACCAATCTTGTCTGGGATTTCCCCACCCTTCCAACGTTCCACCCCTGCCAACATTGAAAGAAACTGTTCAGATTCTAAATCAGCATTCCGACATGGAGAAGACAATGCTTCCCAGTATGCAGCACAACGTTTAGACTGATGGATCACATGTTTGATTACGTTTGTTCCGATTATAAGTTCATCCAATTGGCCTTGAACAACCAAAGTAGGCACAATGATCTTACACCCGTACACTTCCATTTCAACATCATAAGCAGATTTAGGCTTCACTCGACTACCGCCACAGCCTATCAGAACTACATCAAAATTAGACTCATTCTCTTTTTGCAACACACCAGCATCGAGGAGTTTGGCCTCAGCCCTTTCACTCATTGTGCAGGCCATTGACCCACTATCGAGCATGCCACCAAGAGTTAACTTGTTCCCCACGATGACTGGTGTGTAAAACAAACTATCGCTTCTGCATATTGTGTTGGTGTTTTGCACAATCACATTTTCAGTCGAATCACAAAAGTCTTTGACCAAAGTAAACGCATCCTCAACATCAGCTATATGGGAGTTGTCGCTTAGACCCGTACATCCCCCCACCATATACGAGTCCATTAGTTTCCCCCAGTCGGATTGCGCTGAACAGACACTCTGTGTGGACATGCATTGTGTGAGTGCCCTGAGGAAAAACAAGAGAAACACAGTCTTTCTCTAAGGCAATGAGTTTTGGTGGAATGTGTTCGCGATTTACAGACATCACATACTCTCACTCTATCCCCTTGTCTAAAATCAGCACTGCGCGAAGGATGAACATCGTTATTTTGCGCCACCTTCTCTAGCACTTGCTCCAGCATACTCATCATACGGCTGAAGATCTCCCCATCTGTCTTTCGCACACTTTGTGCCATGGAAGAGACTGGGTCATTACAATGAGCCCCACATGGTTTACTGTCTGCAGATAGGGGAACATTGGAACAGCTTGTCTGTGCATTCAATAGACAATGTTCAAATGGCTGTGATTGGTCATCGCACTGAACGACAGCAGCAGAGTTACGGAGATGAGGACTACTCTGTCTCAATGGTGCTCTTTTTTCTCTCTGGTAATCATCCAGCCGCCGCTGAATGTCCCTGGCATTCCATTCATCAATCGGCTTGCATTTAAAGAGGCATGATAACTCGGGGTCAGGGCAGTGTTTCACAAACATACGTGCCACTTCCATGCTAATATTATCCATAACTCTACCCTGTCTGCGCAACCCTTCCTCAGCCAAATCAGCCGCTTTGTTAAGTCTGATCCAGTAATCGACCGGATTTTCTTTAGGCTCTGGACATGTTGAATAAAAATCAGCCAGAGGCAAACAAGAAGATGCATCACTGAAGTACTTGAGCAGTATGGAATAGATTATGTCAGGGTTATGCACCACATCCAGAGAAACATCACTCCTCAACCCAATTTTAACGATGTCCCTTGCCTTGCCCATTAATCTCGACATTATTTCGTCAGCTTGGTCGGATACTGGACACTTCTGTTTGTTTAGTTGAGATTTTGTCAATTCAATCCAATCAGAGACAGAGTATTTATCAGAGCCGTCACCCCTAAACGCAACTGGTTCTCTGTCGGTTTTAACATGAACTGTGACTTGCGGCGCATTTTGACTGACGTTCTCGGAGCCCGTATCTCTATTAACTTGTGAGTTACAATGTGCATTCACAACTCCTGTTTCAGCGAGTCTCGCCATGATCGAATCACCTATTTGGGTTCCGAGTCTACCCATCATATCTGTCAATTGTTGCAATGCATGGTCAGTATTGTCAGCTCTTGGAGTGGAAACAAAAGGCCCATCACCCAAAAATTGTCTCGTAGTCGGATTTGTTGTAGTATGTCCACGCCCTGTACCCCTCTCACTATCACACATAAACTGGAGATTTCCAACCCCTCCACAAAATGACTCGCTGCGTGTCATGCCACCATTATTCATCCCAGAAAGTAAAACACCCCTCCCTCTAGGGACAAATGGGCTAGTAGCATCATAATCTGAAGGAAATTTCTCCGCCATTAATTCAACGTGTATGGGAGAGGAAGATAATTAAATAAATAAAATGAAATAAATACAAAAAATATATAAATAAAAAAATATATATGTTTTTTTTCCTCTTTTTTTTTTTTTTTTTAAATTGCAAGTACACAAAACGAAAAATAAACTTGCATAAACGGATGCAATTAGATTACAAAAACATAAAAAGTCCAAGAGTCCAAAAAGAAAAAAGAAAAAAAGAAAAAAACTGTTTCACTTATTGTTTTGTAAAGTACTGGTAATAATGTAAAAGGAACGACCAACCAGTCCACTATTTTTCCAGTTCTCTCAATTCCGTGATGAAAATATGAAGCACATGGAGATTCAGCAACCACACGGAGATTCAGCAACCACACGGCGATCTGCGTCGTGCAGATCTTCGCGATGCGACGAATCACGGCACCAGTGTAACGCTTCTCATCCGACAGCACTTAAATCACAGGCGGACACGGAGAACTGCGTTTCATGCGTCGTTTACTGCAACACAAGGAAAAACATGTATTCTCTGGCGACAGTGGGCATTTACACATACATGCATCACCGTCTTCAGCATCGGATAAACTTCTCTGCTCAAGCTTTATACACCAGAATGCGACGCAGCGCAAATTTGTCTTAATAGAACAGTTTTACAGTCAAGAATCAAACATAAAAACATACCTGCAACACAAGGAAAAACATGTATTCTCTGGCGACAGTGGGCATTTACACATACATGCATCTACAAAAGCAAACAACAAGTTTGATTTGAAAAGATGGCGTCAGCCATGCAACGCACATGTTGAGAAAATCGCATCTAAACTTTACAAAGTTCGTCACATACAATCAACATAATTTTACATATTGTTACATAACATCCACGAACTCTATTCTCAATATTATTTGTGAAATTAACAAATCAAACACATTTCACCGGAGCACATTTTACCTACCACCGTCTTCAGCATCGGATAAACTTCTCTGCTGGAGGTGGGTGTGGTCTCACAGGTAAAAGGGCAAATGACCCACCGATTACTCATGTCGCCACAAGGGGTCACCAAACAGTTATTAAACTAACAAAACAGTAATTTTGGTGAAAGACATAACATTTATAGTTACATTTATTTTCAACCCTGTTACACATGTATAAACAAAGCTAATTTGGGTGGGTTTGTCCCATCCCCAATGTCACTTCTCTTTCTTTTACGTCCCTGACGACGAGAACATCAATCTCCTCGGCTGTGAACCGATTCTGAAGTGCGCCTGGTAAATGCGCCGTTATATTAGTATTGCGCCATGGAACAAACGTACCTCGTTCATCATGCTCTTAAAGGGAATGTGATATGACGCTCTGATTGGTTTATTTCACGTTACGCCCAAACCACACCTATGAATAATGAAGCTACTTCGTTGGGCGCAAGAGTCATTTAACCCGCCGGTAAAATAGCAACAGCGCCCAAGACCAGCCCACAAAGTTACTTGCACTTTGCGCTTGATACTTACGTTTCAGGTCGTTAAAATAGGGCCCTTGGTGTCTGAATGAGATAATTATATATGTCAGGCCATACAATTGCTGGCCACTTCTTGTCATCCACAATCCAAAGATCGTCAGGTATTACGTAGGGATCCGGCAAGATCTCACCATTGCTGAGAGTACGTTTTTTAAAATAATCGCCACGGTCGGAGGTACTAAGGCTTCCCACATAATCCATCGTCAAATCTTTGATTTACAGTAACGTTATGTGTGCAGTCATGATATGTTGCAGGTCGTAAAGTAACGTAAACAAGGTTAACTTATATAAAAGCAAATTCGGGCTCTATAGAGGCTATTACATTACTAACTTAGTCAAACATGACAATTCATACATGCATCACAGTATGTCCGGATTTTGATTCGTAAACAGTTGGACGTTTTACATAATGTTATATTAATATGAAACACAAACAAACAGATCCAACTCTGAAATTGCAGTTTATTATTGAGTCAACAAGAAATTACAAACAATGCGAAATCTACGTTAATTACAATGTTCTTTTACAGAACTCGGCATAACAGATTTGCCCCCTGGATGCGCGCGCATCCGGTATTGTTTGTATACAAGAAACCCGTGTATAAATTTGATACAGAATGTTGTTTTATTTTATCACCTCGGGGTAGGCAAACAATACCGGACACTGAACAGAAGACAGGCAGGAACTTAAATACACAATAACTACGTTTACATGCAGCCAATAACCCGTTCAAAACCGGAATATTAGCAATAACCCAGTCGCGCACGGCCATGTAAACACCGGCTATAACCCGAATATGCTCATATACCGGTTTTTAAAACCCCAAATATTATACCTGGGGTACCCCTTTTCTAACCCGAAAATTTGGTCATGTAAACGTGTATCGGCATATCCCCATCGTGTTCTGCGCATGTTCTATTCGCAAGGAATCTTGGTCTTTTGAGTAGAGGAACTTCGTCTGGCGCATACAAAAACCCGCGTGCAGTATACCGGAAGTAAACAAGAAGTAGAGGTAAACATGGCGAGACGCAGCACAGCACCATACTTTTGGAGCGAGGAGGAAATTAATTTCGATCTATTTCAAAGGCGATCGGTATCTGCCCCGAACTATCCATTATCCGCGTGCTGCTGCTGTTGTTGTTGTCTTTGGATACAGGAAGAAGAATCGGAACTGACACATATTGCGTCTTAAAGGTGCTCTAAGCGATCCTGGGTGACGTCACTTCTTGTTGACGTTCGAACTATTGTCAAACAAAACGGAGGCTAGCTAGACCCTCCCTCCTCCGCATCTCGTCTCCTCCCCCTCCCTTCCCTTCCTACCTGAATGTCGGACTGGAAGCCCTTCTGCCGGCGGAGTTCTCGCCATCTTTCGAATGCTTTACCGATGTAAATTCGGTACTTCGCGCGTTCTTTATCCTTTTTCCTCTTCTTTGTAAGTTGATCATCGGAACGATCTCTTTGGTCGTGTGTCTGCCGTTATTCAAACTTTCCTCTTGATGCTTCTCTCTCCTTCACACACCCCCCTCATGTGCACGCGCACTAACCCCCCAGACCCACCCTCAAATACTTCTTGCCAGTGATTGGCTGGAACACTGTTTGTTATGTTTCGTCGAGCGGGTCGCCGAAGTTTGTTTTTGTTGCCGTTTGTGGAGCCTGTCTACAGAGACCACGTTTTTTTTACAGTGTGTTCAGGGGACAGGCATCTAGCGGATAGTGAGGAGATGTTTGCTGTATGTGACAAAAAATATTTTGGCCTGACATCACTTAAAGCACCTTTAAGGTTGGCCGTACGCCCAGACGCTAACCGTGCGTCGCCGTTTACGTCGGGATATTGCCAATCGATTACAAATTCCATGTATACGGGAGTAACTCTCTGCTCACGCATGTAAATGGGTTATTCCGAATGTTTCAGAAACCCGAATAGTGTCCTTAACCCGACCATGACACGAATGTCGACAGCTTGTAAACGTAGTCAATGATAATGACATTAACAACAGGCAGCTGTGAGGAAGGTGATTAGTGTCCATGGGAACAGATTGTGGCGGGAAACAACTGACAGGGAAACACATGTGAGAAATCAAAACAAACTGAAAGTCAAAAGAGCCTAATGGTGACATATTTACACAGACAAGACTGACATTCTTGTACAGTAAAGAAAGCAGCTAGAGTCAACAATAAAAGTCGAAAACAAATTAAACTTAACAAATATTTCCATGGTGAAAAAAGCATCCAAACAGTTTGACCAGTGTGGCTCACACGATGACAAAAACCCTTTTTATTTTAATGGGATCGGCCAATTAACTGACACAATAACTAGGGTTTGAAGCATGAATTAAATGTTTTGGGTGAATTACATTTTGCAGACAGGCTATAGAGTTCCAGCAAACAGTTGTGTCACTTACAGTTTAGAGAATGTTAAGACTGTTTCGAAAAATGTGCCAACGCAATTGAGAAAAACTGTACAGTGGATTCATAGTTTTACATGCAGTGTTTATCCCGCCTGGGTGTGCATCACTTATATCAGCTGTGTGTCAGGATTAATTATATCTGGAAAATATGCAAATAGAAAGCAGACCTTTAACGATTGTGTTGTTTTTAGTAAAGTGTTTACCCAGTTCCAACATGTCATCAGATTAAGAGAAGAGAGCTGAATATTGCAGCAATTGAATGTACATTTCATAGTCAATAAATGGATTTTATATTTACACAATTATTTACTAAAACAGCATATATAGCTATCCACCCATCCGTATCATTTTCATCCACCTTACTATTGGTGTTTTCAAGCAGTATTTTATTATTGAGTTAAAAAACACATATTCTGATACTATTTGAATATCAAAAAAGTTAGTCAAATATGACTTTTGTTACATTTAGGCATGCAGGTGACCTCTTGTAAATTACTATACAGGTGAAAAAGCATTCTTTTGGAGCACATATTTGAATACGTTTTTTTTTTTTTGCAGATGATTATGATGTATACAAGATACAAGTTCATTGGATTCTGATCTTTAAATTATGTTTTGTAAATACAGTCAGTTAACGTTTTTTGATTTTTGACAGATAGAGGTAAGGTTGAACTGCAGCACTTGGCAAAAGGGTGCACCAACTTAAACCTAGAACTAAACAATAAGTGTGATATGGAAGTTGATCCCTCAGTACAGTAACACATGAGACTGTCCCAAAGCCGAACACCAGTGTGATCAAGATGACTGTGACGGCTACAAAAGCCTTTCTCTTCAGTTGATATGCTGCTTCTTTCCCTCCGTCTCCTGGCTTTGGCCTCTTCAAAACCCATAAAATCATGACAGAGCAAGATGAACACACAACTAACAATGCTAGATAAATTCCTATGTAAAATGTTGGTATTCTCGGGTACGAATCCATCGCAAACCATCCAAGTATCAGGATTAACAGCCAAACCAGTCCAACAAAGGACATTTTAATCCTAGGGGCTTGCATGTATTTTAGGTAGACCAGCGGATGGACCACAGCCAGGTATCGCTCCACACAGAAAAAGGTTTGAAAAAGTGGTCGACCCACAAATAATGTACAGCACAGGTAAACAGAGATAAGAACAACAACTTTCTTATTAAGAAAAACACCTATCATAAACATAAGGATGCAAGTGTTGCCAATGGTCTCAGCAACAGACTGATTCAAAATGACAAAGTCTGAAGATACAACACCTGCTCGTCCTGCCAGCCACAGAACCCAGCAGTTCAGAGGAAACATGAAAACAAAATTCAGAACTGTGGGGAAGGCACTGAAAATATTTCCTGGATAGGAGTCTGCACATTCAAAAACACCAGAGCAGTTGCTTTCAGACTGGGAGGTGCAATTAGAGAAACTCTCAGTAGTGTCGTTCACTGCCATATTTTCTCAGATTTTCTTTTATTTTCTGAATGGAATAAAGGTAAAATTGTTATACCAAAAAAAACCCAAAACAACAGCTATATACTATCTACAGCTTATAGATCTTTCTTATAAACCAAATGTGTTTCTAAAACATTTCAGATATTATAAAATCATTTGGTTTTTGAAAGGGGGAAAAAAATTGCCTGTCATACTCACATATCCATGAAGCCTGTTTTGGTGTTGTGAGGTTTTTGTCCTCATACTGTGTATTTTAATATAATAGCCCCTCCCTTCATCCACAGAGAGAGTATGATTGCATTGTGCAGGGAGTGGAAAAAATCATCATATTTTGCAGCAACATTTATTACAATATTGGATTTATTACAAAATGTATTGCAACAGAATGCACAGGGTCTCATTTGGCTAAACAGCTTTAGGAAACCAATGCATTAATAACTAAGCATCAGAATGTTTCAGAATACTTAACTCAATGGGGGGTTCTTGGCTCAATTATAATTAACCCTTTATGCCAAAAAGGTTTATATGGAGAGATGTCCTAATGATTTAATGTTAAATGTGCTGTTTCATTATTTTCTGGTGATAAAGCATATTTATAAGCTCTTCAATTCATAAAATGTTGCCTAATTAAAATTCTAAATGAGTTAATTAAAACTAAATCCATAAAATGATCCTATGATGGGAACCCCTACAATGTTCTGTATACAGTTTATGAAACATCTGACAGAACCCTTTAAGGGGACCTTTTACAACCCTTTTTACAAGATGTAATGTAAGTCTCAGGTGTCCCCAGAATGTGTCTGTGAAGTTTCAGCTCAAAATACCACACAGATCATTTATTATACCATGTTGTAAATGGCCATTTTTTAGTGGAAGGAAAAACATGCTGTCTTTGTGCATGTATCTTTAAATGCAAATGAGCTGCTGCTCTGCTTTCCAGAAGAGGGTGGAGCCTTTACAGTGTGTGCCTCTCAGATACTCTGCCAAAAACGAATTTGCCTACTTACTGTATCTACACCCTAAAAGTATGTACTCTTTTTGTGATGAAAAAGTACATACTTTTGAGTGTGTATAGCAAAAGAGTAAGCAAGCTTTGGGACTTCGTCACCTTTAACGGACAGATTTGTTGCGTGCATCCTGTCACTGTGAACTGCCCTGTCAATCATCTTGTCACAGTTAAAATCCTCAATTCAATCTAATTTAATTACCTACCGTTTCGGAGAGAAATTTAGAAGCACGTTCATCTGCAGTCGTGGGTCTTTCATGCGGAGACTCTCCTCGTGTGTTTGCAATTTGAATGTAATGATGGATTTAAAAGTTAATGGCTAAACGTCTTTACAAAAGTTCACAATGCTGCTGCAGATGCAATATAATGTAGACAACATTGAATAAATACATTTTCGTCAGGTAAGATACTGATAATTAATCACTCAAACCCCAAACCTCTCCACATAACCGCCGGACTCGCGCGTCCTCCATGTCTGTAGTTTTTTTTAACACTTTTCACTCGTGTTTGCAGTTCTAATCGAATCCTCGTCCAACGCGCGATGGGTTGGGGGCAATATTAGCAGTCAGAGTGCGCATCGATCTGCACTTCGGATTCTGATCGGAAATAGTAGATCATCCGGGTATCTTTGGAACACTCATTTCAACATACTACGATTTGGGACGTAGGCCTACTAATTCTATTTTCGAATACTATTTAGGACGGATAGTATGCGAATTGGGACGTAGCATAAAACATCTGTTTAGTTTTAAAGTCCCCATGAAATAAAAATTGACCATACTTACTTTGTTTGCCTAAATTTATCGTTTTGTGGTGAACAATTCATCCGTGCAAGTCAATCCACACCAAAAAATTTTTTGGCTTCGTAATCTTTAATCAAAGTCTGAAAATGCCCCTCCCCTCTGCCTTGGAGGACCTTCCCTGATGACGTAGGTTTGACGGTTTGGGTGTCTGCTTGACATCCGTAACCACCCCCGTCCAACTGACAGTAGACAGGCTACTAGAAACACCTACTTTTCTAGATCCAATCAGGTGCTAGTTGGGAAAAAAAGCCATGCCCACTATTTTGCCTCATTTAGTATTCCGTTTCTCTCGGAAATACGTCACAACACTGGAGAAAAGTCGGTTGCAACTTCCGGTTCACGGGGACTTTAATTATCATCTCTATCGTGGTCCCGCTCATTGTGGACTGTAGCTCACTCAGGGCGGGGTCTATGCTAATAGGGCGGAGTCTGTCAGCAGTTATGGGTGGGGCCTAAGCATTTGTGACATCGCTAAAGCTAGAATCTGCAAACAGCTTGTTCTGTTTGACAATGCTTATGATTTATGGGGATTAAATACCAGAGAAGTGGTTGGATTTTTACCATTATAGGGTGGTTGTGTACACACACTGCAGACACACATTTATGTTTAAACACCATGTAGTAGTGAATTTTTAATAATAGGTACCCTTAACAGAGATAGTCCGCCCAAAAATGAAAATTATGGCCTCATTTACTCCCCCATTAAGTTGTTCTAAACCTGTATGAGTTTCTTTCTGTTCGACAAAAAAACATATATTTTGAAGAAAAAGTGACCAAACAGTTTTTGGACACCATTGACTTATATAATAATAATAATAATAATAATACATTTTATTTCACAGCGCCTTTCTTAACACTCAAGGTCGCTTTACAGATAATAAAAAACAGGTACAAAGAACAGAAAAGTGTAAACAAACAATTATGAAAAAGACAAGAACAGAGCATTTACAAATAAGCAAGCTGGAACAGATGAGTTTTGAGTCTGGTTTTGAACAGAGGGAGAGAGTCGATACTGCGGAGGTCAGGTGGGAGTGAGTTCCAGAGCTGGGGAGCAGAGCGCCTAAAGGCTCTGCTCCCCATAGTGACAAGTCGAGCAGGGGGTACAGTGAGGAGAATAGAGGAGGAGGATCTGAGGGAGCGGGAGGAGGTGGCGATGTGAAGGAGGGCAGATAGATATGGAGGAGCAAGGTTATGAATAACTTTGAAAGTATACAGAAGGATTTTAAATTGTATTCTGAATTGAACCCGGGAGCCAATGGAGCTGCTAAAGGACAGGGGTTATATGGTGAAAAGAGGCGGTTCTGGTGATGACACGAGCTGCTGAGTTCTGGAGAAGTTGAAGTTTATGAAGAGATTTCTGAGGGAGGCCAAAAAAAAGGGAGTTGCAATAATCAAGGCGGGAGGTGATGAGGCTGTGGATAAGGATGGAGGCAGTGTGAGTGGAGAGGGAGGGTCGGAGGCGGTTAATGTTGCGTAGGTGGAAGTATGCAGACCGGCTAACATTATTTATGTGTGACTGAAAAGATAAGGTGGAATCGAGGATTACACCCAGACTCTTGACCTGAGGTGAGGGGGAGACCAAGGAATTATCAATGAGTAATGTGAAACTGTTGATTTTGGAAATGTTGGATTTGGTGGCTACGAGAAGGAGTTCAGATTTATCACTGTTGAGTTTAGGGAAGTTACAGGTGAACCAGTCTTTAATTTCAGATAAGCAGTTGGTAAGGGACAGGGGGGGGGAGCGAGGAAGTGGGTTTGCTGGATAAATAGAGCTGGGTGTCATCAGCGTAACAATGAAAATTAATATTAAATTTGCGGAAAATATTACCAAGGGGCAGTAGGTAGGTGATGAAAAGGAGGGGGCCAAGAACTGAACCTTGAGGGACACCAGTAGTGACAGGGGAAGGGTGGGATGTGAAGGATTTGAGTTGAATAAACTGAGTGCGGTCGGAGAGATATGAGCGAAACCAATCAAGAGGGGTGTGTGAGATACCAAGAGAGGATAGTCTATTCAGGAGAATAGAGTGAGAAATGGTATCAAAGGCAGCACTAATATCAAGAAGGATGAGGATGGAGATGAGTCCGGAATCAGCAGCTGTGAGTAGATCATTGGTGATTTTTATTAGGGCAGTTTCAGTACTATGGGAGGGGCGAAAACCAGACTGAAAAGGTTCGTAAAGACTGTTGAGGGTAAGAAAGGCGTGGAGTTGCGCAGACACTATTTTTTCAAGTATTTTAGAGAGAAAGGGAAGATTTGAGATGGGACGAAGATTTTTATAGTTAGTGGGATCTAAGCCAGGTTTTTTTAGAATCGGGGAAACAGATGCAGTTTTGAAAAGTGAGGGTACAATACCGGCGGAAAGAGAGGAATGAATAATGGAAGTTATGAAGGGGAGGAGGGAAGTGAGACAGGTTTTGACCAGAGCTGTGGGGAGGGGATCAAGAGAACAGGTTGAAGACTTAGATTTACGGATGAGATCAGAGATTTCGGAGTGATTTCGGCAAAATGAGTGGCTATTGGGGAGGGGCAAAGGGGGAAGGGAAGGCAAGGGGGTCGAATGTAATTGCTGGTGAATAGAATTGATTTTTTCATTAAAAAAGATAATTAATGAATTACAAGTCTCACTTGAATACATGTGAGAGGGTAAAGAATCAGGGGGGTTAAAAATGTTATGCATGATTGAGAAGAGCGATTGAATATAGGCCTAGTATGAAAAACAAATACTATGGAAGTCAATGGGGACCAAAAACTGTTTGGTTACCGATATTCTTTAAAATATCTTCTTTTGAGTCCAACAGAAGAAAGAAACTCATACAGGTTTCGAACAGATCAGGGGGAGAAGACTGAAACAGAGAGAACTAAATACAGAGACAAACGAACACTGACGAGGTGAGGACAGGTGACACAGATGATAAGACGATGAACAGGTGAATGATTGAGGGAGTGAGTTCAGGTGTGGACACAAGGAGGATTCTGGGAAGTGTAGTGCAGACAAAGATAGACAGGTGCAGATGAGGACTGTGACAATACCATTGATCAGCCCAACCAAACGTGGATGTTTTTTCCACTAAGAAATGAACATTATGTTGATTTGATTGATACTGTGAAGCTGCTTTGATACAATCTATAATGTGAAAAGCGCTATATAAATATACTTGACTTGACTTGACTTGACTTGTTTGCCTGTCTTCGAATTAAAGTACATTTTGGATTATATCTTCTTCTTCCGTCTTCCCTGAACTACCCCGTGAAAAAATACAGATTCAGAGAGTAGGTCAAAATTGACTGGGAAAAGTCAACACTAGTACACAAAAAGAAAATTAACATTTGTATTGATACAGTACATTTATTTTTGCAGCAATGTGTTACATGTAAACTGAATATTCGCAGTTGCTTGTTCATTTTTATACAGTATAACATGTACATTGTAACGAATCAGCTCTGGGGAATATTAATAATCAATAACAAATAACTTCTTATTATTAATTATGAATATTTGGGTCAGTTAATTGTATTAACTTGATGTGGCTGAATTGATATTACAATCAATTCATCAGTTCGTCCACTGAACTCTTTTGATTATTCATTTATTCTAAGAAAAAAATACCTTCCATGGTCACAGAAGAATAATAATTTCTTAGGCTGTACATCGCTTTGAGCATGTGACAGGATCGAAATCGTAAAGGGACTCTGTATTGCAAGAAAATCAGAACCAAATCCATATTATGTACAAGTTTTATTAACTTAATAATAAACATACATAAACTAAACAAATGTACATAGATAAATACATAAATAGTGAAAGGGGGTGAGTGATAGAGGGAAACTGGAAGCAGGTAACTGGAAACTATGGGGAAGATCCATATAACCATGAAAAGAACCACCAACTTGTCTATTTTCATATCACCTCATTTAAATTGATACCTTGCATCTGTAGTGGGAACAATTCTTGAAGTTGTTGAAAATTGAAGTTGTTGATGGTTGGAGTCGTTGTTGGTTGAGAGAGAGTCTTCTCTCTCTGTCCTGTGAGTCCAGGGGCTAGCAGTTTTCTGGATTGAAGAAAAGGCAGTCTGACTCCCTTGTGGTAGCATGAAAGCATGGCCGATGGTGCTCACGGCTTGCTGGGCCCTCGGGCCCCAGTGAAGAGTATATATACCAGTATATATATATATATATAAAACAATAATACTAATAGTATAAAAAAACACTACACAAGACACAATTATCACACACAATGTCCAGATATGCATGTTACAGTTTTTTACAATCGCTAACAAACGCTTGCCCATACTTCAGATACTTTTTCTAAACTCTTAACACAGACTCACACCTACAAAACACAATTGGCCAAATGGATAATTTTCTTCTCAAAAACACATTTTGTTAAATATATACTAACTCTTCATTTCAAAATAGAACACATATTTCTCAGCACTCACAGTGGCGGATTTAGCACATTGGGGGCCCAAGGCAAAGGTATGTATGGGGGCCCCCCATCCGATCTTTAAAAGAGAACGAAGAAAAAAAAATTACTGACTGAATGGTGGATAGGCAGGTAAAGCTAATCTATGGTAAAGTAAAGGTTGGAGAGGAAAATTTACCATTTCAATTTTATTCTTGTGGTTTTATTCCGATCTTGATTCAATTTGGATACATATTAGTAGCCTGGTAATACCAGACTCTGCTACTTCACTTTGCTTCGTAGACAGGAGCGAAATGAAATTAGCGGAAGTAGGAAGTCTAACGTAGTCAGCCTAACATATTAGGTAGGCTACAGTAGATTTTCTCAAGAAAGAAAATCTCACCTAAAGCTGTAAACATAGACTACAGAGCTGTCAGCTGGTATTTATTAAAGGTTAAAAATAACAACTCAAATTAAATATAGGCCTAGTGCGGTTTTCATTACAACAACTTTATAATATTTTAATGATATAAGTAAAATAATAAATATGTAATATAGTGCACATATTTATAGTGCAAAATACTAATTTATACTAATACTAAATATATTATTAAAAAAAATTTCTAGCCAACTTACGTGGTCATTAAATGGCTTTACTGAGGTAATAACTTTATGTGACATTGTAGTCTAACGTTACTCCAGCTATTTTATTGTCCTCTTTCCGCGGTTGAAAAATACTGATTGGTCGATATTACAGTATGTATAATTTCGCATTGACCGTGAGACTCACGCAATTGACCATTTTCACACGCTCTCACGCCACACATCCATTTTCTCACAAAGAGAAAAATCGCGAAGCAAACAGGACACTGACACCGACAGACTAGACAGCGAAGGTTACTTTTGATATGGAACAAATTCTCAGCTCTCAGATTCTGTCAATTTATTACGAAATTCAAACAATAAATACCGTTTTGGTGCTTTTTTGTGACAGATCGCTGTAGCGCCTCAGTTCAAATGGCACGTGAACTGATCATCTCTCTTTACCCTAGTTAATAGTAGGCTAAATAAACACGAATGATCAATAGGTGTGTAACGTGTGTTGAAAGATACAGTAGTCTACAACCGAAATGTATACAGTCCTGTCACTGTGTTTATCTTTCGCGCTGCGCACCGTTATGGACTAGTCCATTTCATTGTGAAAGTAGGGGGTGTACTGGACAGATAACCATGAACTGGACATTTTAACTAGCCTACTACTTTGTTTCAACGTATTTCTTAAGAATATTAATAACATTTACCATGCTTTTGAAGCGTTCATGATGATAAGGGGGCTTTTTCCTTTTTAAAAAAATTTTTTTAGGTTGGTTGGGGGCCCCCCTATTACGACCGCTGGTAGGGGGCCCCAAGCAGCCGCCTACCTATGCCTCTATGTTAAGACCGCCACTGAGCACACACTAACTTTACCAAAACACTGGAAATCTGACTCAAAATGAAATAATTCTGTCAAAGAATAACACTTGTTTTCACTTCACAAGGTACATGCAGTCAATCAAAGTACACCAGGTTTCAAAATACTGGCTATTGTTGACATTACAAAAACTGCATAGACTTTTATGTTTCGGTTTTATAGGTATGAGCATGCAAAACATGCAATCCACCGTTTTTACACTAAATTTCTTGGTTGGGAAATGTATGTCCACATGTACAGTAATGTTATAATAATAATAATAATAATAATTTGTTACATTTATATAGCGCTTTATCTGGGACCTCAAACCGCTTTACACAGAAGGGGGAATCTCCTCAACCCCCACCAATGTGCAGCATCCACCTGGATGATGCGACGGCAGCCATATTGCGCCAGTACGCCCACCACACACCAGCTTACTGGTGGAGAGGAGACAGAGTGATAAAGCCAATCAGTATACAGGGATGATTAGGAGGCCATGATGGACAGAGGCCAAGGGGCAGATTTGGCCAGGATGCCGGGGTTACACCTCTACTCTTTCGAAAGACATCCTGGGATTTTTAATGACCACAGAGAGTCAGGACCTCAGTTTAACGTCTCATCCGAAGGACGGTGCTCTTTGACAGTATAGTGTCCCCATCACTATACTGGGGCGTTACGACCCACACAGACCACAAGGAGAGCACCCCCTGCTGGCCTCACTAACACCTCTTCCAGCAGCAACCTGGTTTTCTCATGAGGTCTCCCATCCAGGTACTAACCAGGCTCAGCCCTGCTTAGCTTCAGTGGGCAACCAGTCTTGGGCTACAGGGTGATATAATGTTCACATTCAAAAGCAATCCAGTAAAAAGCAAATCAGTTTTTTTTCCCTTTACTGTTTAGTACAGGAGGTACAGTAGAAACACGGTATGATAGAACAGAATTTTTTTTACAGTATTGCTTACAGTGAACAAAATATCCATGAAACACACAAGAGCATTCTGAACAAAAAAGCAACAGTAAAACTAAAACGGGGACGGGACTAAAAAAAGCACAAAATTACTGTATCTAATCTCTGTGATCTTCAGGGTTAGGCCACATGTTTTCATCAACATCACATCTGATATTATCCAAGGCAATGCACCTGGGATAAAACCGCTTGGTATTGCACCTCTCACTGCATCTCTCACTGCACCTCTCACTGCTCCTGCATCTCTCACTGACTGCATCTCTCACTGCATCTCTCACTGCACCTCTCACTGCTCCTGCATCTCTCACTGCATCTCTCACTGCACCTCTCACTGCACCTCTCACTGCACCTCTCACTGCACCTCTCACTGCTCCTGCATCTCTCACTGCACCTCTCACTGCACCTCTCACTGCACCTCTCACTGCTCCTGCATCTCTCACTGCATCTCTCACTGCACCTCTCACTGCACCTCTCACTGCTCCTGCATCTCTCACTGCATCTCTCACTGCACCTCTCACTGCACCTGTCACCGCTCCTGCATCTCTCACTGCATCTCTCACTGCATCTCTCACTGCATCTCTCACTGCACCTCTCACTGCACCTCTCACTGTACCTCTCACTGCACCTCTCACTGCACCTCTCACTGCACCTCTCACTGCACCTCTCACTGCTCCTGCATCTCTCACTGCATCTCTCACTGCATCTCTCACTGCATCTCTCACTGCACCTCTCACTGCACCTCTCACTGCATCTCTCACTGCACCTCTCACTGCATCTCTCACTGCACCTCTCACTGCACCTCTCACTGCACCTCTCACTGCTCCTGCATCTCTCACTGCATCTCTCACTGCATCTCTCACTGCATCTCTCACTGCACCTCTCACTGCACCTCTCACTGCTCCTGCATCTCTCACTGCATCTCTCACTGCACCTCTCACTGCACCTGTCACCGCTCCTGCATCTCTCACTGCATCTCTCACTGCATCTCTCACTGCACCTCTCACTGCACCTCTCACTGCACCTCTCACTGCACCTCTCACTGCATCTCTCAGTGCATCTCTCACTGCACCTCTCACTGGCCCTCATTTATCATTGTTGCGTAGAAACGGGCGTATATATTGGCGTAAGATTATGCTTACACTCCTCTCACCGCCTGATGTATGAAGCTGTGCGTACCTTTGAAATCCAGGTGTACGCAATACCTGCCCTTGATAAATGCCGCGGCTGAAAACGATCGTCATTAGAATAACACGCCCCAATATATTCAAGTCTCCGCTTCCCCCACACCCTCATTTTATGCCATGGACACACGGAAGACGGCAAAGAAGAGAAACTTGACCTATCACAATGCATTACTTTACAGCACGTGTTTTGAAACAATTAGCATTTCATTTCGTATCACGTCACATGTATTGGGGTGTACAATAGTGATGATGATGATGTGATGTGGAGTATCATTCATTCACATTAATAATTGCATGACAATTTGTAATATTCTTAATCTTATTCTTATGATTTTTTATTAATGACGCTTATTGTTATTTAGAAGAAGAATGTCGTTATTATTATTTGTATTAGGCTACTATTATTATTATTATTTAAAAGAAGAAGAATGTCATTTTTATTATTTTGTCAGTCTGAATTATTTGTTGGTCATTGAAAGCCTTTCATTACCGAACCCAGTCCGTGCGCACGAGCCGGGCCTTACCCTGAGGCGTCAGGTAAAACGTACAGGCTCGCAACTGAAGGAATACATATGCCTACAAATCAAATGCTTTGGTAAAGTCACACAAATTAAACATTGAAGTCCATGTTGCACAAAAATAAACACTGAAGTTTATAATTACTTTGTTGTTGTTGTTTTTTTGTTTGCAGTGGGTCATGATATATCATATCTTTTAGTTTGTCAGTGCGTTTTGTGGTGTTAGGTTTTTGCGGCACATTTCCGCACTAACTCAAACGTGCGTACACCACCTCCTGAGCTGGTGTAGGATTTGAGCGTGCCGTACGTCAAAGTCCATATTGATAAATCTCAAAGTCACCGTGGTTTTGGGTGTACGCCAGGTGTACGCTGGAAATTTGGTGTACGCACTTTTGATAAATGAGGGCCACTGTACCTCTCACTGCATCTCTCACTGTACCTCTCACTGCACCTCTCACTGCATCTCTCAGTGCATCTCTCACTGCACCTCTCACTGTACCTCTCACTGTACCTCTCACTGCATCTCTCACTGCATCTCTCACTGTACCTCTCACTGTACCTCTCACTGCATCTCTCACGGCATCTCTCACTGTACCTCTCACTGTACCTCTCACTGTACCTCTCACTGCATCTCTCACTGCATCTCTCACTGCACCTCTCACTGCACCTCTCACTGTACCTCTCACTGCATCTCTCACTGCATCTCTCACTGTACCTCTCACTGCATTCCTCTCTTGCGCATGTGGCCACATTCCTTTGAGGTCGTAAAAGTCTGCTATCAGTCTTAAGGTGCTCTGTAACAGGACGCCCGGCCGACATAGTAACTTCATTTGTGATGTTAGTTTTGGGGGAGTTTCATAGACCTTTATATTCATTAAATATAATGAATATGAATAATTAGTGTGTGTCTGATTGGTCCAAACCCTACATATAGAATTGTGTGTGTATATATATATATATATATATATATTAGAAATTTCATTGAATAGTAAAAATGTTTTCCTTTTAAATAGTAAAATAAATGTGCACTTCAATCATCATGAATCTCTCTGTGGATAAAGGGAGGGGCTGTCAAACAACAAAATCCTCAAAAAATGGCACAGGCTTTATGGATAATATGTGTACGTACAACTATTCATGCGTGAGTGTGTCGGTTGTGGTGATTAAAAGTAAATAATTAAGTAATTAAGAGTATATTATAGTAATTTAAATGGAGTATTTAAAAGTAAGTAATTACTTATTTGATATAAACTGGCATCACTTGCAGTTTTTAGCTGCCAATGTACTAAAAAAACATACTCACAAAAATCTCATATCATTGTATGGTGTATAGCTACCTAAAATGGTTACGTATAGCCTACACACATTCCATTATCTGCCCCTTTTGTTGTTTGACATTTAGATAATATCTGGATATCTAAGTTGTTTCAGCATTATAGGTTTTATTACCACGATTAGTTTAATTAAAAAAGTAAAAATATATTTCATGACAACTCTCGGAGTGTAATGGGTATGACAATGTTGTATGTTTGGTCTCGGTGGAATAGATCTGCTACGCTGCTGCTGCTGTTATTGCTGCTGCTTCTCTAGGTTATTGCTGCTGCTGCTGTTATTGCTGCTGCTTCTCTAGGTTATTGCTGCTGCTGCTGCTGCTGTTATTGCTGCTGCTTCTGTCGGTTATTGCTGCTGCTGTTATTGCTGCTGCTTCTGTAGGTTATTGCTGCTGCTGCTGCTGTTATTGCTGCTGTTTCTGTAGGTTATTGCTGCTGCTGCTGTTATTGCTGCTGCTTCTGTAGGTTATTGTTGCTGCGTCTAGGTTATTGCTGCTGCTTCTGTAGGTTATTGCTGCTGCTGCTGCTGCTGCTGTTGTTATTGCTGCTGCTTCTGTAAGTTATTGCTGCTGCTTCTGTAGGTTATTGCTGCTGCTGCTGTTATTGCTGCTGCTTCTGTAGGTTATTGTTGCTGCTGCTGTTATTGCTGCTGCTTCTGTAGGTTATTGCTCCTGCTGCTGCTGCTGTTATTGCTGCTGCTTCTGTAGGTTATTGTTGCTGCTGCTGCTGTTATTGCTGCTGCTTCTGTAGGTTATTGCTGCTGCTTCTCTAGGTTATTGCTGCTGCTGCTGTTATTGCTGCTGCTTCTGTAGGTTATTGCTGCTGCTGCTACTACTGTTGCTGTTATTGCTGCTGCTTCTGTAGGTTATTGCTGCTGCTGTTATTGCTGCTGCTTCTGTAGGTTATTGCTGCTGCTGGTGGTACTGTTATTGCTGCTGCTTCTGTAGGTTATTGCTGCTACTGCTGTTGTTATTGCTGCTGCTTCTGTAGGTTATTGCTGCTGCTGCTGCTGCTGTTATTGCTGCTGCTGCTGCTACTTTTATTGCTGTTATTGCTACTGTGGCAGAGCAAGTTCAGGACTTGCTACTGCCAATACATACACGACACGCTGGTGTGAGCAAGTAAGACATGCTGCTGCTGTACAATATAGCGTACACAAATTACCTGTAGCAGATCTATTCAGGTGGAGCTGGGGAAAGTGGAGGGTTTATGAAAGTGCGCAGCACTGCAAGGCAAATGCTACCCAAGTATTTGAAGGTTGAGCAGTGAGCTCATTAGCTACTGATACGGCAGGAACCAATCAGCTGCGCCCTATAGGTAACGATGTGATTATGAACAGGTAAGTATAAAACGAGGTTAATCGCTATTTGGCAGGTAATATTTAAAGGGCCCCTATCATGGATTTTTGAAAATGACCTTTCGTAGTGTGTAATATAGCTCTAAGTGAATGAAAACATCCTGCAAAGATTTAAATATGAAAGTGCACCGTATATAAAGTTATTGTCTTTCAAAAGTAAAGAGTCGACTCTGAATAAATGAAATGAATTGTTTTTCAACCGAGTCATAAGCCGTTTCGTCGTGACATCAAGACGAAACATTAGCCGCCCACTTATTGCGCACGCAGACACCAGGGAAACTTAACCTCAAACCGGCAGCTGATCCTGTGGATACTGGAGAGATCATGGCGAGGAGACGCTGTGCTCCTCAATGTGACGGTAAAGACATTTTTTTTCCACTGCTCCTGGAAAAAAAATAGTTCTGAAATAGTTCTGAAAGTGATCCCAACGATATCGTTTCTCTATATTGCTATTGTTAGCTGTGCTGTGAACTCTGCTATTCTTTTATATTGAGAACGATTATAGAACTATATCTTTATCGTATCGTCCTTGGTGTGAACAGGCCTTTAGGCCTTGAATACAACTCAATTTTACTTTACTAGTGGATTCATTTGAATTCTCAGTAGTCATAAAACACTTTTCTATGATTACTATACTGTCATTTAATACTGTCACCTTTGTCAACATGTGGTCTAAAGGCTTGGTGGAAACAGGGAGCTTTACTAGAGGCACAAACCCACAGTGCCATCAATTTCAGTTCATTTGAATGTAGGACAGTCTACAGTGACAACAACTTCAACCGGAATATGATGATTGATTGCAATCTGTCCACAGCTTCTGTCCATGCATGTTGACTATATTCAAATGCCATAACAACAAGTGTTATCTGCATCTATTATCAAAGGTCTATAGAAACTTGTTTTACAAAAGCCACACCAAAGTATTTGTCCTTCATGTGATACAAAACTCACTTGATTTATTTTTAAGAAGAAGAAAAAAAAAAACAGCCAATTAAAATAAGTCAATAATATTAATATAAATAGAATGGGTCTAAATATTATTTGGTCCACATATATTACTTACCTTTATACCATGCAGTATGATGCCTAATATTTACAGTTCTATAACTTTATTAAGTTTACTAAAACATAATCTACTGCTTCATTATTGGTGCATTCAATTTCAAAGCCGTTTAGACATTATTATACACTATTCTATTGCAACAGCATTTGTTTCTATATTCAACAAATAATAATATTATTATGATATGTATATAATAATATTTAAATGTCTAATATGTCTCCGACTTGCTTCAATTGCAAAATAAATGTTGCTGCAATATGTGATAATGACATCTGCTTGTGGATATATTTACAAATGTTCACTCCTTATTGTAATTATCTGAAATTAATCTCTCTCTTGACAAAGGGAGGTGCTAATGATTGTGAGTTAAAATACATGGTATAAATGTAAAATCTTCACAACACAACACAGGCTTCATGTATACATGTGCAGCTCTTCATGAGTGAGTATGTCGGTCAAATGTTTAATGTACAGGGTTCTGTCATTTGTTTCATATACTGTATATAGAACATTGTAGAGGTTCCCATCATAGGATAATTTTATGGATTTAGTTTTAATTAACTAATTTAGAATTTTAATTAGGCTACATTTTATGAATTGAAGAGCTTATATGCTTTATCGCCAGAAAATAATGAAACAGCACATTTAACATTAAATCATTAGGACATCCCTCCATATAAACCTGTTTGGCATAAAGGGTTAATTATAATTGAGCCACCCCCATTGGTTTCCTAAAGCTGTTTAGCCAAATAAGACCCAGTTCTTCTGTGCATTCTGTTGCAATAAATTGTGTTCAATATCTCCAATATTGTAATAAATGTTGCTGCAAAATGTAATGATTTTTTCCACTCCCTGCACAATGCAATCATATGACTCTCTCTGTGGATGAAGGGAGGGGCTATTATATTAAAATACACAGTATGAGGACAAAAACCTCACAACACCAAAACAGGCTTCATGGATATGTGAGTATGACAGGCAATGTTTTTTCCCCCTTTCAAAAACCAAATGATTTTATAATATCTGAAATGTTTTAGAAACACATTTGTTTTATAAGAAAAATCTAATAAGCTGTAGATATTAGTTGTTATTGTTTTTTTGGTATAACAATTTTACCTTTATTCCATTCAGAAAATAAAAGAAAATCTGAGAAAATATGGCAGTGAACGACACTACTGAGAGTTTCTCTAATTGCACCTCCCAGTCTGAAAGCAACTGCTCTGGTGTTTTTGAATGTGCAGACTCCTATCCAGGAAATATTTTCAGTGCCTTCCCCACAGTTCTGAATTTTGTTTTCATGTTTCCTCTGAACTGCTGGGTTCTGTGGCTGGCAGGACGAGCAGGTGTTGTATCTTCAGACTTTGTCATTTTGAATCAGTCTGTTGCTGAGATCATTGGCAACACTTGCATCCTTATGTTTATGATAGGTGTTTTCCTTAAAAAGAAAGTTGTTGTTCTTATCTCTGTTTACCTGTGCTGTACATTATTTGTGGGTCGACCACTTTTTCAAACCTTTTTCTGTGTGGAGCGATACCTGGCTGTGGTCCATCCGCTGGTCTACCTAAAATACAAGCAAGCCCCTAGGATTAAAATGTCCTTTGTTGGACTGGTTTGGCTGTTAATCCTGATACTTGGATGGTTTGCGATGGATTCGTACCCGAGAATACCAACATTTTACATAGGAATTTATCTAGCAATGTTAGTTGTGTGTTCATCTTGCTCTGTCATGATTTTATGGGTTTTGAAGAGGCCAAAGCCAGGAGACGGAGGGAAAGAAGCAGCATATCAACTGATGAGAAAGGCTTTTATAGCCGTCACAGTCATCTTGATCACACTGGTGTTCGGCTTTGGGACAGTCTCATGTGTTACTGTACTGAGGGATCACCTTCCATATCACACTTATTGTTTAGTTCTAGGTTTAAGTTGGTGCACCCTTATGCCAAGTGCTGCAGTTCAACCTTACCTCTATCTGTCAAAAATCAAAAAACGTTAACTGACTGTATTTACAAAACATAATTTAAAGATTGGAATCCAATGAACTTGTATCTTGTATATATCATAATCATCTGCAAAAAAAAACTATTCAAATATGTGCTCCAAAAGAATGCGTTTTCACCTGTATATTAATTTACAAGAGGTCACCTGCATGCCTAAATGTAACAAAAGTCATATTTGACTAACTTTTTTGATATTCAAATAATATCAGAATATGTGTTTTTAAACTCAATAATAAAATACTGCTTGAAAACACTAATAGTAAGGTGGATGAAAATGATACGGATGGATGGATGGATGAATGGATGGATATGCTGCTTTAGTAAATAATTGTGTAAATATAAAATACATGTATTGACTATGAAATGTACATTCAATTGCTGCAATATTCAGCTCTCTTCTCTTAATCTGATGATATTTTGGAACTGGGTAAACACTTTACTAAAAACAACACAATCATTAAAGGTTGTATCAGTGTTTTCAGGCCCAAAAAAGGCCGAAACATAAATTATCACATTCATCTAATCTTTCCTAACGATCCGCTAGCTGCCCGCCCCATAAGCATGCCATCCAAAAACCGCGTCTCTGTAGGCAGCCTAGCTCTGAGATCTGCACACAAAAACAAATGGGTACAACCACCACTCAAAACCAAAATAAACAATGTTTCAACCAATCACCGATAGGGGCGGGTGTTGCTCCGACTTCGCGTCCAGCCGTGCACAAGCTCAAAACCTCACAACACCCGCCCCTGTCGCTAAAGAATGTTTAGAAGTTGAGTAACCAATAAACCACACTAAATTCTACTGTGTGATGTTATGGAAACTTTTGAGAATGCTAATGTGAATTTAAATGAAATCGTTAATTATTAGTCATATTGCTACTGTATAAGGATTTTAAAAAATATAATAAAGAGAAATTTGGGCAAATTATGTGGGCAATGTTCACATACACTATATTGCTAAAAGTATTGGGACACCCCTCCAAATCATTGAATTCAGGTTGTTCAATTACTTCCATGGCCACAGTTGTATAAAATCAAGCATCTAGGCATGTAGACTGCTTATACAAACATTTGTGAAATAACGGGTCGCTCTCAGGAGCTCAGGGATTTCAAGCGTGGTGCAGTGTTAGGTTGCCAACTGTGCAACAAGTCCAATAGTGACATTTCCTCACTACTTTAAATTCCACGGTCAACTGTTAGTGGTATTATAATAAAGTGGAAGCAACGCCACCACTGGAGTCTAGAGCAGTGGAGACTTGTTCTCTGGAGTGACGAATCACGCTTCTCTGTCTTTCAATCCGATGGAGGGTCTGGGTTTGGCGGTTGCCAGGAGAACAGTACTTGCCTGACTGCATTGTGCCAAGTGTAAAGTTTGGTGGAGGGGGGATTATGGTGTGGGGTTGTTTTTCAGGGTTTGGCCCCTTAGTTCCAGTGAAAGAAACTCTTAATGCTTCAGCATACCAAGACATTTTGGACAGTTTCATGCTCCCAACTTTTTGGGAACAGTTTGGGGATGGCCCCTTCCTGTTCCAACATCCAACATTAGAGCGGAGACTGCGAGCCTGGCCTTCTCGTCCAACATCAGTGCATGACCTAACAAATGTGCTTCTCGAAGAATGGTACATCCCATAAACACACTCCTAAACCTTGTGAAAAGCCTTCCCAGAAGAGTTGAAGCTGTTATAGCAGCAAAGGGTGGGCCAACTCCATATCAAACCCTACGGATTAAGAATGGGATGACATTAAAGTGTGCATGTAAAGGCAGACGTCACTAAACTTTTGGCAATATAGTGTATAGGCAGAAAAATTTTTTTGCCTGCAAAGGGTTTCCAACTGTGGGCTCTCTTCAGCCACAACCATCTTGAGCTAGTCTCAGCTGCCAGGGCTATCTCCCTGATGGCTTTCTTCAGATGTTTTGGATCCAGGCCAATCTTCTGTAGGAAATAGCGCAAAGATGTTGCTGGGAAACCACGACAGCTGACTTTGATGGGAAACATGGTTGCATGCCATTCTTTGGTACGAGCCTAATTGATTTGATGTGAGATAGCTAGCCTGTCCTCCGATGGCACCTTAAGTTCAGCTACTAAGATGGTCTTGATGCTCCTGGAAATCAGGACAAGATCCGGACGGAGTGAGGTCGCTGCAATGTCTTGTGGGAAGACAAGCCTACTTCCCAGGTCCACTTGCATCTCCCAATCAAAAGCACACTGAAGAATGGATGGCGGGTGCTTGGCAGTTGCCTTTACCGTGGGAGTATGGTTGCCTTCGTGTTGGAAGTTGCTGAATTTTGCAGACTGTGGTGCCAGGTTTTTTTTGGCTTTGACCCTCTGCAGATCCACCCATTTGGCGACTTCAGTCAGTACCTTGTCATGTCTCCATCTGTATCAACCATCTCCCAGTGCTTTGGGGCATGCTGTCAAGATATGATTGAGTGTACTGTACATAGCACTGCTCCACAGTGCTTGCATTATGGATCTTCTTCCTTGCCCCAGATCTTTAAATTACTTGGGGTTGGCAAGACGTCAGCCACAGCAAGAAAGTCAGCTTGCCATGGTCGGTTTCCCAGAGTTCCTTCCAGGAAAGTGATCGCTCGAGTGCCTGATCCCACAGCATCCACTCCCCCTGGGAGGCCAGCCCTACCACTTTCACACGGCGGTGTTCTTCTTTTGTCTCTCGGACCCTCTGCACCACAAGCTCTTTCTTGCCTTTGGTGTTGGCCTTGCTCCACCTCTTGGTGTTGTAATGTCCAAGTGCCATGCGGCCTTGGCAGACCACTCCGACAATCTCCTGATGTTTCCAGTGTGTTTCAGCTTCCGACACCGCTTCTTGGAGCTTCCATTTCCTGCCGCACCTGATAGACTTCCTAGCGTGCTGGACTTTCCCATCCTTTGACTTGCCTTGGTAGCCTTGTATTCTACAGCTACTGATGAAACAGGCAACCGGAGCTTGGAGGTCTTGTTGTACAGGTTCACTTAGCTAAAGGAAGGGGGAACACCCAGCCATTTCTGCACAAACTTACTGCACATCTTCTCCATTGCTTCCACTTGTGTCATAGGAAAGTCATACAGCAGGAAGGGCCATTGCAGTCTGGGTATAATGCCATACTGAAAGCACCATACCTTGAACCTCCCAAGCAACTGGCTGGTGTCAATTGCCTTAAGCCAGATGTTCAGTTGGATTTTGGTGTCTTTGAGACTGACGATGTCCTTCAGGGAGTGGTCATAGTTTTTTCCAAAACATCAGATCCCTTGGTCTTGGATTATTGGGATCTCTGAGACTTGGATGCTAAAGGTGTTTCTCATCAACTTTCCTTTGTGGAAACTGAGGCTCTTGGATTTCTCCTGGATTTTAAATTGCATCCGTGCCCATGTCACCATCTTTTCTAGTGCACTTAGGATCCACTGTGTTCCTTGAATTGCTGGGGTCATCACAGTCACATCGGCCATGAAAGCCCGGCAAGCAGGATGTCTTGTTCTGTCGTCTGCTTTAGGACCTCTACACTGCATCTCTCCTGCTTTCAGAAGAAGATTCATGGTAGCCACGAACAGGACCACTGAAATAGTGCATCCTGCCATGATGCCCTTCTCCAGCCTTTGCCATTTGGTTGCGAAGTTTCCCACTGTGAACCTCATTTTCAGTGAATCAATGTGTGACATCACCAGCTTAACCACCTCTGTTGGTACTTGGTAGTGTTCCAAGGCCCTTTGGATCAGCTGATGAGGTACTCTCGGGTAGGCTTTATCAAGATCTAGCCAGACGACAGCGAGTGTGTTTTTATTACTCTTTGCTTCTTTGATGATCTGGGTGATTGGGTGATCGCCGATGTATGTTCAACCATCCAGAATATCCTGGAACTCCTCCTTTTTGGACACTGATGTACTCATTGTTGAGAAGATACGATGTAAGCCTTTTACCAACAATGAACCAGAATATGTGATAAATGTGTTGATGTTCATGACATGAACAAAACATATTAATAAATGAATCCACCACGGCCAGTCTCACACATGGTGAACCTACATTTGACTCGTTACTTTGACAACCAATGTGGCCGTTAGTAGCAAAAGGTAATTTCCAGGAAATGAATGACTTGTCATAATAACAGTAATGAATTAAATATGGTTGCGGAAGCAAAAGTTATCACAAAATAAAGCCATTCATGATGAAACAAAATCTCTGACTGTATATTAGGCCTAATCCCTTCAGTGCAATGACTCTCAGAAAAAAAGGTACAAAAACTGTCACTGTGATGGCACCCTTTCAAAAGGTACATGCTCATAGCTAAAGAGTGCATGTTAGTACCTCAAAGGTACATATTGGTACAAAAAGTGAACATATTAGTACCTAAAGTGTATATTAGTACCTTAATGGCACATATGTGAACATTCTGAAAGGCTACCGTCTTTGTGACAGCTTTTGTACCTTTTTTTCTGAGTGACAGACACCAACCACCTCGGGAATCCAAAAACTTAAGTGACCCTCGCGGACCATTATTGCAAAGTTGGGTTCTTAGAGGTTCATTAAGCCAAATAATTTTAAGGTCTGGGAAGTGTTTGAGGTTCACAAGGTCCAAAAACTCTAAGGTACTGTATGGTCCTCAAGGGAAAGCTGACTTTTTTAAGCTGAATTTTATTTAATTGTGGTATTTACAAAGTTTGACAGGAGTACCAAACTAAATGTGAAATTAACTAAAGCCAAAATAGTGAAAAAGATGACCAGGTAAAAAGGACCAATGAGATACACACTTTCCATGTATATATTTTTAACTAAATCCTGTTTATGTTAATTAATAAGCTTAATAAGACAGATTAATAAGCATCCATATAGTCATCACATATAGTGCATTAAAGAGATAATCCACCCAAAAAATTTAATTACCCTATTATTTACTCACCCTGAAGCCATAGGTGTATATGACATTTTCTTCTTTCAGACGAATACAAACGGAGTTATATTAAAAAATGTCTGTCTCCTCCAAGCTTAATAATGAGAGTGAATGGCTGGAGAAAATTTGAAGCCCAATCCATTATAAACCTGAACCATATGACTCCAGGGTTTAATAAAGGCCTTTTTAAGTGAAACCATGCATTTCTGTAAGGAAAATACATTTAAAACTTTATAAACTATAATCACTAGCTTCCGACAGACGCCCGTACGCATCGATTTACGGTGGAAGACTAACCTCTGATCCGACGTACAGCGTAATGATGAACGTGAAATCTCAGAGGAAAGATCTAAACAAAACACCTGTCCCAAATTAGCCATTTTGAAGAGAAATGTCGGGAGGATTTTGAAGAGTTGCTTAAGTTTGTTGCACAGCCATATTTGTTTAAACCGCGAGAGGCGTCTAAATTTACGACAGTCTTGCATCCTATGTCATACATGCGCCATGGGTTACTCTTGTGGCACAAGTTGACTTGCGTACTATCTGTACGTACGGTCGTCTTTTTTTTTTTACAAAAACTTTATTAACCCCCCAGAGCTGTGTGGAGTATTTTTTATCATGGATGGATGCACTTCTTTTGCTTAAAATTTTCTCCAGCCATTCTATCCCATTATAAAGATTGTAAAAGCCAGGACATTTTTTAATATCACTCTGATTGTATTCATCTTAAAGAAGAATGTCATATACACCTATGACTTGAGGGTGAGTAAATCATGGGTTAATTTAAATATTTGGGTGACCTAACCCTTCAAATATGACATTCAAAAGGTTTCCATATCAGTTCTCTTCAATTCTTATTTTAAACGCAGCATTTTAACAGCATGTGTTCATTTGAGTTTGTGATCACAGCTTTAAAATCAACTGTGATCACAAACTCAAATGAACACATGCTGTTAAAATGCTGCGTTTCATTCCATATTTGCATATTTTCCTTTCATAATTCATCCAAATGCAAACATATGTGCCGTGGGATGAAACTAATGTGAGAGGAGCTGCAGGTATGACAACCAGAAGGTTATCTGTCCGGTTAACATCAGGTCAGTGTAAGTTATTGTTTACATTTCTATATTACATTTCTATATTGTTCATTGTCACCACAGAGAAAAACAGTTGTTGTCTTGTTTTTTAAGTTTTCAAATGTGTTTTCATTGTACTGTTGCATTATTTGTTGTTCTTTACATTCTTTAGACACTTGACTTCTTGAAGAGAATCATGAACAGCACTGTCTTCAAGAACCAAACATCTTCTTTTGGGGTCACATGCACAGACTCCATCCCAGGGTATTCACTTCAACTTTCTGCAGTAACACTAAACATATTTGTCCTCCTGCCCATCCAAATCTGGGTCCTCTGGCTGGGCACAATAAACTATAGAATTAGGGGACGTCTGGCAGCCTCAGAAATCTTTACAATGAACCTTTCTGCACTAGAGGTTTTTGTGACCATAAGCTTTTCTTTACGTTTTCCTTTTACTTTTAACCATCAAGAAACCGCACTCCTTATTGAGTTATTTTCTGGAAGCTACCTGGTTGGACAACCCCTTATGAACAGCTTGATTTGTGCTGAGCGCTACATGGCTGTGGCTCATCCAGCGATGTACCGCAACCCAGCCTTTGTGAAGCACAGATATATTAGTGCTGGACTGGTCTGGATGCTGAGTGTAGCTTATGGAGGACTTTCTGTCTGCACCAATCAAAGCACCCAAATTGAGGTCTACTTTTGTTCCCTAGCAATCAACATCTTGTTGATCACTGCTTGTAGTCTAGGAGTGCTCAAGATCCTGTTGAGACCAAGTCCTGGTGAAACACAGAAGGAAGAGATGCACCATCAGAAAAAGAGGGCATTTGTAATGATCACTGGCATTCTAGTTTGCATATCTCTTCCATATGGCTTAGATATACTACTTTTCACCATTAGGAATAATATTTCTAATGATGCTTTCTGTGTGCTGCTGGGCATCAATATGTGGTTAGTGCAACAAAGTAGTATTATACAGCCTCTTCTCTATCTGTCCAAGCATGGTATGTTTTCATGCATCAAAAATCTTATTAAAACAACACAAAATGTTAAAGCCACGTCCTCATAAATTACGCATCCATGCAGAGCAGTGGCTCTCAGATAGACGCATCAGGATCTCTGAACTCAAGCATGTGTAAGTAGCGATCTTTTATACAGTGAGTATAAGGACATGATTGGATAGATATGAAGGTGATAAGTGACGTAGTAATTAAGTCTTCCTGGCAGAAATGAAAGCTTTAGCGCAAGTTCTGCCGGGAAGACTCAATTGTTACGTCACTCATTACCTTCTCATCTATCCAATCATGTTCTGCTACTTGTGGTATAAAAGATAGCTACTTATTCATGTCTGAGTTCGCAGATGCTGATGCTTCCATTCCCCTCCATCCTCCCCACCACTACCAGGATGGTCCCTTCCCATACCTCACAGGGGGTCGGCTGCGCCCCTGCCTTCGTCTTCAGGCAGGAAATGCAGAGTCCGGACCCTCAGATTGCAAGCCACGGTCGGGGCCTACGCCAAAGAACTTTAATATTGCTTGCTGGGCTGTTGATAAAGGGTTAATTGTTACAGTATTATTCTCCCGAGTCTTTCTGGTAGAAGCTAAAGCTTTCATTTCTGGGTTGTTTTTTGTAATCATATTCTCTCCATATCATTTCCCTATCAAGATTGCTTTACCAGAATAGTTTAAATTGGCAAAAAGTCCAATAAACCAATAAATAAACAGGAATTCCTTTAATTAATTGTATAAGTTGTATTTTGCATTAAATGCAAGTAGATCAAGTGAACAAAGCACATTTAAGGAATGAAGCACAGTAACATGCTACAGAAAAAAATTATGAAAATAGTGAGAATTCTAATGTTGTGTGGATGTAAATCAGCTGTCTATTAGTGTAATGATTCTGTTAATAATAATTATTAAAGATTCTATAATACATCTACATTAATTTTGAATTTATCTTAGGGGTTCAAGCGTGTGGCGCTAATACCCAATTGAGAAAGGCTTTTGTAGCCGTTACAGTCTTCTGGATCACACTGGTGTATGGGCAACACAAGATATGGGCAACACAAATGCACTGCCATTTGTCTCCACACCCTGAAGTTGTGGGAAAGCTTTTTTCCCCTCCTGTCCTTTCTTCACATTTGTTCCTTCTCCCCAACATCCTTCCCTTTACACATCCTTTTCTTCACTCAGTTCTTTTAAAAAGATTATATAAAAATTATAATGTTCTATGTCGATACAAGTGAATTAACAGTCATGTTTGGTATCATTTAAAATGTCGGTTTCACTTTATTTGGATGGTCCCTTTAACACATTCTGTTGACTATAACGTTGCTCCTACATGTCTACTAACTCTCATTAGAGTGTTAGTTGAGTATTAATAAACTGAGTATTAAAAATTTTTATACTGGTGTACTGGTACTGTACTGGTGTTAGGGTTAGATTAAGTTGACATGTAGTTGCAAAATTATACTTACAGTCAGTAGAGTGTCTGTTGGAGGACCATCACAATAAAGTACATGCAAATATTAAGCAGACAGTCTACTAATACTCCAATGAGAGTTAGTTGACATATAGTTGCAAAGTTACTTATAGTCAATAGCACGTTCAAAAGGGACCATCAAAATAAAGTGTTATACCAAAATGTCTCCGTGTGACTGGTACAATGTGTCTCATCTCTACATAAGTAAACCAAATGGTAATATGGGTTTAGAGATGCTTTGCTTATTGGGTATGCACTGTTTTCCCAGGGTCCTTCATCCAAACCTCCTGTTCCTCAACAAGGTGTGAACTCACTATGTCTGTAACTCTAGTCAATGCAAATTCCTATTGTATTTTCATTCCCCACATTGGGGGATGTTTTGTCTTGGTCTGATTATATAATGAAATACTCCAAGAGGCTCATTGTAGCCAGATCAGCCCGTAATGCTGAGTGTCTGGACAGTGTGTATTATGACTGGTGTCTGGACAATCAGCATTATGTATTTTTCTAATGTCAGGTAGCTTATACATCTTTTCTCTTTATCTCCGAGCACTTAATATTATTGTATTGATTATCTTTGAATTGATTATGTAATTGGCATGAAACATTTACCTGACTAATAATAAATTGCTACATTTGAATTTATTCTGACTTACTCTAAAATGATTAACAGTAGATTTTGTTCGGTCCATAACACCCCAATTCTACGATAAGGTTAGTAAATGGACTGAAACAGCTTAGGTGGAGCAGAGGAGCACACCGACTGAAATTTCAGAGATCCGACTAACACATTAGTCAATGTATACTAAGAACTGTAGAGGCTAATAATCGGTTTTCCGTTTAGAGCAACAGATCGTTGTTAGACCAATCTAAATAGAGCGAGCCTCAACCTCTAATTATTGTATAGTATTATTCTAACTGTGTAAGTGTCTAAGTGTACGGGAAACCACGGCAAGATTATACAAAGTTACCATTAGAAGTTGTTAAGTTGGTCAGTTGGTCAGGCAATGACTTTGCAGGCAGCGATTGCGCACGAAGGCACCTCACGAAACTGATTTCAGACAGACTTCTGAGGCAGTGTTACGGTTTAATGATCTACATCAAAGCAAGCTTTGTTGAAAACTAAGGAAATATTTAATGAGTAATTTCTCACTAGAAATGACATACAGTAAGTGGAAAACATTGATCAAAAATGTACTTTTATACACAAACTGACCGAGACTGATGAGTTTGTGATTATGAGATTGTACCCGGCCGGTGCGAAACTCAAAGTGTTATAGGAATCATGATGAATGGGGTTTAATTTCAATAAAAAATTTGAAAAGAGTTTAATTTCTCTTAATCTGATGACATTTTGGAACTGGGTAAACACTTTAATAAAAACCACCCAATCATTAAAGGTCTGCTTTCTATTTGCATATTTTCCAGATATAATTCATCCCGACACACAGCTGATATAAGTGATGCACACCCAGGTGGGATAAACACTGCATGTAAAACTACGGATCCACTCGAATAGTTATCAGTCCACTACCAGGTCAGAATACAATCTAATAGCTACATTTCTGTCACTATAGCTAACAATGTTTTAACTGAAGTCTGCACTTTCTTCTGTCTATTCATTTTTTAAATTAATCTTAATTGCACCATTTCACAGTTGTCCTTCATGTTCTTTAGATACTTGCACTGAAAAGCAAGATGAACACGACGGTCTCCGTGAACCAAACAGATCATCTTGCCTTTACATGCACAGACTCTTACCCAGGGAGATTCATTGGATCGTCTGTCATAGCATTGCAGATCTTTATCATCCTGCCTATCCACGCCTGGGTCCTCTGGCTGGGCACAAGTGACATTAGAAAAGGCGGAAGTCTGGCAACCTCCGATATCTTTACAGTCAGCCTGTCTGTATTAGAACTTTTGACTGTCATAGTTTTTGTGCTCTCACTGGTTGCTTTTGCTCTTAACTATCAACACACATTGCGTGTTGCTATGTTCTTTTCTGGAAGCTACATGGTTGGACGTCCCTTTATGAATAGTTTGATTTGTGTTGAGCGCTACATAGCCGTGGCCCATCCAGCAATGTACCGCAACCCAGCCTTTGTGAAGCACAGATACATTATTGTTGGACTGGTCTGGATGCTGTCTTTGTCTTATGGAGGATTAATTGTGTTCAGCTTTCCAGATCCGCCGATTGCAGCCTACCTTGTCTCCCTCACAGTCAGCATCTTGTTGATCACTGCTTGTAGTCTAGGAGTGCTCAAGATCCTGTTGAGACCAAGTCCTGGTGAAACACAGAAGGAAGGGATGCACCATCAGAAAAAGAGGGCATTTGTAATGATCATTGGCATTCTAGTTTGCATATCTGTTGCATATGGTCTGGATGTGTTCCTTTTCACTATAAAGATATATATTACGTATGATATTTTCTGTGTGCTTTTGAGCATCAATTTGTGGTTAATTCAAGAATGTAGTTTAATCCAGCCTTTTCTCTATCTGTCCAAGCTTGGCAAGTTTTCATGCATTAAAAAAGGTTCTCATTAAAACAACAGGAAAGGTTGGAGCTGTGACTTTGGATATCACTTGGCTCTCAGATGTAAGACATAAGTGCCATTCTGGGTTGTGTTGTGTAAACTCTCCTTATATTTTTTATTGGCCTCTATTGTTAAAAGAAATGTTTAAATATCCAATAAATAAATGGCATTAAAAGCCGATAAGACGTAACAAAATGAGACGCCTTTCTTATGGTCCCCAGTGGCTTTTGGTAGTGCTCTGTCTGATGTGAAATTAGTCCTGAAATAGGATTCTTCAAATATTTCGTTTTTTTTCTTGGTATTAATACATGTTTGCATTTAATGTAAGTAGATGATCTGAACAAAGTATATGTAACCAATAAAGCACACTAAATTCTACTGTGTGATGTTATGGAAACTTTTGAGAATGCTATTGTGAATTTAAATTAAATCTTTGATTGTTAGTCATATTGCTAATGTATAATGATATTTTTTTAATAATAAAAGAGATGAAAACTTTGGCCAAATTATGTTGGCAATGTTTACATACACTATTTTGCCCAAAGTATTGGGACACCCCTCCAAATCATTGAATTTTCCAATCACTTATATGGTCACAGTTGTATAAAATCAAGCACATAGGCATTTAGACTGCTTACACAAACATTTGTGAAAGAATGGGTTGCTCTCAGGAGCTCAGGGAATTCAAGCGCGGTACATAGGTTGCCACCTGTGCAACAAGTGAAATTTCCTCACTACTTTATATTCCACGGTCAACTGTTAGTGGTATTATAATAAAGTGGAAGCAATTGGGAACAACAGCAACTCAGCCACAAAGTGGTAGGCCACGTACGTACTGTAAAATCACAGAGTGCTGAGGCTCACAGTGCGCAGAAGTCACCAACGTTCTGCAGAGTCAATAGCTACAGACCTCCAAACTTCGTGTGGCCTTCAGATTAGCTCAAGAACAGTGCGTAGAGAGCTTCATGGAATGGGTTTGCATGGCCGAATATCTGCATCCGAGCCTTACATCACCAAGTGCAATGCAAAGCGTCGGAGCAGTGGTGTAAAGCACACCACCACTGGAGTCTAGAGCAGTGGAGACTTGTTCTCTGGAGTGACGAATCACGCTTCTCTGTCTTTCAATCCGATGGAGGGTCTGGGTTTGGCGGTTGCCAGGAGAACAGTACTTGCCTGACTGCATTGTGCCAAGTGTAAAGTTTGGTGGAGGGGGGTTGTTTTTCAGGGCTTGGCCCATTAGTCAGTGAAAATAGCTCTTAATGCTTCAGCATACCAAGACATTTTGGACAATTTCATGCTCCAAACTTTGTGAGAACAGTTTGTGGATGGCCCCTTCCTGTGTTAAAGCAAGGTCCATAAAGAAGACAAAGCAAGGTCCATAAAGACATGAGCAAGTTTGCTGTGGAGGAACTTGACTGGCCTGCACAGAGTCCTGACCTCAACCCGATAGACCCAATAACACCTTTGGGATGAATTAGAGCGGAGACTTTGAGCCAGGCCTTCTCGTCCAACATCAGTGCCTTCCCAGAAGAGTTAAAGCTGTTTTCGCTGCAAAGGGTGGGCCAACTCGATATCAAACCCTACGGATTAAGAATGGGATGACATTTAAGTGTGCATGTAAAGGCAGACGTCACAAAACTTTTGACAATATAGTGTATAGGCAGAATTAATTTTTTATTTTTTGTTGTCCTGTTAAATGGATTGAATATTGCCATCCTTTCATGTTTTTGCACTCTTATCTGTGACAAATGTGTTGATGTTCATGAAAAACATAACAATAAATGAATCCACCACGGCCAGTCTCACGCATGCTGAACCAACATTTGAGTCGCTACAATGACAACCAATGTGGACGTTACTAGCAAAAGGTACTTTCTACCTGGAAATGAATGACTTGTAGTAATGAATGAAAAATGGTTGTGGAAGCAAAAGTTATCACAAAATAAAGCCATTCATGATGAAACAAGATCTCTGAGTGTATATTAGGCCTAATCACTTCAGTGTAATGACTCTCAGATAAAAATTTACAAAAACTGTCACTGTGGCAGTACCCTTTGAAAAAGGTATATCCTCATAGCTAAAGAGTGCATATTAGTACCTCAAATGTATATATTGGTGCAAAAAGTGAACATATTAGTGCCTAAAGTGTACATATAAGTAAATGGCACATATGTGAGCATTTTGAAGTGTGTGTGGCCCAGACACACTAAATGGGAGTCTGGGAGCACGGGGGAAAAGTGAAGACCTACGAGACTGGCTAGAGATGCCGGCTGCTCTCACCGACAGGGAGAGTGGAGCCTCCTCCATCTCTCCCACACTGAAGGAGGATCTGCTCAGCTGAAGGGCGTAATCCAAACACTTACAAAGTGACCCTCACAAAGTGACCCATTATTGCAAAGTTGAGTTCTTAGAGGTTCGTTAAGCCAAATAATTTTAAGGTCCGCGAAGTGTTTGAGGTTCACAAGGTCCAAAAACTCTCAGGAACTGGATGGTCCTCAAGGGAAAGCTGACACTGGCAGTGGAGGACGAGTTGAACCCCTGCTAGATCCATCTGTGGTCAGTTGTTCTGTACTGAGCCGGAGCAAGAGAAGACAGGCAGGAAGAGGATCTAAATGCAGTATCAAAGTATCAAAATAAACCTTGATGTCATTTGCATAAAAGTGAAAACTGAGACCAAGTGATCTTAAAAGTTAACCAAGAGGATAAATTATGTAGATGCTAAAAAGTATAGGGCCCAAGATTGAACCCTGAGGAACACCAGATTGCACTACACCAATATCAGACCTGCAACTCTATCATCAGAAAGGTTAAAAAATATTTAATTGAATACAACTGAAATTGTATTTAATTGTGGTATTTAAAAAGTTTGACAGGAGGACCAAAATAAATGTGAAATTAACTGAAGCCAAAATAGTGAAAAAGATGACCAGATAAAAAGGACCAATGAGATACACACTTTTCATTTATATATTTTAAATAAATCCTGTTTACATTAGTTAATAAGCTTAATTAGACAGATTAATAAGCATATATTGTCCTCACATTAGTGCATTAAATTGACGTTCAAAAGGTTGCCATATCAGTTCTCTTTACTTCTTATTTTGAGATTTTAAAACTGTGATCACAAACTCGAATGAACACATGCTGTTAAAATTCTGCGTTTCATTCCATATTTGCATATTTTCCTTTCATAATTCATCCAAATGCAAACATATGTGCATGGGATGAAACTAATGTGAGAGGAGCTGCAGGTATGACAACCAGAAGGTTATCTGTCCGGTTAACATCAGGTCAGTGTAAGTTATTGTTTACATTTCTATATTACATTTCTATATTGTTCATTGTCACCACAGAGAAAAACAGAAGTTGTCTTGTATTTAAAGTTTTCAAATGTGTTTTCATTGTACCGTTGCATTATTTGTTGTTCTTTACGTTCTTTAGACACTTGACTTCTTGAAGAGGAACATGAACAGCACTGTCTCCAAGAACCAAACATCTTCTTTTGGGGTCACATGCACAGACTCCATCCCAGGGTATTCACTTCAACTTTCTGTAGTAACACTGAACAGCTTTGTCCTCCTGCCCATCCAAATCTGGGTCCTCTGGCTGGGCACAAGAAACTATAGAATTAGGGGACGTCTGGCAGCCTCAGAAATATTTACAATGAACCTTTCTGCACTAGAGGTTTTTGTGGCCATAATTTATTCTTTACGTTTGGTTCCTTTGACTTTTAACCATCAAGAAATCGTACTCCTTATTGAGTTATTTTCTGGAAGCTACCTGGTTGGACAACCCCTTATGAACAGCTTGATTTGTGCTGAGCGCTACATAGCTGTGGCTCATCCAGCGATGTACCGCAACCCAGCCTTTGTGAAGCACAGATATATTAGTGCTGGACTGGTCTGGATGCTGAGTGTAGCTTATGGAGGACTTTCTGTCTGCACCAATCAAAGCACCCAAATGGGTTTCTACTTTTGTTCCCTAGCAATCAGCATCTTGTTGATCACTGCTTGTAGTCTAGGAGTGCTCAAGATCCTGTTGAGACCAAGTCCTGGTGAAACACAGAAGGAAGAGATGAACCATCAGAAAAAGAGGGCATTTGTAATTATCACTGTCATTCTAGTTTGCATATCTGTTCCATATGGCTTAGATATACTACTTTTCACAATTAGGAATAATATTTCTAATGATGCTTTCTGTGTGCTGCTGGGCATCAATATGTGGTTATTGCAACAAGGTAGTATTATACAGCCTCTTCTCTATCTGTCCAAACATGGTATGTTTTCATGCATCAAATCTTATTAAAACCACACAAAATGTTAAAGCCACGTCCTCATAATTTGCGCATCCATCCAGAGCAGTGGCTCTCAGATAGAGATGAAAGGTCAGTTCTACCAGAAAGACTCGGGAGATAAAATTATGAAACAAAGCATTAATTTATTGACAGCCCAGCAAGCAATTATTTATAAAATTCTTTGGCGTCCGTAGTTCATAATCCGATATCAATATTGAAAACAGTTGTACTGTTTTATATTGTAGAAACTGCAATACATTACTATTTAAAGGTTTGGCGTAAGATAATACTAAATTAATACTTTTATTCAACAAGGATGCATTAAACTGATTCATTCAAATACTGTTCTTTTGAACTTTCTATTTGTAACCCTCCGGTGGTACTAGTTCTGCGTATAGGCAGGCTAAACACCCACTGTAGGAGTTATCTAAATCTAGATTCAATGAGGAGGTTGGTTATGTATGAATTATATAGTCAGAAGACTCAATATTCCACTCCAAAGGAAACACAGGACAATAGATTAAATATTGAATGTAGTTCTTATTCAAATAATTTTCCTTATTTCCTTATTCAGAAAATCAATATTCAGTTCCGTTTACACAGCATTAATACCATTGATGTTAACAGATCAACCACAACTTTTGAGATCTCATGAAACAAAAAAACAAAAAAAATCTTTCAAAGAAAAAAATTAGTTACCCTTGAGTGCACTCAAATGTTTTAACTGTCCAACCACCCCTTCAATACTTAGCGTCCATATCAAACCACCCAAATGGAACCGTTGCAGCGCTGTTTGTTGAGGCATTGGACCAGAAACCCAGGCACCAGGGCGGACAGAAAGGAATCCAGCTTCGGTGGAAAACACACCAGGGATCCCGGACCAGAAGAAGGCTAACAAAAAACCAGTCTACACAAAAATGTGCAGAAATTTACTAATGTTCAACTAAATGTCCTTTTTTCCAGCTTCCCATCATTTAAAGGTCTATATGTTAAATAATACAGCTCAAAATAAAAATCAATATGTCTATGAGTATTTGTTTACATTTTAGCGATACGCCGCAGTTTCTTTGGAAGATATGGAGAAGGAAGAGAAATGAAAGGGGTTCTGTAGTGAACTTATTTCTTCTCAAGTGTTGGAAACTCAGAAGCGCAGACCAGGAGACGTTGAGGTATTTTTAAAGCAGAAGTTCTTTATTGCGTTGCTGTAGGCATCTCAATCTCATCGTCTGACTAAGGGAACTTTTAGTCAGTATAGTTTAAAGGGGTCATGACATGAGAAACCAAATTTGCCTTGATCTTTTGGTAATATAAGAGATCTATGTACTATTAAAACTTCCTGCAAGTTTCATAGCTTAAGACGTCCTATCCATTATAAACGAAGCATTTATTTAATCAAGCTCTAAATACAGCTCGTTCTGGATCCATGGTTAGAAGTGACGTCACGGTGCGAAGTGACGTACCAGTCGTTTGCATATATGACCGCCTCCAGCGCAAGACAACTACGCCTCATTTCGCCTCATTTCGCATGCATTGTCGTGCAGCGAGTGGGTCTGTTTACAAGATACAACATGTTTGAATACGCTGCCGAACGATCCAGACGTCAGGGAAAGCAGTTGGATGCAGTTTATTTACAGCATATGCAGCCCGCCAAAGCTTTATTTGAACGGTGAGTGATCAGATGAGTGTGACAGAGCGCATGTTACTGACAGAACGAGCAGAGAGAGAGAGAGCCCCGGCCGCGCGCGCGCCTTCAAACTGTCTTGCTCTCTCTCTCTCTCTCTCTCTCTCTCTCTCTCTCTCCCTCCCGCATATGAATCAAAATCAATTGAGAATTGACACGATGGTAAAAGATTGGAAGACCGAAGTTTCACGTGGTGGAGCATTGTGTAGTCTACATGTGATACAAAATGATTAACATTAATAATTTATGCATAAGCAGCACTGACGTTAGCCAATCATAACAGTGGGCGTTAACACTGAAGTCTTAAAGGGGAAACACGTCCAAAACAGACTGTTTGAATCAGAGGTGAGAAACAGGGTGGGAAAATGTCATAAATCACTACATTTAAAATTTTTTTTTTTACAAAAACCTATAGTAATACTATAATTGCACCTAAGGGAACATAATAAAACAAAACAAAAACCATGTCATGACCCCTTTAATACTTTTTCAAAGGGGAGGGATTACATAGGGGTGCATGTAAGTCACTCTGAAACAAAGCATGCAAGTTTGTACATTACTCAGCTAGTTACCTGAGTTCATCAGGATGACAGTGTCAGGCATAGATGGTGATCCAATCAGCCTGATTAGATCACTCAAACATTAACACTATCATAGAGACAAAAGGCCCAGCTGTACTCAGAGAAGTGACCAAAGGTTATTGTCACACCTGAATTGCTTGACTTAATTTTCTTTAAAACTCATCATACTATTGGACCTAAAATAAAACATTTCTTAAATTTGTAACCCTTCACTCCTTAGGTGTCCGGATGAAGTAAAGCTGTGGACGGCTGAAAATCTTGTTCAATTAAATTAAAACAAAAAGGGAATTATTATTTTTGGTCGCACAGCTGGTAGCCAAATGGTAATCGAGGCCCATGGAAGGGGTACCGGCAAAATCAAGTAAAGACCTGGGGAGTCATTTTTACTCATCATTTTTGATCGACAGATAAAGACGGAGGTTCGTAATTTCTTCTTCTATTGAAGAGCAATAGCCAAATTGAAACCAATTCTCTCAGCCAGCGACCTGGAAAAAGTTGTCCACACTTATATTTTTTCCCGTCTAGATTATTGTAGTGCACTTTATATTGGGACCTGTCAAACATAATTGCCCGCTTGCAGCAAAATTGCTGCTGCAAGGTTGTTAATGAATGCATGGAAAATGGACCATGTTACTCCCTTCTTATATTTTTTAGGCTGCCGATACATTTTAGGATACAGTATAAGACTCTGATGCTCTTAAAGGAGAACTCCGGTCAATTTTAACACTGAGCTCATTTTTTTGTACTTTTGGAGTGCTGTACAGAGAACAACGACAAAAATCGGTGTTGCCTACACCGTGTTATTTTCTTTTAAAAATTTGCACCCTGTTGACTTCAATGGGGCAAGTTTTAAACCTGCTTTTAGCCTCTTAACATCCTTGATATGTCATTACAAGTGCACAGCCATGTGAGTGGTGTTATTAAGAGTGAACACGGTCAATCTGACTGCAGTAGATGTGAAAGATATTAATAAAAATGATGTTAATTCAGCCAGCTCACATACCTGTATTTTCTTCCTGTTTTCGGTCGAAGTCCAAAGTAGTCGATTATCGAGTTCGCGCACGCGACCAGGCTGTATGAGATCCCATTCTTCCAACTCGATAATCGACAACATCAAAATGTATTGTCTGATCTTAAAAAGTATGTTTATTATGTAACCTGCTCCCTTTAAATTGTTTGGGAAGTTTAAGGATAATTCATACAATTTTATATATTTATTTGAAAAAATTAAAACAGTTTCATGTCTATCCTTGTATTATTCAACTGGTTGAGGTTGATATGGGATTTAGAAAGTAAAAGTAATTAAATACTTTTTAGAGAGTGTAATTAGTACAGTAATCTAATTACACTGTTGAAAAGGCAATTAGTAACTAGTAATTAATTACTTTTTAAGAGTGTTCAGACTAAGATCATCAAACAAGTTTCTTCTAACTATTCCCTCGGCCGTGCGCGTCTCTAATTGAAGGCTGATCATGCTTTCTCTGTTGCTGGTCCTAGATTGTGGAATAATCTGCCATTGGATGTAAGATCTTCTTTGACTCTTCATGTTTTTAAGGGCTGCTTAAAAGATTATCTGTACTCTTTGACATTTTAGTACATTAGTAGATGTTTTTATGTTTTGTCTTGCTGGTATTTTTCTTTTTATTGCAATGTACAGCACTTTCCAAACAAATGTAGGAACAAACAAATGTAGGAAAACAGGAATAAATTCAGGCAAATCAAATCAAATCCTTCGTCTTCAGGCAGGAAATGCAGATCTGCTATAAGAAATGTTTCTTGCAGAAAATCAGCATATTAGAATGATTTCTGAAGGATCATGTGACACTGAAGACTGGATAATTATGCTGTGCCATCACAATAAATTACATGTTCAAATAAAAAATGTATGTATTTGATGTATTTTTCATCAAAGTAGCCTTGGTGAGCATAAGACACTTCTTTAAAAAAAAAAGAAAAACGCCAATGTAAAGGCAAAAAAATGACAAAGCACAAACACTCAAAATTAATAAAACAAATGTCCATGGACACAACACACATCAATCTTATTGTCATTAACAAATCAGAGCAGCAAATATGACATTTACAGTCAAATTCTGCAATATAAAACTAACACATACTCAAATGAACACATGTTGTAAAAATGCTGCTTTTCATTCCATATTTGCATATTTTCCTTTCATAAAGCACACATACAGATGCAAACAAATGTGACATGTGCTGAAACCAACGTGAGAGAATCAACACTGCAGGAACGACACTGGAATCACTCTGATCTGTCCAACATCAGGTCAGTGTAATTTACTGAATACATTTATTGGTATTGTTGTTTTTGCAATGTATTTTCATTCCATTATGTGTTGTTCTCGATGTCCTTTAAGAACTCTTGCGTATTTAACTTGAAGAGAAACATGAACAGCACTGTCTCCAAGAACCAAACATCTTAGGCCCTGTTTACACGAGAACGATTCCGAGTGAAAACGTAAAAATATTTTATCGGATGTGCCTTTCGTTTACACGGTGACGCCGTTTTTATGGCTTAAAAACGCAAAAAAGTGAAACCACCCTCCAGAGTGGAAAACTTAAAAACGCTCCACCGTCGCGTTCCCGTGTAAAGGGTAAAAACCGGTAAAAACGCAAAACTGCCCTCGATCACGTGCGCGTTTACGTCACAGGCATTCGCCAGTACAGGAAAATAATAACTAACATGTCGGATTATTTCCATACGTCGGACCTTCAAGTTGCCACAGCAGCAGCTCTGATAAACATACAAGAGTCTTTTCAGCAGTTGCACAAAATATTCTCAGATATTGGTGTTGTTGTGTGGCAGTGCTTCGTTGCCACCTAGCCGCCTGGAGTGCACACTACATCGAATTTCACACACTTTTGCGTCACCATATGCACGCAGATTTCCCCTTCATAACGCTCGTCTAAACGCAGAATAAAAAGTGAAAACGCAACGCCACTTTTGCGTTTTCTTTTCTGATCGTTTCCGTGTAAACATAGCCTTATTTTAGGTTCGGATGCCCAGAGCCAGGGAATTCACTTCAACTTTCTGTAATAGCACTGGACTTCTTTGTCCTCCTGCCCATCCAAATCTGGGTCCTCTGGCTGGGCACAAGTAATATTAGAATTAGGGGACGTCTGGCAGCCTCAGAAATATTTACAATGAACCTTTCTGCACTAGAGGTTTTTGTGATGGTACTTTATTGCGTTACTATGATTGCCCTTCCCTTTAACTATGAAGACACAATGTTCATTTCTGTATTATTTTCTGGAAGCTACCTGGTTGGACGACCCCTTATGAACAGCTTGATTTGTGTTGAACGCTACATAGCTGTGGCTCATCCAGCGATGTACCGCAACCCAGCCTTTGTGAAGCACAGATATATTAGTGCTGGACTGGTCTGGATGCTGAGTGTAGCTTATGGAGGACTTTCTGTTTTCACCTATCCACGCAGTCAAACTGAGGTCTATGCTTGTTCCCTAGCAATCAGCCTGTCGGTGATCACTGCTTGTAGTCTAGGAGTGCTCAAGATCCTGTTGAGACCAAGTCCTGGTGAAACACAGAAGGAAGAGATGCACCACCAGAAAAAGAGAGCATTTGTAATTATCACTGTCATTCTAGTTTGCATATCTGTTCCATATGGCTTGGAATGTTTCTTGTTCGTTATGAATGTATATTTGTCAAAATATACTTTTTGCCTGCTAGCGGGCATCAATTTATGGATAATGCGACCAAGCAGTGTAATACAATCCATTCTCTATCTGTCCAAGGAAAATAAAATTTCATTCACTAGAAAAGATTAACCATAAAAATGCGGGGCCTTTATGAATGATGAAGAACATCAATGTTTTGTAAATGAGATATGTGCTTATTATATTGCTGATGTAGTAAATTGTAATCATATTTATAATAAAGAGAGGAAAAAGTGGATATGAGTACTTTACTATAAGTATATTATTATTTTGATTATTATTATTGTTTCTACAAACATACACTAGAGAATAATTGGTCATGTTGCTCATATTGGTCATAAAAGCAGGATTTATATAGGAGATTAAAACTCAGAATTAATGGGATAGTTCAACAAAAAATGAAAATTCTGTTTGAAAACGACTCACCCTCAAACCCCTTAAAAAGGGATACTTCACCTCTGGAAAGATGAATGTGTATTTAAAATGGGTCTTTTATGTAGAAGAAATGTGAAATTATTTTAGAATTTGGAGCTTTCTAGACTAAGAAAAGCCAGAAAATGTATTTTTGGCTTATGTGGATGAAAGAAAACAACTCCCAGAATGCACTTGCTTCGCTGCCCTAGGAGGCCACGCCTACCGGTAACAGAGCGCACTAGTTAAACAACAAGTCTAGGCTACTAGTGAGTCTCCGTGATGAGTCTTCCCAGATCGCCCAGAATGTCCGGGATTCGGCTTTTGCGTTCTACAGTCGCCATTCATTGTTTACTGTGGCGAGCAGGACGAGACTGAGGGCCGCGGGAGAACGGCGCGAGGCCGGTGGCGTGATTACTGATGAGCGACACCTGTGAGACACCAGTCTCGTATCTCTCACGGAGGAGCGCAAATTTTCTTAGCAATGTTAAAATGCACATCAACCGATCACTTGTTTAGCGTTCATGTAAACACTACATTCAGATTCACCAATCGGAATGAAGTCAGCTAGATTGAAACAAAAGGTGTGCATGTAAACAATGAATGGCGACTGCAGAAAGCAAAAGCTGACTACTACTACTCAGCTTTCTCCACAGAACAAGAGCTAGCTTAGCTTCCAAAAAAAATTATGGCTGACACTATGTATATTCTGTGAGTGAGATCCCACCCCATATGGGCGGGTTGAGAACATGCAGGACAGCCCCTACTACTGGCTGTAGTCTGGCTAAAGACTAAAATGACGATTTTTGCGTCACCTGAGGATTTTTTCCAGACAAAAAATACACAAATCTCTCGTCTCAGGGGAATATGAGGTGGAAAGCATGGTAATTCGAAAATACGACAGGTTTTCTACCAATACAAAGCTTAATGCTAAATCTTGAAGTATCCCTAAAGTTTAAGAATTTCGCTCATCTTCAGTTCAGAACACAACTGAATATTTTTTATAAAATCTGACCCATTTCTGTCCCTCCTTTGACAGAATCTATGAATTTAGTCAAAAATTTCTGAAGAGACTCATTCACATTATGTGATGAACAGATTCAATTTAGGCCTTTTATTTAAACACTGGTCAGCAAATATAAGCTCAACCGATCTTGACACGTGAGAACAAACCTCTTGTTGAAGCCTATTTTTTTTTACAGTCTATTAGTACGTCCCAAATCGTAGTATGTTGAAATGAGTGTTCCACAGATACCCGGATGGTCTACTATATCCAGTCAGAATCCGAAGTGTAGATCGATCATAGACAGTAAAAGAAAGAGATCGATTACCAGTATCTAACCTGCCGAAAATGTATTTATTCAATGTTGTCTACATTATATTGCATCTGCATCAGCATTGTGAACTTTTGTAAAGATACGTTTAACCATTAACTTTTAAATGCATCATTACATTCAAATTGCAAACACATGAGGAGAGTCTCCGCATGAAAGACCCGCGACGGGCAGATGAAAGAGCTATTACACTTCTCTCAGAAACGGTAGGAAATTAAATTAGATTGAATGGAGGATTTTAACTGTGACAAGATGATTGACAGGGCAGTTTACGGTGACGGCGCACGCGACAGAGCTGTCCGTTAAAGATGACGGAGTAGTATGTCCCAAAGCTTGCCTACTCTTTTGCTACACACTCAAAAGTATGTACTTTTTCTTCACAAAAAGAGTATATACTTTTAGGGCGTAGTATAAGTAGGCGAATCGGGACGCAGCCTATTATGTTGAAGCTCAAACACATTGCGTAACACGAGAATAAACCTCATTGGTTCTTGCTGAAGCTAACATTCTTGAACTTCCGTTGACCACAACTGATTTGTGAGTTGATGAATGTATGTAAATGTAGCTATCTTCAGAAAATTTGGACTAAACGCTCAATTGGATTAGCTTTTTATGAACTTTTTGAAGCTTCGAATTGCATCAAAAATATATTTGTGTCAGTGGTGGAAATAATCTTCCATAGTTGTCACCTAAATAACGGGAAATTATTGGAAAATTCCGTCAATGGCGGGAAAAGAGTTAAAAATATATAAATTGGAGATGAGCGCTCGTGTTCTGGACCGGGCTTCGTGACGTCATCATAGATGCATGTTTGCGGAAGTGGTCAAAGGACGAAGGTTGTGCATGTGCACTGTCTGCAGGCGTGATGGAGGTAGGTAACGGTGTCTCCTGCGGGAATATTGCAACAAACGTGTTAGCCTACATGTTGATTGTGCAAAGCAAATGATTTTGAAACAACTGTTTAGTAGTGACTGGCTGATAGTGACATGAGAAGGTTTGACATGTATTCTTTTTATACGGTTGGAGCAGGTGCGGAGTAAATTATTGAACTCGGTTGAGAAGTGTGTGGACGAGGCTTTGGAGGGTCTCGTCAGGAGTACCGGGGGTCTGGCGCTGCTGCGGGGCCACAGAGTTGTGCTGCGGTCCGATCTGGAGAGCATTAAGGGAAAGGTAGCGCTGCTATCCGGAGGAGGATCTGGCCATGAACCCGCACATGCAGGTAATGCGTGAAACAGCAGCTCTATTCTATTGTGCTATGTTCGTAACTGTATATTTAAAAAAGAAAGAAAGAAGAAGAACATATGATTTAGTTATTAAAATTACATTGGTTACTGTAATCTGATATAATCAGGTGGAATCAGACATTTTAAATAATATTTATCTCTTGAATAAAACTTTTAGATTTTAGAACTTTTAGGTTATTTTAGATTATATGATGCACTTTTTAGGTCACCTGACAAAACATTAAAGTAAAGCCCTGTGCTGGGAATACTGTATAATTTTAATACATTATATCATAAATGCATTCCTGTTTGTGACAATGACAAAGATGATTATGAAAGCTTCTTATACAGTTTGAAGGAGATTTTACAATATTAACAATAAGTAAAGTAAAGTTTGTGGTTACCACAGTCCATTTTTATAACATTTACACTACTGTTAAAATGTTTGGGATCAGTAAGAAAATATTTGTAGGAAATTAGTACTTTTAATTCATCAAGGACACATTCAATTGACCAGAAGTGACAGTAAAGACATTTATTATGTCAAAAAAGATTACTTGTTTCTATTCATCAAAGAATCCTCACAAAATGCATGGTTTCCACAGCACAACTGCTTTAAACATTGATAATAATAAGAAATATTTCGGTCCCACTTTATATTAAGTGGCTTTAAGTACTATGTACTTACATAGAAAAATAAGTACAATGTACTTATTGTGTTCAGGTTGTATTGTAAAACACTTTTGCTGCTATTGAGATGTGATACTGGTAAGGTTAGGGACAGGTGTGGTGGTATGGGTCGATTTAAGGGTAGGTTAAGGTGTAAGGGAACGGTCAACTGTGTAATTACAAATGTAATTACATCAATTAATTACAGTTGTAATTACATGCAGGTATTTTCAAAATATAAGTACATTGTAAAAACATGTATGTACATAATAAGTCCATTGTATCAAAGTAGTAACTTCAATGTAAGTACATAGTACTTAAAGCCACTTAATATAAAGTGGGACCCATATTTCTTGAGCAGCAAATCAGCATATTAGAATGATTTCTGAAGGATCATGTGACACAGCTTGACATTGCATTTTAAAATATATGATCGAAGTTGAAAGCAGTTATTTTAAATTGAAAAAATATTTCACAACACTACTACTGTTTTACTGTATTTTTTATCTTAAAAATGCAGTCTTGGTGGTGAGCATAAGAGACTTCTTTTAAAAACATTAAAAAATCTTATCGATTCCAAACTTTTGAATGGTAGTGTACTTTTATACATGTGGCGGATGCTTTTAGCAAACATGACTTGCATGAACAATTGTAACAGTTTATGCATTCCCTGGGAATTGAACCTATGATCTTGGTGTTGCTCGTGCCATTGCTGTACTTGAGCTACTCACTCTCATTCAGGTTACATTGGCATGGGCATGCTTTCCGGAGCTGTGGCGGGAGCAGTGTTTGCGTCTCCTCCTCCGGGGAGTGTCCTGGCTGCCATCCTGACTCTGTGGAAGGGAGGCGCTTCAGGAGTCCTGCTCATCGTGAAGAACTACACGGGTGACCGTCTAAACTTTGGCATAGCTGTCGAACAGGCCAGATCGCAGGGCGTCCAGGTGGACATGGTGATTGTGGCCGATGACTGCGCCTTTGCTCAGCCCAGCAAGGCCGGCAGGAGAGGCTTGTGTGGAATTGTGTTCATTCATAAGGTACTAGAGTGAGCTTGACATGGCTATTAATCTATTTTATCGTTTTATTAAATAAATGCCATTTTTCTTTTTAGCTAGCTGGAGCTCTAGCAGAGAAAGGATGTCCTTTAGATGAAATTGTTGCATGGGTGAACAAGGCAACAAAAGATATTGGTGAGAAAGACCAGCATAGTGCCATTTGGGTTGTTGTAGCTTAAATGTTGCAGTACTAAAGGAAAATTGCTTCAATTGTGAAAATCCAACCACTGTGCTTTGCAATATATGTATATATACACTCACTGGCCACTTTATTAGGTACACCTGTCCAACTGCTCCTTAACACTTATTTCTAAGCAGCCAATCACATGGCGGCAACTCAGTGCATTTAGGCATGTAGACATGGTCAAGACAATCTCCTGCAGTTCAAACCGAGCATCAGTATGGGGAAGAAAGGTGATTTGAGTGACTTTGAACGTGGCATGATTGTTGGTGCCAGAAGGGCTGGTCTGAGTATTTCAGAAACTGCTAATCTACTGGGATTTTCACGCACAACCATCTCTAGGGTTTACAGAGAATGGTCCGAAAAAGAAAAAACATCCAGTGAGCGGCAGTTCTGTGGGCGGAAATGCCTTGTTGATGCCAGAGGTCAGAGGAGAATGGCCAGACTGGTTCGAGCTGATAGAAGGGCAACAGTGACTCAAATAACCACCCGTTACAACCAAGGTGGACAGAAGAGCATCTCTGAACGCACAGTACGTCGAACTTTGAGGCAGATGGGCTACAGCAGCAGAAGACCACACCGGGTGCCACTCCTTTCAGCTAAGAACAGGAAACTGAGGCTACAATTTGCACAAGCTCATCGAAATTGGACAATAGAAGATTGGAAAAACGTTGCCTGGTCTGATGAGTCTCGATTTCTGCTGCGACATTCGGATGGTAGGGTCAGAATTTGGCGTCTACAACATGAAAGCATGGATCCATCCTGCCTTGTATCAACGGTTCAGGCTGGTGGTGGTGGTGTCATGGTGTGGGGAATATTTTCTTGGCACTCTTTGGGCCCCTTGGTACCAATTGAGCATCGTTGCAACGCCACAGCCTACCTGAGTATTGTTGCTGACCATGTCCATCCCTTTATGACCACAATGTACCCAACTTCTGATGGCTACTTTCAGCAGGATAATGCGCCATGTCATAAAGCTGGAATCATCTCAGACTGGTTTCTTGAACATGACAATGAGTTCGCTGTACTCAAATGGCCTCCACAGTCACCAGATCTCAATCCAATAGAGCATCTTTGGGATGTGGTGGAACGGGAGATTCGCATCATGGATGTGCAGCCGACAAATCTGCGGCAACTGTGTGATGCCATCATGTCAATATGGACCAAACTCCCTGAGGAATGCTTCCAGCACCTTGTTGAATCTATGCCACGAAGAATTGAGGCAGTTCTGAAGGCAAAAGGGGGTCCAACCCGTTACTAGCATGGGGTACCTAATAAAGTGGCCGGTGAGTGTATATCACACTGAAATCTTATATATTGTTTTATATATTTTTGTTTTAACAGGCACATTGGGTGTTAGTCTGTCTCCATGCAGTGTTCCCGGATGCCTTCCATCTTTCCAGCTTCCACCAGGAGAGATGGAGTTGGGACTGGGTAAGAGAGATCTATAACAAAAAGAGTAAAGATTAAAAATTATTTTAAAATTAATTAATTTATATAGCAGTAAGTACGTGTATATAGCTTTTATGTGTGTTTAATCACAATTAATCGATTTGACAGCAGTAAATATACTTCTGTCAAATTGGTTTTATTTAAACAAAATCTCAGTAAAAACAGTAATATTGAGAAATGGCAATTTAGAATAAAATAGAATTTAAAATGATTTTTCTATATGAATATATTATTTTTAAATGAAATTTATTCTTATGATGCAAAACTCCATCATTACTTCAGTCTTCAGTGTCAGATGATCCTTTCTGCTCAAGAAACATTTATTATTATTATCAATGTTAAAAACAGATGCTGCTTAACGTGATACATTTTTTCAGCACTCTTGATAAATAGAACAGCAAAAGAACAGCATTTATTTAAAAAAGGAAATCTTTTGTAAAATAAGTGTCTTTTGCTGATCAATTTCATGTGTCCTTGCATGTCAAATCCTTTTTTTTTTTCTTACTGATTCCAAACATTTGAACAGTAGTGTTTATATACTATATTAATTGATTATAATGTACACTATATTTATTTGTGTAGGGATCCATGGAGAACCAGGTATTAAGAGATCAAAAGTGAGTCTTTTCAAAATTCCGTTCATCCAATCCTACAATAAAGATAAATGTATGGTCCTTTGAGATTGATGGTTTCGATTTTTTTTTTCAGGTGGCCTCTGCCGATGAAGTTGTGAAAACTATAATAAGTCACATGACTGATTCCTCGAACAAATCGCATCTGTCCCTGAAGTCAGGTATGACGTGTAACTGGTCAGCACAGGGTTGATTCTGAAGGCATGCGTTTACATGAATGTGTATTAAAATTTTTATTTCTCAAACAGGAGACAAGGTGGTGCTGTGTGTGAATAATCTTGGTGCTCTTTCATGTTTGGAAATAGCTGTGGTTTCCAAAGCAGCTGTACACTGTCTAGGTGAGACTCAAGTAGCACAACACTAGATTTAAAACATTCAATATTAGATGAACTGGTGTTGACTGTTTCTGATTCGATTCTCCTCAGAGAATCGTGGTGTGCTGGCTGTCAGGGTGATGTCGGGATCGTTCATGACATCACTGGAGATGGCGGGAATGTCTCTTTCTTTAATGAAGGTTGATGAAGAGATGCTCAAACTGTTCGGTGCGTTCGCTTTAAATCCAGTTTTACATGCACACTAACCTGGATTACATTGGAATCATTAGTTAGTTCTTATGACAGAGCTAAAATGTATATTACAGTATATGTATATTATGTATATATACACATGAACAAAGTTTCACTGCACACAGCATCTTTAAGATGCTAAAATTGCCAATATACTCTAAAAAATGAATGCGTGTGTAGAGAATTTCCTTTATATTCACTATACAGTGTGTGTGTGTGTGTATATATATATATATATATATATATATTTATATATTATAGTATGTAGTGCAGTGTATGGAAAGTGTCACTGACTTGTCTTTCTCAGATGCTAAAACCACAGCCCCGGCCTGGCCTAACCTCAGCACGACCTCTGTGAGTGAGAGAAACCTGTTCATGGAACCTGCAGAAAAACCTGCCACAGCTTCAGATAAATATCATGAAGGTAGAGAAGAGTGCAAAATATTTCAAAATTCAACATTTTTCAAATTTCAGTTATATATGCCTCCGTTTCTTGTGTAATTATTAATAAAATACATAAATTCTTTATAATTAATAAGTAGCATAGGTACATATTTTACTACTAATTAAGTAATAAATGCACAACTGTTTAAAAGCTCGGGGCCAGTGCAAGTCTTGGTGAGAGTAAAGGCCTATAAAACTATAATGATAACTATACTAGTGTCCACACCAGCAGACAATATCGTTCTGGTTATTATAAGCGCGCTGCAGTTTTGTCGTCTGTCGCGTTGCTCGAGCTCTGAAAGCAGGATGGATTCAGATTGGCTGTCAATGGTTTTTATCGCTTATTAGCTGGAAAAAAATCTTATTTATCTATTAGATGATAAAAACGATATCATCCCTCTCCGTTATCGCTATAGTTGTGGTGTGTGGACTCTGCTATTCTTTTATATTTAGAACTATATCTTTATCGTCCTTGGTACCTCTTATTTTCACCAAGGCTTCATTTATTTGAAAAAATACAGTAAAAACAGTCATATTGTGAAATATTAGAAATTTAAAGTAGCTGTTTTCTATTTGACTATATTTTAAAATGTAGTTTATTCCTGTGATGGTAAAGATGAATCATAATTTTCTGATAAACAGAAAGTAAAAAAAAAACAGCACTGAAATAGAAATCTTTTGTTAAATTTTATAAATGTCAATTTAATGCATCTCTGCTAAAAGTATTTGAAAAATCTTACTTGACCAGTATTGTATATTTACTGAAATACCTGCAGCACTTCACTTCTTTAACTTCAACTTTAGCTGGACAATAACTTTATTCTAGAGCTGCTGTAAAGCCAAAACAATCTCTGTTACTTTAGTTTCCTATTATCACTGTAAAGCTGCTTTGAAACAATCTATATTGTTAAAGGCACTATATAAATGAAGGTGACTTGACTCGACACATTGGTGCTGCTTCACAGGCTCGCTTTCTTCCGTCATTCGCCTGGTTTTGGAGTCCGTGTGCAAGACCCTCCTGCAGCGCCGAGAGGAACTCAATGCTTTGGACCGCGCAGCAGGGGATGGAGATTGTGGGAGCACACATGTTCTTTTAGCTAATGGTACAACTTTTTCCACATTTAAACAGTGCACATATTATTTAAACCAACATAATGCTTAATTTTGTGTTTATAAATATAATGTTGGTAAAATGTATACTTCAGCCATTCAGGAGTGGCTTCAGACCAGCAGAATCCCTGAAAACCTTGGCCAGCTTTTAGCAGATCTGGGTCTGTTGGTCCAGGCAAGGATGGGAGGATCATCAGGGGCGGTATGTGAATGTGTTCAGACACTTGAGGCGCTAAACCAGTGCTTGAGCTGATAAATGACTCTAATGGCCCGTTCACACCAAGAACAAAACGATATAAGCGCCCACATCAGTGGTTGATATTGTTCTGTATATTCTAAGCGCGCACTGCAGTTGTCTGCTGCTTTAAATGCTCAAGCTCTTAAAAGTCTGGTGGATTCTGATTGGCTGTCAATGGTTTTTATCGTTCGTCAGCTAGAATTTTTTTTTATTATTAAAGTGATTCCAAGGATATCGTTCCTTTCTGCCGTTATCATGATAGTCAATCTTGTAAGTGAAGAAGTTCATAAAGTCATTACTGCTGTGTTGCTTGGAAACTTGTAGGATTGCAACTTTCTTTTTCATTAGTTTAGCCACTGTTTCAAATAAATACCTAGGATTATGTTTATTTTCTTCTAATAGGGTTGAAAAATAAGCAGATCTAGGAGCTTTTAAAGCCTCTCTGTAAGCAATCGAGCTCTCTTTCCGTGAAACCCAAAATACCTCTAGTTTTGTTTTCTTCCAGTTGTGCTCAATTTTTCTGGCTGATTTCTTAAGGGTCTGAGTGTGCTCGTTGTACCACGGCGTTGGACTATTTTCTTTAATCTTCTTTAAAGGGGCTCTGTGTGAGATTTACTCCCATCTAGCGGTGAAATTGTATTTTGCATTCAAACGAATTGTGCTCTCCAGCGCCTCGCTTTTTCAAATGCGTGTTGCATCTACAGTGGCCGTTATGTACCAAAAAGCTATGACAGGATGTCGCACTTCGTCGAGTTTTCCTTCAGGTGAACAGGTTTGTAATTTCAAACAAACTGCAACTTGACACAGCGAACAAACAAATGTTACAGTATGAATTACTGACTGTGAAAAACATGAACTATTGTAATTAGTATTTATGCCTTCTTTATTCGTCACATTAGTCACACAGAAATAAATTAGGTTTCACAAAAGAAAGAGGACACACTTCTTCAGTCGCGTCTGTTTCTGTTTATTTGGTAACTTAGTTACAGGACTTTTTTCTAAATGTGATATAAATATGTCCTGTGACTTCTTTCTAAATGTGATATAAATATGTCCTGTAACTAAGTAACTAAGTTACAGGACATATCGGGAGCTTTACCACTCTCTCGACTCCCAGTAGGCTACAGATATTTTCAGTCTGAGAAAAAGAGCAAGCTCCCGAAAAAAAAGTTGCTTTATTTTATGGTAGTCAAGTATAAAGAGACGAGACGTAGGCTATCTGACAGATAAAATAAAAACATGATTGTGATAGGCTTTATGATTGGTCTGATTTCTTCAAACGTTCACCATGTTTTTTTTTTACTATGCGTATCTTCAAGCGTTTACTATATGTATGAACTATGTTACTACTATGTTTACTACAGTATGAATTATTGACTGTAAAAAACATTGACTTACCTGTCGAGGAGAAAGCAGGCAACTTCAGCGTCTCTTTTTTAAATCTTTCTCCTTCATTAGATCTTTCCACCTGAAAAAAGCTATCCCAACATTTACTCTTGTTTTTTGTACTCTGCGGTCACGTTTCCTTTTTCGTTCAATTTGGGACTTTGGCGACGAGGATTTCTTCTCCTGTGGCTCGGCATACGTATGATCCGCCATTGAAAATAAAATTGCAATTCAGCTTTTTAAAATTGCCTGGTTTAGACCGCCTATGGTTTAGACAAGCGCCTCCACTGCTCTGCTCGTCCGGTTCTGCTGCTTCAGTCACGTGATGCTGGCTCTGAACAAAAACGCGTTGTGGAAACGCGTTTGCCTAGTACTTGTTGACCCTCTCTGCTATTATAGTTTTTCAAGATGGCGGAATGACATGGAAGCCTCTGTGGACTTACCCGTCCCATGTATATAAAGATAATAAATTCTTCGTTTACGAGTATAAGTCAGATAATTGGCAGAGGTATTTGTACACCACTGAGGACATATTTATGAATAAAAATATTGATTTTAGATAATAAATTACCTAAAAAGTTACACACAGTCCCTTTAAATAAATCTTAAATCTTCTTTTAATCTTCTTCGATAGCAACTGTGTCTAAAGTGCTGGAAAAGAGGGAGTTAAAAGTTTCTGTTGCAATATCAAGTTCTTCTAAGCTATCCGGGATGCTGAGATGATGAAACTGATTAGGAAGATTATTGATAAAGCAATCTTTAGTGGCAGAAGTTATAGGTCTAACATATTCATAACATGGAGTCGGCTTTATGACATGGATCTATGACATCTGGAAGCATCTCTTTCAGTAGCTTAGTCGGTATAGGGTCTAACATATAAGTAGTCGATTTAGATGAATTAACGAGTTTGCTAAATTCTTCCTCTCCTATAGCAACAAATGAATCAAATGTATCCTCAGGGAGACTATAATGCACTCCCTGATGCGATACTGTAGTAGACTGTTGCATAGTTATAATTGTGTCCCTGATATTATCAATCTTGTAAGTGAAGAAGTTCATAAAGTCATTACTGCTGTGTTGTTTGGAAACTTGTTGGCTTGCAACTTTCTTTTTCATTAGTTTAGCCACTGTTTCAAATAAATACCTAGGATTATCTTTATTTTCTTCTAATAGGGTTGAAAAATAAGCAGATCTAGCAGCTTTTAAAGCCTCTCTGTAAGCAATCGAGCTCTCTTTCCGTGAAACCCAAAATACCTCTAGTTTTGTTTTCTTCCAGTTGTGCTCAATTTTTCTGGCTGATTTCTTAAGGGTCTGAGTGTGCTCGTTGTACCACGGCGTTGGACTATTTTCTTTAATCTTCTTTAAAGGGGCTCTGTGTGAGATTTACTCCCATCTAGCGGTGAAATTGTATTTTGCATTCAAACGAATTGTGCTCTCCAGCGCCTCGCTTTTTCAAATGCGTGTTGCATCTACAGTGGCCGTTATGTACCAAAAAGCTATGACAGGATGTCGCACTTCGTCGAGTTTTCCTTCAGGTGAACAGGTTTGTAATTTCAAACAAACTGCAACTTGACACAGCGAACAAACAAATGTTACAGTATGAATTACTGACTGTGAAAAACATGAACTATTGTAATTAGTATTTATGCCTTCTTTATTCGTCACATTAGTCACACAGAAATAAAATAGGTTTCACAAAAGAAAGAGGACACACTTCTTCAGTCGCGTCTGTTTCTGTTTATTTGGTAACTTAGTTACAGGACTTCTTTCATTTAGCCTAGGCTGCAATTTACACGAGACTAGATAATGATCTGAGATGTCATCGCTCTGCTGCAGAATTTCAACGGCATCAACATCTATTCCATGTGATAGCATTAGATCTAGAGTATGATTACGACAATGAGTAGGTCCTGACACGTGTTGTCTAACTCCAATTGAGTTTACAATGTCTTTAAATCCCAATCCCAATGCATCTTGTTCATTATCTATGTGTATATTAAAATCACCAACAATTAGTACTTTATCTGCAGCCAATACTAATTCTGATAGAAAGTCCGCAAATTCTTTGATAAAATCTTTATGGTTCCCTGTATACAGTAGCCGGCAGAATTCTCAAACGTGATTTATCGTTTACACTATATATTTTTAAATTAAGCACCAACGCTTCAAAAGAAGTATATTTGAAACTACATTTCGTAGTGGTTTTGTCTGTCTGCTTCCTGACCTGGTGCCCAATTTGTCATGTTTTATCTCTAAGACTATGAGGCAAATTACTAGAGAAAAGAGCAGAACCATCCCAGGAGGGATGAATACCATCTCTTTTCAACAGGTTAAGGTCTGCTCCAAAAACTTTTCTAACTGTCTATGAATTCTACTTAGCATTCTTAGCTAAGTAGAATGCTAAGTAGCTACTTAGCATTCACACTGTCATTTTTAACACTAAACCTAAACATACAAAACAAAACACGGTCTAAACACGGTCATTGTATTTGCGAAGCCTAAATATGATGGTATTTGACCAGCTGAGAAATCGCGAAGAGCTTGTGAAATGTGTAAAGGAGGGTCTACTGCAAGGACACGGCATTTTTGACACATATACCGAACTGTAACGGAGAAGAACCAGGTGTGCTCGAGCATTCTGTTCTTTTAGGGTCGCATCTTATGACATCATGTCCTGTTTTTAGTTTGTTTGTGTCTTTGGTCCATGTTTTGCATTCATATTTCAGTCGAACCGCATCAGAGTTTGATTTGAAGTGTCCGCTTGTTTGATGGCACCAGGGTTCAGATAGCAACGTTCACATTTTTTCGAATGAACCGCACTAACAGAGCAATCGCACCAGGGTTTGTTTTAATCAAACCAAAAATGCCAAGTGTGAACACACCCTAAATATCTGGGGGGGGCAATTATTATGTCTTTCTTTATGAAATGATGAAATGATTCATTATCTTTTTCTCCCTAGTTATATTGCTTGTTTTTGTCTGCGGCTGCCCCATATCTCAAACAAAACAGTGATGGTGCTGCTTGGGCCAAGGCATTGCATGCTGGGACCGAGGCCATGAAAAGGTCAGTGACGGGTCACTGTGATTTTTGCCAGGGCAGGTATGTTCCTGGAACAACATTTCTGTCTGAAAATGTTGTCCTAACCCTATCCCTACCCCTAAACCTAACCCTACCCATAAGTTATCCCTAAAATCAGAGGGAAATGATGGTGAATAACACTGATGTAGAAGGACCTAACACTGGTTGTAACCCTAAATGTGACATAAACTGTAAACTTGTCCCTTAAATCTGATTGGTTGATTGGAATGATGTTCCAGGATCAACAAGGATGTTGATTTAGGAAAATGTTGTACTTAGTGAAATCACGTTCACCGTCAGGGACACCAGTATTAAATGAACTCATTCTCAATTGTTTTCTTTCATACTTTAGTATCCTCAGTATATTAGAATATACACGTTGCCAAGTTTACAGTTTGGCACAAAGTATAAAGATGTGTGTCATTTTATTGCAAATGTAATCCTTGTTTTTTCTGACAGATATGGAGGTGCTGAACCAGGAGATCGGACCATGGTATGATTGAGACAGGAATTAAGAATCAAATTCTAGTATTAGTCATTGTTGCACACAAATTGATAATCTCTATTCTTTAATTAGCAAATAGTAAAAGCATATTAGTTAACATATGGATGAATTACACTACCGTGCATAAGTTTGAGGTCTTTTTTTTTTTTTTTTTGAAAAAAAGTCTCTTTTGCTCAACAAGGCTGCACTTATTTGACCAAAAATACAGTAAAAACTGTAGTATTGTGACACTTTTGTGATTTAAAAAAAGTCAAAGCTAAATTTTCAGCATCATTAATCCAGTCTCATGATCCTTCAGATAATTGAAATTTGAACGATTTGGTGCTCAAGAAACATTTCTTATTAAGCAGCACAACTGTTTCCAACATTGATAATAGTATGTTTGTGGAAACTGATATTTATTTGGAATAGAAATCTTTTCCAACGTTATAAATGTCTTAACTGTCTCTTTTGACCAATTTAATGCATCCTTGCTGAATAAAAGTATGAATTTCTATAAAAAATAATCTTACTTTTGAATAGTAGTGTAGTTCCCTGTTTACCTAAGTAGTTTACTGAATGTACATGATCAGTATTTTGGATAAATATGTGTAGGCTATTGGCAAACACTACTGACCGTTTATATCCATGTATCATTGATTAATCTGCTTGGGTAGTGTTTTTGAAATAATTAACCTGCAAGTCTTATCCTTGGACCTTTTATTAAATCAAATCTTTTGATACCTGTGCAAATCATTGATAAAACTGACCCTGTGTGTTATCTTTTAGCTTGATGCCCTATGCCCTGCTGTGGAGGAGTTGACGAAACTTTCCACAGCACCTCCTGATGGTCACATGGCTATACTACAAGCAGCAGTGGAGGTATGGACTATTTTTTGCTTTTGATGTTTTCTCATAATTTCTTGCATCTATGATATTAGCCTCTTGCCTTTCTGTAACAGAAAGCAGATTTGGGAGCCGAATCTACACGCAGTCTCACTGCAAGGGCTGGACGAGCCAGTTACGTTGCGTCTGAACATTTGACCCAGCCTGACCCCGGTGCCGTGGCGGTAGCCGCCATTCTGAGGGCCATACTCCATTCTTTGAAGGCGGAGAGTTAAAGAAGCTCACCAACAATATGCAGATTCTTAAAGTGCCCCTATTATGCCATTTTAAAGGTTCTTAATATTATTTTGGAGTCCTCGTCCTTTTGAAGTGCATCAAAGTGGATTTGCAGTGCTGAAAATATCTTTTCAACATTTCGACAACATGAACCAAACTCTTTCAGGCCTCAGCTACAACTACAGTTTTTGAGGGTCAAAGTAGATGTTGTGTGGTAATATTCGAAAAAGCATAATGGGGCACTTTAGGGTACAGTAAAGCAAAGGGCTTGTAAAAAAACACAAAGGTTTGCTAACATTGATTTGTGCAGATCTTCAAAGATGTGAATGATTTGAAAACAAAATCACGAACTGGCTCTGCTGCATTTTCAAGATTCAACTATTTTTGATCAACATAGAAATACTGGCTCAATCAATTGTGTGCATTTGGTCCAAGAAACCTGTTTAAAATGGTCATTCTTTTTTGTATTGCAGTTTGGAGCCGCTACTCGGCAGAATTTACACTTCATCTTTAATGAAAATGGTGGAAATACTGAATTTAATAGACAGACTATTAGTTAAATACACTAATAATACATTTTAATTTAATACATCAATACTCTACCATTAATGAAACAATAATAGTGACTGAGACTAAACATTGTAAAAGTGAGAGGGCTTGTATGTGATTTTTTTTTAATTTTATTTTTTTAAATACACTAATAATAAATTATTTAATACATCAATACTCTACCATTTAATGAAACAAAAATAGTGACTGAGACCAAACATTGTAACAGTGAGAGGACTTGTATGTGATTTTTTTTATATATTTTTTAACTGTTGTAAACAATTATGGTAAATTAATGCAGATATGTAAAAAAAAAAAAAATGTAAAGGGTTTAACAAGCTTTTAATGCAAAATGAGCATTATTAAAGGTCAATTTAACACTAAATGTTTTAACAAAGTAATTTAAATGCAGTATTAATTGTGAATTTGTGATGATATTTAACTAATAAAAACGAATAAAAAAACGCTGCATTTCTGTGATTACATCATTTTGAATAATCAGACGTTAAAGGAATTTTACTCAACCAAAAAAATTTATTTCATCATTTATTCACCCAAACCTGTATGACTCACTTCGTCTGCAGAACATATATAAAATAAAAGACATTTCTCACAAAACATATTTTAGTTAATGACGGGGCGGCGGGGGTGAACTATCCCTTGTTTTATATGACGATAATGCATATTATGATGTTTATTCCCCTAGCAAGTATTAAGTGCTCACAATATCCACACCCCAAATGTTGTTCATACCATAGACATACCATAGACTGCTTAAAACAAGGTTCGTATAGCCTACACGTCAACGGAAGGAACTTGACAATGCCGTATTGAGCCTTGAGTGATGGTGTGACGTAAGTGTGATGAGGTTCTATTTACATTGAACAGTGTGAATTATGCACTCCTGCTACTGTTTTTTTTGTTTGTTTGTTTTTTTGCAATTTTCTTTGAATAATGTAAGTCTGACATCCGAGTCAAAGTCATGTTAGGTGAAGGAGGACATAGGGAGGAAAATAGTGTTTTTTAATCTACACTTTAAGACGTGGGCGTCTTCTTTCGTTCCTTTTTCTTTCGTTTCTTTTATTTTTTTATTGTCTTGTGCCCACAGTTTCCTGACTTCCTGTATCATCACGCACTCAATTAAACGTGCACACTAGGTAGCATATGTGAGGAGCAGGACCCTAATGTTGCTGGCTTTCTATGCAAGCTGAATGACAGACACTTCATTTTGAATTGCCGTAACCAAGTAGGTACTTTTTAAAACACTGTAACTTACGTAGGATAGTTTATCAGAGATTGAAGCCCTCGCGATTTGTAGGTGCACGGCTATCTGTCATGCTGTATTACCATGGGTATACCGTATGTGTCAGAGTAGACCAGTTTATTTTCAATACCTCACTCATTTTTACATTTTTGTCTTGCTATTATGAGACATGGGTTGGTTTCTGTAAACTCTTGCTAGAAAGAACAGAAAAAATAAAGGATACGAGGATGAATAAAAGTATCACCACACCGGTACTCGCTTTCCTTAAAGGGATGAATTGAAAATTATGTCATGGACCCAATTACTTCCATAGTATGGGAAAAAAAATACTATGGAAGTCAATGGGGTCCATCAACTGTTTGGTTACCGACATTCTTCAAAATATATTATTTTGTGTTCATAAGAAGAAAGAAATTCATACAGTTTTAGTCAGAAGAACGTGAGGGTGAATAAATGATGACAGAATTTTATTTTTATTTTTATAAATCGGGTAATTGTATAGATAATTTTACAAGGGAGGCAAACTGTGCCACAGTGTTTAGCACAGGTGTGACTGCCTTCAGCAACTGAGATCAAAGTACTGTAAAGTGAACCCTTTTAGTAGCAGGAAATGAAAGTCGTAGAAAATAACTAGAGTCTTGCCTTCAAACTACATAGAAACACATTATCTGCCATTTTCTGTGTGCACAACATGACCAAGGGAATGCTGAAGTTGTTGTTTTAAGGTGTGTGGGCGTAATGGATTCTATTTTAACTCGACTGAAGAATAGAACTTGACGTAAACAATTTCTCATAATGTTTTGGCAGCAATTCCTTTTCTGTCACCCACAGAGATGGAGTTTGCTTGCAGTCATGTTGTGTGCAACTGGAGGTCTGAGAGTTTAACAGAAGATGAAGCTAAAATCTCAAATCAAGGTTAGTCATATGCTGTGTATGTGATGTAAACATTTATTATTAGAGCTATGATAATTCTGAAAAAGAAAATGTATTAAGGGGGAGTTGTAATTGTATCTTAGTAACAAAGTCTTGCTTTCTCTAACTCAGTTTTTTTTTATGTTGCATTCAGTGTCTGGTTAGGGCAGGTTATCACATGTGCTTATGTTTAAGTTGGTTTAATATTATTGCATGTTGCTTATTAAATATTGATATTTTGTCAGTTTTTTTTGTGCTTGATAATTGTTTTATTGAAGCAACATTAAATAGTGTCTAATAATAGGCATGGTCCAATTGTGACAACTTGCCCCATATAGTGTATTGGGGTACTATTATATTTTATTGCACACATAGTCAGTCAGTCTGTAACTCCATCTGTCCCACATGATTGCTCATGTTTTGTAGGTTCTACCTCCACTCTTTCCTGTGGTCTGTCCAGGGCGCATTCAGTCTCAGATCATCCTTACGACAACCGGGTAACCTTCATTCCGAAACCAGGTTAGTAAATGACACATTGTTTTTCACTTTAGCGTTGCTCTATGAAGATTGTTTCTAATGAGTGAAGAAGAGGCTTGTATTATCTCTGTATTTGTGAGCCTTCTTGAAATAAGGAATGAGTTTTCTTTTTTTTAAAGGTAGGGTAGGCAATTTTGGAGAGGCTAGCAATGGCAAGTTAGCTTTGAAAGTATAAGATCACACCCTCCCTTCAGATCATCTTCAAAGCCACGCCTCCTTCAAAACACATGATCTGCAAAGCGTCACGAGAGACGGCGTTAAAATACCTCATGTCTCAAAGCACATAAGATTATAATAATAAACATAAACAACTTACAGAGATCTGGTTGTACCACCTGACTGCTGCACATCCATTTCGGCGTTGATAGTGTTGACATAGAAATGCATACATGTGAGTCTAGGACGTGAACGCCACGGGTTGTTATCTCATAATTACAGTTACTACATAAGCATAAGCTTTTTGCTTTGGTTCAGGAGGAACTGTAAAAGGCGGCTACTGTTTGTTTGTGGCCCCTGGTGACTGTCTGTCTACAATTCTGCATAGAAATAGAAACACACTGATGATATGTGATGTCTGCGCAGAGGTATGGAAATACATTAGTTGACAGGCAGGTAGAACCGAATGCAATGATTGGATGAACATTTTTGGTCCTTAGACTTTTACAGAATGTATATGTGCATGTTTTAATATTTAGACCATTAATATTAAAGGGGTCATGACATGAGAAACCAAATTTGCCTTGATCTTTTGATATTTAAGAGGTCTTTGTACCATTAAAACTTCCTGCAAGTTTCATAGCATAAGACGTCTTCCCCATTATAAACGAACAATTTATTTAATCAAGCTCTAAATACAGCTCGTTGTTCATCCATGGTATGAAGTGACGTCAAGGTACGAAGTGACGTACCAGTCGTTTGCATATGACCGCCTCAAGATCAGGCCATGCCCACTATTCTGGGCCCAACAACGATGCCGCAAACTGTAAGTAATGTATTTCATCTTAAAACTGCTTTTTATGCATAAGCACTGACGTTAGCCAATCATAACAGTAGGCGTTAACACTGAACTCTTAAAGGGGAAACACCCACAAAACAGACTGTTTGAATCAGAGGAGGAGAAACAGGGTCTGAAAAGGTCATAAATCACTACATTTTAAAAGGTTTTTGTCCAAAAAACTATAGTAATACTATAATTGCACCTAAGCAATAAAACAAAAAACAAAAACCATGTCATGACCCCTTTAATGATTGCTATCAGGCTGTGAAGAGAGTTTCAACCAGTATAACAATAAATGTTTATAAAAAAAATTGTTTACCCTACCTTTAATGTTTTAATGTTACTAGTACTGATAAAGAACAGCAGAATTTACTGATTTAATTAATTGAAATTTATTTGATTTAAAGGTCAAGACGTTATTTCGTTGTTATTTATAACAATGACAATAAAGAACGAACAAACGAACGAAAGAAAAAAGACACCTTTATTTATATAGCGCTTTTATACAATGCAGAATTTTTCAAAGCAGCTTTACAGTGATAAACAGGAAAATAATGATTCAATGATGCAAACAGAATTAAATTCTGCTGTAAAGCAGCTCTTAAAAGACAATAATGTGTAGTGAAATCACTCTTTCAGTTCAAAAGAAGGTGAAAGTTATCTTGCAAAGAAATCGTTGATTGGAGAAAAAAAACATCACATCCTTTTTGTGGGTGTTAAAAACTGATGATCGGAAACATTCTCAAGTGCATGATGATGAATGCGTGCTAAACAAAATCTCTGCTGTTATACATACAGTAAAAACAGTGATATGTTATCATAATTTAAAATAACTTTTCTATTTGAATATTATTAATATATTTTAAAATGTAATTTATTCCTGTGATCAAAGCTGAATTTTCAGCATCATTACTCCAGTCTTCAGTGTCACATGATCCTTCAGAAATCATTCTGATATGATGATTTGCTGCTTAAGAAACATTTCTGATTATTATCAATGTTGAAAACAGTCGTGCTGCTCTGTGATAAAAAAAAATGTATTTGATGAATTGGAAAAAAAGTACTGACCCCAAATTTTTTAACAGCTTTCATTTGTCTACGAAATTATATTATTTTGTATTGTGTGTTAATTAATCAACTTTTTTTTAAGCTCCATTGTTGGTTCCACCACCTGTGCCGCCCCGTAACATAAAGCTGAGAAAGAGTCTGACTAGCTCTCTTCCACCACCTTTACCACCAAGAGGTCAGAACACACCGCTCCCTTTATACCACACACATGCACAGAAAATGTTCAGTTATGCATAAAAATGTGTTATATACAAATGCAAATTTTTAATAAATTGGGTCAGTGAGTTGATTTTGTTGTTGTTGTGGGGGGGTATTTTTGGTTCTGTGAGCTGAATAACAACAAAATATGTTCTCCAAACTATATATTTTTCCTCTTCTCTCTCTCTCTCTCTTCTCTCAGGTCTGGAGAATAATGGAGAGACTCAACTTAAAGCTAATGTAAACGTAGTGTCGCTAAAAGTAGGAAGCCTTGTGGACATTACTAAAGGTGTGCTACACTGCTAAACTTCATTTCTGAAAGTATAAAAATCCAACATTTTCAAACCAGCTCACTTTCTGTCTCCGTAGCATCTGCTATACAGAGCAGCCAGAAACCAGTACATTGTGGGAAATGCAATGCCGTCATGTCCTCTGCAAGCAGCCCAGAGACACACCAAACAACAATAGTAAGTTATACCAAGAGGTGCAAAACCCATAGTGTTGAAGTAAAATTTTCTTTTGTTAAAAGTGATTCCTGTGGGGGGGTTTTTCTAGATATGGAGCTGTGAGTTTTGCGGGAAGGAGAACGTTCATTCGCTGGCGGCACTAAAGGCGGGGCGGTTTCCCTTGCGCTCTCCTCCTGGCAGGGATATACTTTACATGGACGACAACGGGGACATGGAGTATGAGAATCTAGACGACATGCTAATTGTGCTGTGCGTGGACACTTCCGGAAGTATGAGTGTCACTTCCGAGGTGCCTGTCTTCTTTCATTACAGACGGCCAGGGCTTAACACCCTTTTTTTTTTTTATTACCTTTATATTAAATACATTTTTTCTCTCAGATCTCTCCAGGTAACAGCATGCGATCACCCACATATATTTCACGACTGCAGGTGAGAGGTGACTTCTGAAGTTTTGCTTATATAAACAGGCACAAAACATGTAAAGTTACTCCCATTTTTTTGGGGTCCAGGGAGTCCAAGAAGCTCTTCAGATGGTGCTGTGCAACCTGCAGAAAACCTCACCTCACCGAAGACTGGCACTGGTGACTTTCAACAATGAGGTAAAGACACTTATAAGAGGAGACATGTCAAAATGCCATTAAAGTGAAGTGCTTTTGAGACCTACTCATTAGATGTGCCAGGCTTTCCAGATTAATGTCATCAAGACCTTTGAAAGGCTTTTTTAAAACTAGATTTTCACAGATTGTCTATTATTACAAGATCTGACCTCTATTTTTTCTGTTCACTCGTTTACAAAAACCGCAACACCATTACTTGAAATTTTTGCAATAATATCATGTCCAATTTTACTTTTGATAGGAAACAAAGTCTCAGATTTCAAATTATGTCCATTTTATTATGAAATGTAGGATTAACAAAGGCCTTCTGAACCAAAGCGATGCGTTTGTGTAAGAAAAGTATCCATCTTTAAAACTTTATCGACTAAAATACCTCGCTTCCGAAACAAGCAAGTACGTTCACAAGTTGACTTACGCCAAAAGAGAAATACTCTGAGGCGTCAAAGCTTACGCTACTCCTACGTCATACATCGTCAAGTGTTACTCTTTTGGCATAAGTCGACTTGCGTATGGCCGTCTGCCGGAAGCTTGTTATTTTAGTCGATAAAGTTTTAAATATGGATATTTTCCTTATACCAGCGCATTGCTTCACTGCAGAAGGCCTTTATTATCAAGTTTTCATGACAGCCACCATTTAAATGTAAATGTCTGTAACGTCTGGGGTCTTTTGCAAAGGGATCATCATATTTGAGGGTACTTGGTAGGGCTGTGCGATATGAAAATAAAAATAAAAATCACGATTCCTTGATTTTTTTTTTTTTCACGCCAGAATGGGCGTGGTCCGAGTCCATAAAGGAACCAGGCTTCGCCTAGGGAGCTCAGGTTTAATCGACTGAACCGATACCCAAACACAGCACAGTAGCACGGCGGGTTACGAAATACTTTGTTTCCTCATCTCAGGGAACTGAGGTTACGTCAGTAACCAAATAGTTCCCTTTTGAGAGGTCTCTCGTATTGCGTAAGCTAGTTTACGCTATGTAAAATCCCTTTTCTCGAGAATACGGAAAATCGTGCTATGAAGCGATTTAGAAATCGCGCATGCTCAAATCGCGATTTTATATCGATTTCGATTAATCGCACAGCCCTAGTACTTGGCATCAAAAAGTTTGAAAACACATTGTATATTATATTTAGGATGGGTTAGTGACTAGACAAAACACAAAAAAACTGTTTGTTTATACTACATGTCCATCACATGGTATATCCATGTCTATGTGGGCTATTTTTTGTCAGAATAAGCAGCTGTGTGGTCCAGAGTTTATGCCAGTAGACAAAATTTTGGCGACACATGCTGACCAGGCTAAATGTGACACCCTGTGTAAGAATCACAGACATGAGAAAGAACTACACACTACTTGTGAAGCCAAAACTCAACATGCCAATAAAAGCAACTGAGAGTCTAGATGTGATAAATGAGCACTTCCTCTTCTTGTTTTAGTTTTGACGAGCTTGTGGCTTTTGGTGGTGGGCTCCAGAATTCACCATTAAGAAGCAAGAGATACCACTAATATTAAAACGGAAAAGACAATTTTAGAAAATGAGATGTAAAGCATAATACCTGAATAGCTGTCATAGTGCTTTATTTAGTGTCATGTGAACAGATTTCAGGACAGTTGTGCGTGTGGTTTTCAGGTAACGGTGTATGGTGACGGGACAGGGGTTCCTCTCACCCTGAGAGACTGGGCGCTGGTGGATTATGACTATCTGAAGAAGGAGGGAGAGAACTACAGCACGCCTCACTGCATTGCAGAGACTATCCAGCCTCTCACCCAGAAAATCAAAGAGTGAGTTGAACGTTCTCCAGCTGTTAGTGTTTGTATGTCTGTCAAAGGTCACGCCACCTTGTCTGTATTCTCATCAGAAAGAGCCTCTGTGTATCTGGATGTGTTTGGGGCGGTTGTTTTATATGTTTGTCACAGAGTTTCTTTCAGTATTTCTGCTGGTCTATCTGATTTTGTGTTTTGTCCGATCTGTCAGATGATTTTACACTGTCAGAAGTATTGAAGTATGAATGAACTGAATGAAGTATTCAGTTCCTCAGGGGCTTAAATGTGAAAAATGGGCATCTATCACAATCCCCCGGTTTCACAGACAAGGCTTTAAGTCTAGTCCCAGACTAAAATGTTGAGCTGTTTTAACTGAAAGCAACTTGCACTGCCACTGCCACATCTTAAAATATTGTCTCAAGATTCACACCAGTAACGTTTTTATTAAAAAATATATATTTTTATAAAAGCTACTTAAATGTCGTCATTGAACTAAGGCCTAATCCTGGCTTAATCCAAGCCCTGTATGTGAAACCACCAGGCCTATAATTACTATATATATAGGCAGGGCTTGACCCTCCAAATGCGGGTGGATTTCAGTAGTGGTGTGTAACGCAGTCACTCCTAATAGCCACCTTTTATATATAATATATAAATGTTTGTCAAAAGTGTTGTCAAAAATTTTGATTTTTCGATACTGAAATATCAAAAAACGCTTCCAATACTTATTTCCCGCGGAATATAGATACACTATACCAGCTGTGCTTATCTCCTCGCTGCTTATTGCCTTAAACACAAAATAATGTAAAAATGCCCGTCTTGGCGAGTATTCACGTAAACAAAAAGGCAAACCGATAACATAACAGCCTTGATGTCATTGAATTTCGTTGTGCGACAGTCAACTGTTTGTGGATATCAAAATAGAAATGAACGAGAAGTGCTGTAAACTGGATCATACCTGTCGTGCAATTGTCCATGATTTATCTTATAAAACAGCATTTTTTCGGATATTAAGTCTAAAAATAGACCAATCCAAAACTAATTTTTAAGAGCAAACATGTTGAAGATAAGCCGATGGGCTGTCGATTTATTGAATGATAAGCCATTTTCAAATCAAACCTAAATAGCAATATTTATCCCAAAAAAGTAATAAAATGACAAAATGTATTTAAAAATGTTGTTTGCCGCTTTGTTTCCAGACAGTGGCTAATATAGTTTTCAACTGATTTATGAATAAGACCAGGAAATTATTCACATTGTCCAGTGAGATTTGAGATTTGTGCCACATCATGATTGGTTGGTGTATTATACATGTCAAACGGGCATTGGAAAATTATGTAGTATATTTTTAAATATGTAATATGTGGATTTTTTATTCAATCGAGAGAACCATATATGGTTTGCGGTTCGCGTCGCTTTTATAAACAGACTGTGTGGTCAGTTATGAATATGAAATAAGGAAAAAAGTGTCTAATAGATGTCAGCGTTTGATTAATTTTGCTTTCTTCTTCTTCTCCCCAGACTCAGAGAACATGGAGCCACAGCACTGGGACCGGCGGCCCTCATCTCTGTTGCAATGGCATCCCAGTTCACAGGATCAAAGGTCTGTATTCACAATCACATGCTATGATGACAACCTGCTTTGTCATGATATGTATGTAATGATAAAACTACAATTCATTGAGTTTGCGCCAAAAAATTAACGACCCTCATCGCTTGCACTTTAATCTGTATTGAACCGGATGGAACAAGCAGACCATGGTCTGTCATTTAATTATTCAACAACAAAAGTTACAACAACTGCTGATAAAGAGTGTACTTTGCTCTACTTTACTCGAAGTAAATTCAAATTCAATAGTCCCTACTAGGACAGTACGTGATTTTGTTCACAGCATAAAACAAAGCTGCTCCAGGTTTGTAGTTTCACATATGGTTTATAATGTGCTATTTCTTTTTCTTTTTCAGGTTATAATTTGCACAGACGGCCAGGCCAACATAGGACTAGGCCACTTAGAACAAGAGTCTTCCCGTTGCTCCGCCCCCTCACCTTATTTCTACAACCAGTTAGCCCATTATGCTGCTGAAAAGGGGTGAGCGACTCCAAAGCACAAATCTCCTTCTGAATATCATATTAGTTTTAACATACAATGACTGTAGACGAAAATACACAATGAAATAGATGAAAGAACTAACATCACGTCAGGTGTTATGATGGCTATTAAGTCATACTTAATATTACATGTAAAAGTGTAATATGTATAAGTAAAAGTTTTATTTTATCTTATTAAAGTGTAATGTAAGAGTATATAATGTAACGTAAAAGTGCATGTGATGTTAAAGTTTTATGCTTGAGTTGTAAGCTCATTTCTGGTATAATTATTTGTAGGTATTTGATCGTCTATAAGTGACACATAGTTTTTTATTCTATGAGTAGTAGTTTGTTTGTTGTTTTATCTGTTTTTTATTAGAAAAGCCTTTCTAGGGACCTGAGATGCAAATTAGCTCTTGCTATACTCTCTATGTACAATACAGATTTTCCAGCTTTGACTGGGATCATGTTTTTTTTGTACTGTCCCTATATAAATAAACGTAATAATAATAATACATTTCTGTTGCTGTGGGTATTTATAGTGTGATAGTGTCCGTGATGACCTTTGAAGGAGAGGACTGTCGTTTGGCCGAGGTCGGGACGCTGGCTGACCACACAGGAGGCAGAGTGAGTTTCTGACACTGCTCATCCGCAGTCCATCTTCATTCTGTCATGTTGCAGATATCAGATTAGATGCTAAAGTTTGGTAAAGACTGATTTGGAGTAACTTAGAGGCCCTGTTTACAACTGGTATTAAGGTCGGATCACAAGTGGTGTTTTTCCACTTTCGACCACTTCCAGAGGTAGTCGAAAACACAATTACACTGGCTTGCTTTCATAGTGTGAACACTCATGTGGTCGAATGTAATCGAACAGCCACAAAAGACCGTCTACTCTCCGCCTACTGATCTAATGTGTAAGCATTATGGGAAGCGGCTAGCCAGACGGGATTTAAACTGTGTTGGCTGGAGACCCTAGTTTAATCTGAAGAAGAAAAACGCACCTAGCACAATGTTCACAAAACACTCACTGCGTTCGGCGTGATCTTGCGGCTGTCAGAGCAAAAACAAAAAGCTGATGCTCTCTGTGTTTTTCCGTTTTCTCCAGTCGCGTAAATATTTAATATGTAAATTATGTGAGCTTTTTTTTGTCCATTAGATCAAAAGATCTGAAAAAGCCCAAACATTTCCCTTCCCGTAGACCCTCCCCTCGAAGAAATCAGGACAGAAGTGTTTGAAAGTGGACAAGAGAGACGGATTAAAACACATACGGAGTGTGTCTCCCTCGTCTACTCGTGATCTGATCAACCAAAACACATCTTAATACCAAGTGTAAACAGGGCCTTAGAGGTACACAAGGATTCCAGCAACAATTAATTTCCCCTAAGGGGGTCGTCTTTCACTAATTTGGTTACATTTCACATACTTGTGGTTCATTGTAAACTATGCGAGAAATACTCATATTGTCTGTTTGACCCCTTCGCTCTAAATGTTCTGCTAACTGCACTTAACATGTTACTACATTAACCTTGTCTATGAACCCGTCTTTAAAGGCTTAACCTGATTTTAAAGGGTTTAAGCAACATTTTCAGAGAAACTGATACTTATCACCAGACACCCACACACGCAAGGGAGAATAATTTTGGGCTCAGTATTTCCCCTTCAGCTCTATTTAAATGTGAAAATGTGAGTTTTTTGCTTTTGTGCTGATAGGAAACTGGTGCATACTTTTGCAAAATTGCAGTCACTTTAGTGACATCCATCTCTATACTGTGCACTACTTAAAGGTCGCAACCGTTTAATATTAGTTTGTGCTTAGTTTGAATAATATACATGGTATGTTCAAAAGTTTGGGATCAGTAATTTTTTTAACACTTTCTATTTATCAATGAATCCTGAATAAAATGTATACGTTTCTTAAAATTACTTAAAATTAAGCAGCACGACTATTTACAACATATTACATATTATGATAATCAGGAATGATTCTTGGGCACATCAAATCATCTTATTAGAATAATTTCTGAAGGATCATGTGACATTGACTGGAGTAATGATGCTGAAAATTCAGCTTTGATATCACAGGAATAAATTTAATTTTACAATATATTTACTGTTTTTGATCAAATAAATGTAGCATTGGTGAGCAGGAGAGATGACTTAAAAAAAAAAAAAAATTTATTTCACCTCAAAGTTTTGTATCTATTTGAAAGAATAACTGCAATATTACATACCAAGCAATTAAAGATCAGTCAGAAAAACTACATTGTTTTTTTTTTTTTTTACCCACTTCCCAGATAAATATTGTAAATATTGGTACAGTCGGCACAGAGATTCAGAGCGCTATAGCTGACAATGTCCTAGCAACTAACGTCATGGCAACACTGCTGGCACCGGATGGCATGTAAGTATCCGGTAGAAACCTTCACACACTCACAAACACATGTAAGCGCACACACACACACACACACGCACACACACAGTACCTCTGTCTCTATTTTTCTTTTTTGATTGATGCAGGTACTTCCCCTATGAGGAGGATAATCATCGGTTAGTTAGAGCGATTGGCAACGTGACAGAGGGTGTTGAGATAACCTTCCAGTTTGCTGTCAGACCGGAAAAAGTTGAAAGTAAGAACAAAATATGCAATGCAATCAAAAGAAAACATTTGAGAAAAGCTTTTTTTGTTTTTACTTTGTACTCAAATGTCGTTCCAAATCTGATTACTGTTATTTTTTCAATGAAACACAATAAATTGGGTACTATCTCTGTCTTTTAGGTTTCCAGCAACAGGACCGGGTCCCTTTTCAGTTGCAGCTGAGTTTCATGACTCGGGAATTGCAGAAAGTGATGAGAGTCATCACTCAACAGAAACGGGTCACCACCAGCAGGTAAAGCACTCAAAATACTGCACAGTTACAGCAAACACTCCAGATCCACAGCTCATGACACACTCACTTTGTAGTCTTGACATAAACTACATGGTGATTTATAATCAGTTGTTTCACATCCAAAATATCACTGTGGACATGGAAAGACATTTGAAAGAAATCTCTTCTGCTCACCAAGGTTGCGTTTATTGGTTGAAAAATACAATAAAAACAGTAATATTGTGAAATATTGTTACAATTTAAAATAACTGTTCTGTTATAATAATATTTTAAAAATACGTTTTTTTAAATATAATGTTGAAAACAGGTTTGGGGCAAGTAAGATTTTAAATTCAGTAAAGACTTATTAAATTGTTTAAAAGTGACAGTGAAGACATTTATAATATTACAAAAGATTTCTATTTCAAAATTTTATTCATCAAAGAATCCTGAAAACCAAAAAAGATGAGTCCGCAAAAACTTTTCAACGTTGATGATAATAAGAAATATTATTAATAATTTAGCTCCAATAATAATTGATAATAACTGAGCAGCAAATCACCACATTAGAATGATTTTTGAAGGATCATGTGACACTGAAGACTGGAGGAATGATGCTGAAAATTTAATTTTAGATTATATTAAAATAGTTTTTTAAGTTGTAATAATATTTCACAATATTATTACTGTATTTTGATCATAAAAATGCAGCCTTGGTGAGCGGAAGAGACTTCTTTTATAAACATTAAAATCTTATTATTAACAAAAATATCATTCCAAACTTTTGAGTATATAGAAGTGTGTATATATATCTCAACCTCGCTTTCTTCACCTCTGTCTCTTTTTCTGTGTGTGTGTAGTTGGGTGTGGGCGGGCAGTTTAAATATGTCAGTGTTGGGCGTTCACTGCGCACAGCTGTGTGCCAGGCTGACTATGGAGGGCCGAGTACAGGAAGCACAGAGACAACTCCGAGCTCAGCAGGACCTTCTCAAAGACATCAGGTACAGTACACCTCTCCAGATCGCTCTCTGGTGCATCATAAGTGTGAGAAATGACATGTGTATCTTTCTCTGTTCATCTCACAGTCAACAGAAGCCAAGCCCTAAAGAAGAGAGCATCTACGGGAACTGGATCAGTACCATGAGTATGATCTGTGAAGACATCACCACTGTCAAACAGGTCTGAGTACACCCTCAATCAGTAGAAACTAGTTAATAAATCAATTATTTTGGGTGTCCCTTGATTTTGGGGTCACGGTTCGGTACAACAGGAAAAGGCAACAAGTCTTGGTTTCTTGGTTTCCAACTAGCGGCATGTATTCCCCCCTGAGGTAGTTGGTACACTACAGCCTCCTGTAGTGTATAAGCACTAGCAGTAAACAGAAAGCTCTCTTGCATAGCTCATACTGTTTTTGTAGGGCTGACAAAAAAAAAATGATTTGATCACAATCGGCTACAAAACTGAAAAGCGTCACTTGTGTTATAAAGGTACAGAATAAATAGAATAATGAAAAATAAGACTTGTGCAGAGATTAGTTGTTGCACTCCTGTAGTCTTTTTCTGCCTAGCACTGTGATTGGCGCGGTGATTGGCACATCTGGAGGATGTCGTTTGAGTAACGTGTTGTGCGTAGCCTACGCTGTCATTTTCATGCACATCAAATCAGCACAATGCCAAATGATTTTGTCTCATTATAACAGTGGAAACAACTCCATTATTAATGGTCACACAGATAAGAGTAAGATGGCTATTTTTATCTGTGTACATTCACAATAAAAGCAAAACGTGCTTTTGTAAAATAAAAAACAAACAGGATGTTGCTTTCTGCTGTCCTGGGCTGCGTTCAGCCCCGACAAAACGTTGCACAACGTTTTTTAAACAGAAACGGTGATGTGTTGAACACACTGTTCTGATGACGTAAGAGTTGCAACTACGGCAGCTGAGAAGGCCATTCTTTGTGTTCTTTGTGAAGAATTTTCGAAATCCTGATGAAGTCGGTATAAATATGTGTTTAATACTACAAAATATGCCCGATGTTACAGTTACTGCACTTGCCGCCCAGAACACAAGAGAACATCCCAATCGAGTGAAGGGATTGCTGAAACTGAAACGGAAGCACACATCTTACCTAATTCAGACTAAAACACATCTATTTATCCTCACTAAACTTTATTTACTTCACTACTGACTTTATTTGTAGTTCATATTGTTTTAATACCCTGTTTTTTCTTTCTAATTTTTATACCAAATGTCATACACTTGCAATGAAGCTAAAAATATAAACATCATTATGTTGATATCCTATATTTTCACAATAAAACTTACGACAAACATGTCTTCTAATATCCTCAGTTGCGTATACCGAGCTGCATCGAACACATTTGTAAATTACTTTCCTTGAATCCATTGTGCGAGTTCACTTTAATACCGCGTGCTTTATATACATGTTGCTGCTGATTGGACTGCAGTTCTGACACACCCACCAAACAAGAGAAAACGTGTCTCAAACCCCGTTGCACACCGGTGCGCGCCGTTTCCAGGAAACGTGACGTTCAACCCGGAAACCGTAGCAAAACGTTGCGCACCGTTTGGAACTTGAACGTGCCCCTGGTTTCCTTTTCGTGAAGTTTGTGGAGCACAGTTTCCTGTTGTGGCGGTTAGCAAACAGCGTTACATTGCCACACGCGCCCCCTCCTGGACTGGAGTGTGGATCGCCCGTGACTGGCTGTTTTCATCCTCTGACTATATGCACGTGGCGGTTCGGAACGGATACATGTACCGTTGATACATGTACTTAAAGATACATGTACTTAAAGGCAGCATTTCACAGTCAGGGCACATAGTCATGCAGACACATTCTCACATGCTTCGAGATATGTGTCAGTGATTGTACTGAACATTGTTTTGAAATTAGGTCAGTCACAAAAGGGCCCTAACAACTTCAGCATTATAAATGAATCATTGTGACTAAATGATATAAAGTCCTTGTGTTAAAACATGACACTTTTACTCTAAACAGAACAAAACAGAAACTGACCCTCAACCAGCACCTCGAACATCTTCCACTGCAGTGAGTAAAAGATCTCTCACGCTTTATATATTCATTTTTTTACTTTTTAAAGCTAGATGCAAGTGGAAACTGTTATGCATAAAATCATGCTTCGATAACATGGATCATCATCACTCGCATGGTTAAATGTGTATATGCATGCACAGACTCAGACTGTCACTCAGTAGCATTGTTTTCTCCTGCAGAACATCTCAGACGCGGCGGCCAATGTGGTCTACCAAATGAAGAGGGCGAAGAGCGTGAGTGGAAAGAGACAGAGAGTTGCCTTGCTGGAGAACTGAGCTCAGATGTCACCAAGACTCGTGATCTAGTGATATAGGCTGCTGTATCAATCACAAACTATGGACAATATTGCTTGGAAAATACGCAATATAATATATACAAACTATGTGTCGATAACCTAACAAGACAAACTTCTTTCTAAGCCATCGCTGCTGTTTGGCAACACCTGCCGTTATTTATCTTAGGGTGGTCTGTGGATTTCAGACATGTTTGTGTTAGCAACTATAGCTTAGAGCAAATATGTCAGATTACCAACTAGAATACTAGGGACTGTACTAATAAATATAATGCAATTAAATATAACATTTTATATAAATCACAGACTGATTCCTCTTATTCTTTCTAGTTACAGCCAATGTTATTTTAGTATCATTGAGATAATGTTATAGTTATTTTTTAAAATGTTTTGAATCCATATTTATTTTTATATTTTTAATTTTAGTTAACGTTTTAGTAATTTTGTCATTTTCAATTGTTTTTTTTAAATACGTTTATATTTCTTATTCATTTATTTTAAGTTTTTTTTTTTTTTTAGTTTCAGATATTTTAGGCTAGCAAGTTTCGTCAAGAGATGTTGCCTTGGCAAATAGCTGATTTATTTATTTTTTTTATTTTTTTGTAAAGTATTTTTTAGTTTATTATTATGAACAGGAAGTGGGGGAAAAAACATGTTTACTTACTAATACATCAGCTTGTTTTACTAAATAATGACCACGTTGTAATAATTAATTTTCTTGTTTTGCTTAATTTAAAACGAGTGAAAGAATTAGTTCAACGTGGTCACGATTTTGCTAAAACAAGTGAAAGAATCTGTGAATCGTGGGAACAAATTCTTAATCTGTAGTCACAAATATAGCCTATATATATACATTTCTTGTCTGCATTTCACTTTGTATATTTTATTTCAAGTAACAAAAATAATTTCCCTACCCTCAGCTTAGAAATGGTCAAATTTCCACAAATTGTAGCCTACAATGTATTCACAGTTTAACAATAGGCTATATCAAGTTGAGAGAAAAGATTTGGAACTATTTGGTGCTCTTGTTTGAGATGAGCAAAATCTGCAGAACCGGTTACCGCGAGATGCATGCCGGTTAGAAATATGTCTGAGTGTGGTCAGATTCTGCAGTCGCGCGCAGTTGCTCTCCACCGACTGCGCTATATATATATATATATATATATATATATATATATATAAAATACATGTCTGTATTAAAGTAAAATTATTGATAAACACGTTATTTGGAAAGGATTTAAATAAGTACTTTGGGTGTCTTGTTCATTATATTTATTTTCATATAAAAGCAACTTTTTATAAACTACGTCCAGTTTATCATCAAGACGGAGCATGAGCGTGAATGATCGCCTTTGATCTCGTAGTAGGTGTCTGATCTACTACGAGAAGAGAGATCTGTCCGTCTTGCCTGCACTTTTTTCACACCTCCCCTCACTGCAGCCACCTACACTACTCTCGCCTATATTTCAGGCGAGGCGCATCTCAAACAAGCCTATAATTTGATCGGTGGTCTATAGGCTAAAGGCCGATCAAAAGAACCAAGCTGATGACGCAAAACTAGTGGTGGGCAGATCGAGGCTTCGTGAAACAGTTGAAGCATTATGTGCCATATTGTGTCGAGGCTTCGACACTCGTCTCCACTGTGATACCTAGTGGTCACTTGCAGGTGTTGATCTGAAACAACCTTGACAACGAGCCATTAAAAAAAAATATATATATATATATATTATTCTATTTTTCTCATATGTGAAGCTTGTAACCTCCTCACTGGTTACAAGCTTCACATATTAAGCTTCATATATCACATAACATTAAGCACAGTAGGATCCTCACTATGCATAATGTTATTTTAGTCATGAAAAATGTATATTAATAAAAGAAATCAAGCCACAATGTCTCACTTTTTTATAGATTTTTATTCAAAAATATTAATTTCTCTGCTGTCGAAGGATTTAGCCTACTTAGATCATTTCTCCAGCCTTTGAAAAAATCCACTCACAATTAAGGGACACTTGTTGCTGGCATGCGAAGATATTTTTTAGCAAGGACATACAAATGAGGAAATATTACTGCTCTCTCTTTCCAGTAAGTTAGGGGATCATGAGTTCTGGGTAAAAACGCATCGTTGAGGTATTTTTCACTTCCACTGTGGCATCAGCTGTAGCAGTGTGTATCATCTGGGTTTCACGGATACGATTATCAAAATGTTCCCATAAACTGTCCTGTGTTTCTACTGGTGATGATGATGATGGGCCTGATGTTGACATTTGTAGCTCCAAATGAAAAGGATAACAGCAATTAGTAACAAATCCCAAACAGACGGCATATATGAAGTATAAATTGCATGAATCAGATTACATACCATTACATAGACTGGAACTGCTCACCAGGAGTTGTGTTTGAACAAATCAGCAAAGCACACTCCAGTGTGATGTGCTTTTCAGCTTGTTCAAGGCCCTGAAACCCTCATCCTCCACGATGGGGAAGGGCTGCAGATCCTTCACCACCATGTTTAGAAGAGCCTCATCAAATTCCTTCTGTGTGCCTTTTAAAAGAGAGGATAAAACATACTTTCAGACAAATACATTGAAAGAATAGTATAGCCTACTGGTTCATTATTTGGAAACCTTCCTAAACAAAGTTATGTTATGAATGTTTATGCTCAAGTGTGCAGAGAAAGATAAAATGCAATGTAGAACTACAACACTTAGGAAAACCAAAATTATGTTTTGGCTGTAGATTGGGTACTCATATGTAGACCTATAAAATGTATATTCACAAAATATATTATATTGACAACATTATATTCACAGTGAAGCTGTTTTTAACATGATTGGCAGTAGTGATAGGGATGTTAGGTTGTAGGGCTTAGGTTGACAGGCCTTTCTAAACAGTGTCCCAACCGTTTGTCATTATATTTCAATTTTAAATATATTTAATGCATACCTTGCTTTGTAGCAGTAGCAGGCCTATGTAGGCCTACAGGGGGAATGCTACCATCTGCACCCTGCAAAATGGCAGGATGAGTGCTCCTCACATGGCGCATCGTGGATGATGTATTGTTGCAGTAGGCTAGCTGCTGATCACAATACACACACACAATACAAACAATCTCACTTTATTTGGGGTTTCCAAATGGAAATGCTCCCACACCACAGATGTACGGCATCTCTTCTGTGGAGCCTCCATTTGTATTTATCTATCTATATAATCTATGTATGTATATATATTAATCTATCTGTCTATATATATTTATATCTATGCATCTATAAATGTGTCACTACTATCAGCCAATGTGTAAATTTAAATGTATGTCTAAATATAACTAAACAAATCAAACTCCTCTCACAAAAACCCACGAGGTCAAGATGCGTTGACGTCACTTTTATAGATGTGCGATTGTGTGGTCTGTACCTGTCGAAACATTCCGAAGCTTCATGTAGCCTTTGAATCACGCTTCGGATCAGCTTTTCGAAACATCTGCGTTTCGGGATCTCGGAAAGCTCATAGATAGTGTAAAAAAAAAAGCTTCGGAACGTCTGTTTTGCATCAGCCATTCATACCGCAAAACTCGCGAGACAAAATTGCCTCACTACACTCACCTGTCCAGCAGTTTGTCGCACTCGCTACCAGGTGTCTGTCCGAGACGGAGTGGAAGGAGCTTGGTGAGTATTTGCTTGGAAAATAAGTCGCATAGTGGATCTGTGCTTTCAGTTTTAAATTGACAGCAGCCTAATATTAATTCTGTCGTCTGTGTCATTTATGCTATCAAACAAAAAAAAGACAAATGGGGCTTTTTTCAGATCTTTTGATCTAATGGACGAGATAAGCTTGCACAATTTACATATTTGTGACTCTGGAGACGACAACGAAACACACGGCAGCAGCTTCAGTTTCTGCTCTGACAGCCGTAAGATCACGCAGTGCACTTTGAGTGTGTGTTAGAAAGCAGGAATGGTGAGAGAACATTGTGCTAGGTTCGTGTTTTGTCTTCAAACTAGGATCTCCAGCCAAAGTTTAAATCTCGTCTCGTCTGGCTAGCCGCTTCCCATAATGTTACGCATTAGATCAGTAGACGGTCGTTTGTGGCTGTATGAACAACACATTCGACCACATGAGCGTTTACACTATGAATGCAATCCGACTGAGTTTTCGACTACCTCTGGAAGTAGACAAGCTCAAAACGGTTTTGACCGTTTACACCTGTATTTAGCGTCGTCCACTGTTGTGATCCAATCGACCAAAACATTAATAGCCTACAGGAGTAAAAAAGGCCAGACATCCAAGTTCCGGGAGTCTCCCGCATAGTGATAGCGTCTCCCTGATGCCCGCAAATTAGTTCAAATCTCCCGGAATCTGGAGCGCGTGTGCGAGACAGAACATACTGCGCGCAGCACGCGCACGGCAGAGGGCACCTTGGAATGTCATGTGATTTTGTTATTTGGGGACTTTACTGAAATTTATATATATGTTCATAATGCCTGGGGAGGAAGGAGCATGACACCAGAAAATGTACCAGGTCAGAGGTCATCTAGGCAAGGGGGGCTACACAGGTTAGTTAGTAATAAATGTAAACCAGCAAATAGGTCCTTTTGTTTTTACCAATGATAATGATAATGTCTGTGGAAAGTTACTGGGGAGGCAGGCCTGCGGGAAAACAGCCTTGGAAAGAACAGTATAAAACGATTGCTCTGGTCTGTCTTCAAATGTGTCACTCCTTTGCACAGATAACATCTGTGTATTGGACTGAACCTATTCTTGCAAGAATAAATACTTCTCTTTTTAGTAATTTGACTCAGAGTGTCTCTTACGCAGTGATGATGTTTTAATAAGAATTTTTCCCACAACAAGACTTTTTTGTTTTGTTTTTTTATTTATATCACGGGAATGCTATATTTGATAAGCTCTCATTTATTTCTAGTCATCATCAGAGGGAATGAAATATGTTGCACATGTTGCTTGTCAAGAAATAAAGAGTTGTCAGTTCATTAAACTTTCTCATCTCTACATTTGTAATACTTAAAAATACATTTGGCCTATTTATTTCAGTCATCGGTATCGGCCAATACTCCTGTGATCAAACCCCAAAATCCTGTTCGGAGTAGCCTACCCTAAAACCTTAGTGATGCACGTGATAAACCTTCCCTGATCATTTGCACTCTGTGGTGTTTTTCTTATCTCTCTCTCTCTCTCTCTCTCTCTTTCTTTCTTTCTCACTCTTTCTTTCTCTCTCTCTTTTTACGGAAAATGTAGTAGAGTAGCATTTGACTTCTTGAAATGAGACGATTCTGTCTGTCTGACTGCAGACGGTATGTACCAAAAAACATTGTGTCACCATCTGGTTCTCCCTTCCAAAAGTCCAAAGTCTACAGCTTCGCCTCCTTGTGATTTCATTTGTTTTATTTTTTTAGTTATTATTTATTTTAAAAAATATACATTTTTATTTTATTTTTTCATTTTAACTTTACTCTAGCTACCAATAAGAATGTTGTACTATCATCTGTCACATTTTACAATATTTAAATCCATTCCACAGAATTCAATTTTTTCCCCTCCAAAAAAAAAAAAGCTATATATATTATAATAGAATACGTTTTGGCTGTGACTGGAGTTACTTAGTGTAGATCATCACATTAAGTACTTTTTAATAAATATTTGGAGGTTTTGTCTGGATCTGGGAATGATCAATGTCAGTATTATGTTACAACAAAATGTAAACTACTTATCATGCAAGATTAATTTGTCAAAACCTGACAGTATTTGTTTTGAAGCAAGCATGTAATCTTGTTCGGAATCTCATCCAACAGGTTTAATCTCACTGTATCTGGCAGAAAGAGAGCCGAAGAGGGAGGATCCCTCAGATCAGAGCACCAAAAGCAAACCACATGTAAGATTTCTATCAGACCTGTCCTAAACCACTGAATCTCGCCTGGTTATACAGCACAAGGACGGAGCGACAGACCACTGACTGGATAAAGAAGAACGAGTCTTACAGAGGTAATCTACTCAGAGATTTCTGGAACTATAAGTTTTATGACTGTTGATCTGTTGAGCATGTAAGCCGAAAAGTCTTATAAAAGAGCCAGCACTTACTAAATCATAATTTAAGTAGTATTTGAAAATTTACTTCAAATTGACCGTTTTTTTTTTGGATGCTAAACTTAAAAGTGAATGAATGTCAGTAATTAGATAATGAATAAAACCAAGAAGTCTTTATTTGAAAGAAAGGTAGCATAAGCACACTTCTCAAGGCAAAACTTTTTGCAATTTTTATTTTTAAAGAGTAAAATGTATTTGACCTTGTCAAACTTAGTTTGTCTGTGATCTTCATACATCCAATTAAAATCACTTTCGGACAAGATGGTTACAAGGATAGTTCAAACTAGTGTCGTTTCAACTTTCAAGACTTTCGTTTACCTTTAGAACGCAAATGAAGATCTTTTTAATTAAAAGAGATTTCTGAAAGGTAGGAAATGCGTTCACGCAACAACGCATGCTCTCGCGTCAACACAACATGCATGCATCGTGGTGTCCTTGAGAGGAATATTTAGTAAATAAAGTGGTAAATTGTGTTTTTTTTTGCATTAAACAACTAGAGTCACATTAATTACTTTAATGATGTCTTTTACTACCTTTCTGGGTCTTGAAAGTGGTAGGATAGGCATAGGCTTTCAATTGAGGGACAAATGTTTAATTAAAAAGATCTTCATTTGTGTTCGGGTTTGGAACGACATGAGGGTGAGTAATTAATGACAGAATTTTCATTTTTGCGTGAACTAACTCTTTAAAGTCATTGGGAAAATGGTCAACTGAGAAACTGGATGATGTTTAGCAGATGTAACCTGGTTTGATATTTTTATTTGCATTCAAGTACAACTGAATGGTTGCATTTGTATACGTGTGTTCATTTTCTCAATTGGAAATAGATTTAGATTCTCAGAAGAACTCACCTAAGATGGAGTACTAAGATACTTGGAAAATAATAAACATGCCAATGAAGCAGAACTGAAACGTGATGAGCTCTTACACAATATGTGCACACTTTAGCCAGTAGTGCCTCATTCCAGTGTAAAACTGCTGATTAGAGGTGAGGACACAGTTTTCTCAATCTGACTCATTTAGTGTTTTTAGAAACTAAACTAACCCTGAACCTAGACTATTACTACTAACATATAATAATCCTATAGGTTGCATTTGTCAGGTTCCCATTCTTTCTGGTCAACACAAACTAATGTGAAGTCATACCAACTGAAATGATTTTTATTGGTATAGCCCAATTTGTCAGGTTGATTTTAGTCAGAGTGACTAACTTTTTACTTATTGTTAGATGGCACCACATGAAGCACATTTTAAGTATACCTTAGTACAGTGATGTTAGTTATTGATACTCAATGTATTAAATAATGTTAAAGATCCCCTGTGGTGAAAATCAAGTTTTTAATGTTTTTTAGGCCTGTGTGGACATGTGCAAATTCATCATTCAACAACACCATTGCTCAGTATTTTCTCTTTGAAACTGCAGTGAACCAAAGATGGTATCAAAAGTAGGGTTTGAAATCGTCTTGTTTCCTACCGTCACATATGAACAATCCCATCAACATGCAGGGCCGGGCTTTTCCTATCAATAATGAGCAAGAACACCTTTAAAGACAGTTCACCCAAAAATGAAAATTGTCATCATTAAGCGCCCTCAAGTTGTTCCAAACCTGTGAGTTTCTTTGTTCTGCTTAACACAAGAGAAGATCTTTTTTGAAGAATGTCAGTTTATGGGCCTGTAGGAGACTCTGTTGTATCTTCAGCTGTTGGTAGCTGCAGTCATCAAGTCTAGCAAACCCATTTACTGTTTGGTTACCCATATTCTTCAAAATATCATCTTTTGTGTTCAGCAGATGACAACATTTTGTGTGAACTATCCCTTTAAGAAGGGACAGGGAAATCGGGTACATAAAGTAATAAAGCAAATGTAAATAAAGTAATGAATTCAATAAAGTAATGAATTCTAAGGATTCTGTTTTTTAGAAGACCGCTGGCTGACTCTGAGATGGCGAACGGGAACATGGTTTGTGTAACATTAGCCACACATGATAAGCTGTTTGATAACGTAGTTAAGCCAAAGGCTAATCATATCAATTACCGTTATGTTCAACATTGTAGAGAGCGAAACATAAAACGCATCACCATTCTGATACATCGAGCCTGTGTAATTCACTCTTCCTCTTCTTCTGAATCAGTTTCTGATTCAAACATATATTAATGAAATAAACTAATATTTCCACTTGCCATCGTGTAGCGTTTACTACAGTAAAGTTGAGTGAGTGGATCAGGTATTCTGAGCTGGTGTGAGTGAGTGGAGGCGGGGCTAATTTACATATTCATTGATCCGCATATACTAAATGAAGTAAGGGTGTAGAGGTACGTTCAAACTATTTTAAGGCATGAAGAAATTATTTTCACTGGAAAAACATTTAAATACGTCTTTTTGATTATCAAAAATGAGTTTTAAGGGATAACATTATTGACTGCAGAGAGACAAATTAGACCTTATTGTAAAGTGTTACCCTGTATTTTCCCCTACCCATGTCATGCAGCCAAATATGTACATTTCCATTTAATTTCTGCATTTTTCTCTCATTGTCATCTCTTATCTGGCCATTTCCTGCTTTCCCTCCGCACAGCCATGCCATTCTCACACAGCTTCTTGTCTGAAGACCAGCTGCTGTGTTCAATATGCCTAGATGTGTTTGACAATCCGGTGTCCACGCCATGCGGCCACAGCTTCTGCATGACCTGCATCAGGCACTACTGGGACACAGCGAAGCTCTGCCAGTGCCCCCTCTGCAAGCAGTCCTTCAAGAGAAAGCCCGACCTCCACATTAATCGGACTCTACGCGAGATCACCGAACAGTTTAAGCATATGATGGCAAACCCGGGGGAGTCTGAGAGGGTCGGGACAGGTGAGGAGGCTGAAGAAGAGGGAAGAAAACCAGAGCCAGGCCATCGTCCAGGTTATTTTCTTGACGAAATGAAGCAGAGTTTACCACGGCACAGAGTACATGGCAACTCTCAGGCCTGTCCTGATGAAAGCAGGTCTAAACAAACACCGAACACAGATACTAATGGCACCCAGTTGCTTGTTATATCCAGACAGCTGTCCCTGCGAAGGTTTACCGTGAGTGGGGCGGCAGATGCCATGAAAGTGCCCCTTTGTCCAAAACATCACCGTAACCTGGAGCTGTTCTGCCTGTCTGATCTGGAATGTATTTGTTTTGAGTGTGGACAAACTGAACACCAATCACACGACGTCGCATGTGCCGAGAAAGAGTGGCACAGTTATAAGGTAGGATGAAATGAGGAGTGTTGAATATGACAAACAGTGTTGGGGGTAATGTGTAATCAATGACTTGCAATCCAAGTAACTTCTTTTAAATTTACAACAAAATCGCATGCAACAGCTGCTCTTTGTGAACATGATGGATATTGTAGTTCTAGACTAAATGTGAATCTCACTTGCACAAAAACACATTCAGTATTCCTCAATATAAATAATACAGTGAAATGTGAATATTACGCAAACCTGTTATTAAATATGAAAACGTTTAAATCCAGAACGGCAGCACAGCTGAAAGGTTTGTTTGAGTTGCGCCCACTACTGTACAGGAGTGTATTTACATTTCCTTCAGTCTGAGGCTTATTCATTTCACTTTTGTTGTGAAAGGGCATTTGTTTGGCAAGAAAAAAAAAAAAAGAAGTTTATTTGTTATTGAAAAACAAGCAAGCCCAGCCCAGAAGAGAAAAGAAATGCAAAAAGTAATGTAATGCACTTTACTTTCCATAATGCAATTAGTTACTTTTTAGAGAGTAACGCAATCTTAATGCATTACTTTAAAAGTAGGTTGCCACTTTCCCCAACTCTGGAAGTATTTTTTTTTTAAAGTTTAAACCCCTCACACCTCACTGGCCCCCAAACTATTACATTATTTTTTATTATATAACTGTTATTAAATAATAATATTTTCATTATGATATATTACTGTGCTTTTAATTTAAGTCCCCTTAAAAATATGTGACATTTGCAAACTAATTAAGTAACTTAGTAACTACTTTTAACCAACTGCTGTCAGTGTCAGTTCATTTTATTAAGTGGTAAATTAATTTTAAACGATAAAAATAAAGCAAAATAAATGAAAATGTGACAGATTTCTTGTTTGAAAAGTGTTTTTGTTTTATCTTCAATTTAATTTTAATTATTAGATTAAAATATAACTAAATAAATAGATATAAATAAATAAATGTAACATTTCTTGTTTTGAAAAGTGTGCTTGTGCTGTCAATCTATAAAATAAAAAATTAAATAATAAATGAAAATGTAAAATTTCTTGCTTAAAGGTTGTGCTATCATTTTGCTTGTGCTATCATTTTTTAAATAACATGCACAATTCCACTTGGTTTTATTTTGGTAACTAATCCAATGGCATTCATACATCTTAAAAAAAAAAATATTTGGGATGTAAAAATGTACAGTAAATGTACATGAAGCAACTGATATTGCTTTAGCACTTGTTTGGAGCTATATTAATATAATGTAGCATTACTGGTTAAATCTGGGCCACTTCCTGCTGCATCATTTCCTGTTTACTTTCACACAGATGAAGATTTCCACCACAGAGACAGAGATGCAGGAGATGACCAGGGAGAGGATGCAGAAAGTGGAGGAGATCAAACAGTCACTAGTTGACGTCAAAGTGAGTTTACACCGTAGCTATCACTTGTTTTCATCATCCCAAAATCCCCCACTTCTTAGAGAAAAGTGAACCGCTGTGGTTTTAACTGTAGTGTAAATTAAAGTAATAAGCCCACTGAAGCCGTGTTTTACGGTGGATTTAGAACAGCACGACGCGGCCTTGTTAAATTCACTGTAAAACACGGCTTCAAGGGGCTTATTGCTTTAATAATGCAGTTACTCCATGAAAATATTCATTTTAATATTTATTTTATTCATAAAATAAACTCCAGCAAACAAAAATAACACATTTATTCCTCCGCCAAGCAATGTAGTTCCAAAGAGGTTGCCAAGCAACACATGCAGCAACAAAGAATCACAAACAGCAGTTGCGCAGTAACACTAATGTATTGCGGTCACAGGTGTGTGTTTGTTGAGTAATTTACAACGGCTTCGAACGCGGCTTAACCAATCAGAATCAAGGACCGGTGTTGTGCCGAATTTCGACCCCCGCCAAATTATTACCCCCCTAGCATGGTAGGTTTAGGATTAGTTGTGGGGGAGGGGTTAGGATTAGGCTATCAGATACTGACTTTTACGAGGGGGAAAGGTCTGCTCATTTGCCAGGGGGTCAAAATTTGGCACAACACCTGAACCATCCGTTTTATAACAAGCTCTCCTTCTCCAGAAGCGGTCCGAGAACGAGGTGCAGCGCAGCATGCAGACGTTCGGCGCGCTGATTGGTTCTCTGGAGCGCAGCCAGGCCGAGCTGCTGGAGGTGACGGAGATAAACCGCCGCTCAGCGGAGCACCGGGCGGAGATCATGATCCGAGCGCTGGAGCTGGAGATCACGGAGATGAGGAGGAGGAGCACAGCGCTGGCTAAACTGGCCCAAACTGACAATTTTGTCACTGGACTGAAGGTCTGTAATGTGTCAAGAGAACATGCCTTGGGAAAAAAGATTTAATTTGAGACCCATCTTTTCAGTCTCTTCTCTTCGACTGTTTAGTCTTTCAAATCTCATTGAGCTCTTTTGACATGAGCCAATAAGAAATCACCTCAATGCCCACATAGCAAAGCCCACAGTGGTTAAAGTGGGATTTGGTAGGTGGGGGAACCCTCAAATTTTATGTAGGTGCAACAAGGAAAAATGACTCAACATATTGAGTATCGTGGTATAGCAACACTTTTAGGTACAAGAGTGTCACTGTGGCACCAAGTATCACTTATTTACTTGATATTTTAATGTTTTTTTATTTTGGCCCATCTACACAGATATAGTGACGATAATATGTTAAAATTGCTTAACACTGGGAAAAAAATTGAGCCCTGGAACTGTAGTCACGCCAGCCCACATTAACATTGACTCACTTGTGCATTTAGCCTAAATGTGAGGTAGTTAGGGGGGTTTGGGGGCATGCTCCCCCGAGAAAATGTTTATTTCTCTGACCTACATATGAGCAATTTAAGACTTTTGAAGGCCTAAAAAATGGATAAGAAATAGATTTTAAAACCATGTCAGTGGGCATTAGATTATTTGACAATACCTGCTCTCTCCTCATTTTCATCACTCTTTTTCTCAAGGGAAAAGAAATGTCCGGCGAAATATCGAACCTAACTAACTTTATTACGCTCAACCACAGTGAGTGCATTTCACGCATTTGTAATCGCTCGCGTTCAGCGGGGAGGAAGGGAGGTTGGTCGGCCCATATCAGGACCAGCGATATTAGTCGCTTAGAAATCATGGAGGGGTCTGAAATTGTCATCGTAGGTGCATGTCCACTGTGAGAGACATAATCGGAAAAAAAAAATCCAGAAATCACAATCTATGACTTTTTACCTATTTATTTGTAAGATACAGCTGCAAATAACTATTTGAACACCAGAGAAAATCAATGTTAATATTTGGTACAGTAGCCTTTGTTTGCAATTACAGAGGTCAAACGTTTCCTGTAGTTTTTCACCAGGTTTGCACACACTGCAGGAGGGATTTTGGCCCACTCCTCCACACAGATCTTCTCTAGATCAGTCATGTTTCTGGGCTGTCGCTGAGAAACACGGAGTTTGAGCTCCCTCCAAAGATTCTCTATTGGGTTTAGGTCTGGAGACTGGCTAGGCCACGCCAGAACCTTGATATGCTTCTTACAGAGCCACTCCTTGGTTATCCTGGCAGTGTGCTTCGGGTCATTGTCATGTTGGAAGACCCAGCCTCGACCCATCTTCAATGCTCTAACTGAGGGAAGGAGGTTGTTCTCCAAAATCTCGCAATACATGGCCCCGGTCATCCTCTCCTTAATACAGTGCAGTCGCCCTGTCCCATGTGCAGAAAAACACCCCCAAAGCATGATGCTGCCACCCCCATGCTTCACAGTAGGGATGGTTTTCTTGGGATGGTACTCATCATTCTTCTTCCTCCAAACACGGTTAGTGGAATTATGACAAAAAAGTTCTGCTTTGGTCTCATCTGACCACATGACTTTCTCCCATGACTCCTCTGGATCATCCAAATGGTCATTGGCAAACTTAAGACGGGCCTTGACATGTGCTGGTTTAAGCAGGGGAACCTTCCGTGCCATGCATGATTTCAAACCATGACGTCTTAGTGTATTACCAACAGTAACCTTGGAAACGGTGGTCCCAGCTCTTTTCAGGTCATTGACCAGCTCCTCCCGTGTAGTTCTGGGCTGATTTCTCACCTTTCTTAGGATCATTGAGACCCCACGAGGTGAGATCTTGCATGGAGCCCCAGTCCGAGGGAGATTGACAGTCATGTTTAGCTTCTTCCATTTTCTAATGATTGCTCCAACAGTGGACCTTTTTTCACCAAGCTGCTTGGCAATTTCCCCGTAGCCCTTTCCAGCCTTGTGGAGGTGTACAATTTTGTCTCTAGTGTCTTTGGACAGCTCTTTGGTCTTGGCCATGTTAGTAGTTGGATTCTTACTGATTGTATGGGGTGGACAGGTGTCTTTATGCAGCTAACGACCTCAAACAGGTGCATCTAATTTAGGATAATAAATGGAGTGGAGGTGGACATTTTAAAGGCAGACTAACAGGTCTTTGAGGGTCAGAATTCTAGCTGATAGACAGGTGTTCAAATACTTATTTGCAGCTGTATCATACAAATAAATAGTTTAAAAAATCATACATTGTGATTTCATGATTTTTTTTTTTAGATTATGTCTCTCAAAGTGGACATGCACCTATGATGACAATTTCAGACCCCTCCATGATTTCTAAGTGGGAGAACTTGCAAAATAGCAGGGTGTTCAAATACTTATTTTCTTCACTGTATCTATCTATCTATCTATCTATCTATCTATCTATCTATCTATCTATCTTGAGGTCAAATGTGTTTTTGAAAGAAGTCTCTTATGCTCATCAAGGCTGCATGTACTATATTTAATCAAAAATACAATAAAAAATAGTGAAATATATTATATTTGTAATAAAATAAAAATGTAATTTATTCCTGTGATCAAAGCTGAATTACTCAGCATCATTACTCCAGTCTTCAGTGTCACATGATCCTTCAGAAATCATTCTGATATGCTGATTTGCTGCTTATTATTATTATTATTGTTTATAAATATTTTTATGAATTTTTTTTGAGAATTCTTTGATTATTAGAAAGTTTCTAAAAAAGTATTAATTTGAAATATTTTGTATTTTTATTCGTTACTGTCAATTTTAATTCATGTAATGCACCTTCCTGAATAAAAGCATTAATTAAAAAAAAATACTGACCCCAAACTTTTGAACTGTACTGTCAAAATAATAATAATAAATAGCTAAATGTATTTTTTTTAAGTTAATTAAATGTTTACCCAAATGTTTAAAATGTTATTTAAAAGTAAGTATAACTGAATAATTTGCATTTTTAAAGTATTTTCCAGTTGCCTTTCTTTAATTATTTTGCCAATCCTATAATACTCACTTATACTCTTGTCTTGTGGCTGTAAACTGTTGCTTTCTGGCTACACGGTATTAGCCTTCATGCTCAATTGTTATTTTGTACTTGTTTACATATATATATTTTCAGTGTTATCCTTGCACTATTAAGCTATTTATTGAATTTGCACTATATTAGTATAACCTCCAACACATATTTTATCTTGCATATATTTTATCATGCTGACATATGTATATACTAGAATCTTATACTGGACTGCTGATTTTCATATGTGTTATATCTGATATTGTGTGTATTGGTGTCTTCTCTGTTGTATAAGCTGCAGAATGCCTTGAATTTCCTTTGGATTAATCAATCAATCAAGACATTTCATAATGGGCAAACTCTAGAAAGAAAATAAGCATGACACTTTAAACACCAAGCTCAATAATGGCTCTTGGTTTTCTCCAACAGGGCTACTCTGAGCTCAGTACTCCCATGTCAAAGAAAGACTGGACGGGTGTATCGCTGACCTGTGACCTGGGAACTAAAGCAATTTACGCCTCAGTCTGTCAGTTACTGGAACAATATAAGCAGGAGCTTCAGAAAGTGACTGCAGTCTGTGAGTGACACCTGTCAAACACTCAACTACAGCGCCATCTAGTGGTGGATGTTGCTTCATGCAGTGACATCGTTTCTTTCTGTTCTAGGCCTCTCTGTGTCCGCTGACCAATCACCATTGAATACACACCCAAGTAAGATTTCTGTTGCCAAGTGTTTATCTCACCATGATCTGTGCTATAACTATGGATGTAGAAATACGAAATGCATTTTTCTTTTCAATAACATGATCTTATTTCAATGTTTTGCAGAAGTGAAGAGAATACAGGAATATGCAGGTATGAGTTATAGATTACATTTTATTGCAGTGTTTAAATGAGCAGGTACTATAGAGTTTTTTCCTTGAGGCTTAACAGCTTTGCCCTCTTATATAAAGTCCTAAATATAAATAGTTTATATTGATTGTTGATTCCTGCACATCATATCATCTGCATCCCTCGTGTTTAGGAAGGCCAAAAAAAACATCATTTCTGTTGTTCTTGTGCAAGTTGTTCCCCTTGAACATTGAGCATTTGGGAACTTGACATGACATTTTACACAAACGGTGTCGCTTTATATGTGTGTAGTGGGTTTAACTTTAAATTAGTAAATAAGATGACAACTAACATAGATAATAATGGAATGTTACATTGGAAATAATGGTAGTAAAATTAATTATAATAATCTACTAGGGCAGCACAGAAGCAACTTGGAAGGTGCTAAATAGTGCAGTCAAAGGAAACACTAAGAAAAGTGAATATCCAAAGTACTTCACAAATCAATTAAACTATAACCAAGCTAATCGATATTGCTAATGAATTTAATAATTATTTTGTAAATATAGGAGCCAATCTAGCAAACTATATTGTGCAACAATACAAAGTAGGTGTGGATGTTGACATAATTAAATCAAATACTAGCTCAATATTTCTAAAGTCAGTAGAAGAAAATGAACTAAGTAAGAAATACAATAAATACATTTAAAAATAAAAAAATCTACAATAAATATAAAGGTTTAAATATTTTAAATATAAAGGTGCATTGTGTAATATTTAGGAGGATTTGTAGACAGAAATGCAATATCATATACATAACTGTTTTCAGTGGTGTATAAAGACATTACTTAATGAACCGTTATGTTTTTATTGCCTTAGAATGAGCCATTTCGATCTACACACACCGCGGGTCCTCTTACATTGAAATGCGCCGACATGTTTCTACAGGAGCTCTAAACGGACAAATGCGCTTCGTCACTATGTTGTTCTTCGTGCAAAGAAGCTAGCTAAAGTCAGCGAATAAAACACTGACACAACGATGAACAAGTAACAATAATATTCACAATAACATCTTTATCTTTGTCTCATCGGCCACCGTAATTTCTGTTGGTTGCAATTCGCAACCTCACCACTAGATCCTGCTAAAAATCACACAGTGCACCTTTAATTAAACTATATTAAACAGCATTTTTCTGATTTGCTTAACATTATTTGCCAAATATTATTTTTCTACATAAAATTCTTTCACAATTTGAGCCTGATGAATCTTGAACCTGGAATATGGCCATGATGTGTCTTCATACATGGTTGTTTAAGAAATGAAAAGCTACACACTCCATCAATTAGAGTAAGAAGAACTGTTACCAAATTTAACATGCTAAAATAATAATTACAGCAATAATGATTCAATCATAGACTCTTTTAAATCCAAACAGTGAATTTTTTTTATTGGCCGGGCAGTGTATGTATATTCTAAACATAAAAAGGTAATAATTTGAACTTTTTCCATCAGTTGATGTGACCCTGGACTCCAGCACTGCTCATCCACGTCTCCTCCTGTCAGAAGACAAGAAGAAGGTGTGGTGCGGTGAAAGGCACCAACATGTTCCCAACAACCGTGAGCGCTTTGACCGTGTAGTCTGTGTTCTGGGGCGCGAGGGCTTCAGCGGGGGGCGACACTACTGGGAGGTAGAGGTCGATGGAAAGACCGACTGGGACCTGGGGGTGGCCAGTCATTCCAGCAACAGGAAAGGTAAGATCACAGTCAGCCCCAGCAACGGCTACTGGTTTCTTAGCTTGCGGGACAAGAACAACTTTGCCTTCAGGACTGAGCCTTCCATTGCCTTGCCCCTCAGCCTGAAACCTCAGAAGATAGGGCTGTTTGTGGACTACGAAAAAGGCCAAGTGTCCTTTTATAATGTGGACGCAAAGATGCACATCTACACCTTCATGGACTACTTCTCTGAGAGCATTTATCCGTTCTTCAGTCCCTGTACCAACAAAACAGGCAAAAATGATGCTCCGCTGGTGATCACGCCTGTCCAGTGACTTGACAAGGTTTTATGACCAAACATCTGCTCCATAATGGTTTGGGCTTTTTTTTTTTGCCTAACAAATAGCCTTTTCATACCAAAAAATCTTCTAGTGAAGCGGCTTCCTGAACAAGAAAAAATATAGGGCGGGACTTGATTTTGTCCTTTGGACGGTTGTGGTTTCCTATTGGTGGATCTCATGTGAGTGACAGGTTGCCCCGCCCTCACGCCTGTAAATGCATTGTCAGAAATGTCGCTGCAAGAGAGAGGGTAAGATATTTTGATTAAAGATTACGAGGGTACACTTATAGTTATTGGTTAATTGCACTAAATCATTTATATTGCATTAAAAAAGTTGTCCATTTTGATTTCATGGTGACCTTAACATAACAAAATCAACATGAATTTATCCTTTCTTCAGAATAAAAAGGCTAAAATAATTGGCCAACATATTTCTTGTAAATTAAACAAGACTGCACTGCAATCCACTTATTGTGTACACTGTATTACTTGTCAGACATTGAATATGAAGTTAGCCTAATACTTTAATTAAATCTGAATGTTAGTAAATTCATTTTAGTTTGTATCTTGTCCACTGTTAAAGGTTCGTTTAGTCTACTCCTGTAATTCTCACACACTGCACCTTATGTTTCTGTTATGAAGTGTAATTGCGAGCATGATGAAATAAACATTTCCGTGTCAAATGGCAAGTTACTGCAGGTAATTTCTTTTTTAGAACATTCCACCCTTTCTGTGTCTCTTTCATACTGCCAGAATACTAAAACGAAAGTTATCTACTGCTTACACTTACATAGTCTAATAGCCTGCATTGCAACCCCCTCGTGTTTGTTAATGACACCGTAATCAACACTGTCTTTACATTGTTGTTTGCTTTGCTGCTCTGGGTTACTCCCAACCAAATCCTAACGGTATTTTCTCTGTACATCGTTCGTGTTAAAGCATGTCAAAAGTAACTGTCGGAGAGAAGATCCCCGAGGGCTGAGTGAGTGTGCGAGTTTCCTCAACACACCGCCAGGTGGCAGAACCACTGAGAGAATATCAGCCGCACTCTTTTCCCCACTAACGTTTCCTAACGCAAACACGTGGTTTAAACGGGCCTACGTTACCTTTGTCCACGCCATCTATCCAAACGCCTCTTCATGAACTACATAAAACAGACTTCACAGGTGTTGGCCTGCTAATATGTTAAACTGATCCATTTGGAACAGATATAAGGAAGACTGGGGCTAGTTGTCACAAAGGCAGTATCTATCTGTGTTGCATAAATGTTTTACCTTTACATTTAGCTGAAAAACTTATAGACTGCTTAATGGCAGGTTTCATCATGACAACATGTCACAAGTGTTCAGTATCATGGTCAGTTAACTTTTTTCTTGAGGGCAGTAATAGTGGAAATGTTAGATTATTTTTTTATGTTTGTTTTTTTTGTAGACAGGACTTTAAGATGTGTGTCTACTCAGAAATTAACTTTAAGCATATTGCAGGTTAAAAAAAATAAATAATCAAAATTAATATATAACCTAAAGCAACCTTAGATTAAAAAAAAAAAAGAGTACAAATAGTAACTTCTCCCACTCTCCCCTGTGCTTTAATTAATCTGTGTTTGTGTGTGTGTTTCAGGTTAACGCTACATTATGGGGACTAAATGTCCCCACAAAGATGGCAATCCTTGATCCCTTTCCTTGTGGAGACCCTTTTAGTCCCCGTGAGGAAAACAGTGTGTTATGTTTGTCTTTTTATTAAATACAATATTTTTGTTTTTTCTGTTATTTGGCTCCTCTTTCTTATTAATGTTATGTTTAGTGTCTCGTTCTAAAACTGATGTATTACTTGCTAATTTAGTGCAACAGTAACTTATTGTAAAGGTGAACGTGGAAATACGCCATGTGATCTTAAAAATTACATTGGGCATTCAGGGTTTGAAAATAAATGTAAAAAAATATGAATGAGGAACAGAAATTAACCAGGCCTTGGAATAAAATGCCCAAGTATTTAAATTTATATTGGGGCAAAAAAAAAAAGGGTCTCTGCTGAATTTTATAATACTTGATCTATTCTATTGATATTCTATTCTAGGTTAATGAGTTCAGCATGGTTTAAATGCCTCTGTAGATACCGAGCCTTTATTGTGTTATGATATTTTGTGAATTATTTGCAACGTTTCTGCAAATAATTATTGAAACTTTGAATTAATTTAATTAAATTATTCAGTTTAAGTATTTGGGCATGTAAATGGACAGTTGGGGAGGGGGAAATGCCCTCGTGAAGTAAAATTCACCAACAAATCAATTCCATGTGCAAATAGGCACTTAATAATAAATAAAAAAGGGATTGAAATAAATAGTTACAAATCATTTCAGAAAGTTCGACAGATAAAAAAAAAAAAAAAAAGCAACTTGTGAACCTTAAGTTTCGGCAGAATCGCAGGTGTAACAAGCCAAGCAGGAACGCTCGACTGACATAACAAAATTGACAGATTGAGAGAGCATGTGTGAGAGATGATTATTAAATATAGTAACCAACATTCTTCAGTAATACACTGAAGAATGTGGATCTGTGAGAAGAGTTCTTCCAAGCCTTTTCAGACCACAAATTGTTTCTGGTCAACAGGTGTGTGACGCACGTTAAAGTCATGTCACAAATATAGTCAGAGAAATGCATGCTGGTCACAACTCCACCCAGCTGCGTGAAAAAAGCCCATAGCTTTTGTAAAAGTCACCAGTCATTCTTATGGCTTAGAAGTAAATGAAGCGAAGCAGGCTCTGGGCAAGACAAGAAGAAGAGAAATGGGGGAAGGGATGGAGTGATTATATAGAAATGGTCGTAAAAGGCCGTCTATCAGGTTAAGCCTGAACGTACTGAATGTGCCCAGCTCTACTTGCATGGCAGCAAACGTCTCCGTCTTTGAGACCCATGTTTGAAACAGTAAAGTTACAGTGTCATGTGCACGGGACTTCCGTCTTGTGACTGAACTCATTTATAACGCTTTATAGAATGCAAGTCTTGCCGTTATGAATCTAGCTTACTGGAAATGTTGAATTTATAAATCCCTAGAAGTTTGAAGGTATAATATAGGGATCATTTATTAGTTTAATTTTGATGAAAGGATAGAGAGGTTGATAAAAAAAAAAATTAAAAAAACGTAAGCGAAATGTTCTGCCTCAACCGCTCCAACAGCCCAGGTAGCATACCTGTCATTCTGCACACCTACACACTCCTTTTTCTTTTTCTTTTTTTTGTTGCTCAAAGTCTTTCTCTTTCTCAATTGCAAAAAGGCTAAATCATCTCTTCAGATTTCCACATTTGCTCCTTTTTTTTTTTTTTTTTTTAGCCAGTTTTCCATTTTTACATTGCTGATTGTGATTTTAGCAGTAAAAGACTGTAAAAAAGCTACAGTAGAAAACTTTATTGGTTAACAGAAAGTTTCTGTACTATATACAGTGAATAACTGTAATAGATCTAACCGTACATTTAATGTAATTTTACAGTAAAATACTGTTACATTTACAGTTTTTGGAAAAAGAACAAATGAACAAAATTATAGAATTGATTGTATATTTACAGTGAAAACCCATAAATTGACATTCCCAGAATTCCCTGCGTGACACTACACATTTGATGTATATTTTCGTTTAAGTAACTGTTTCTTCTTAGTTTTTTCTAATCAGTTATCTACATTAGGGTTTTGTTACATATTTCCCCGGTTTCACAGACAAGGCTTAAGTCTAGTCCCAGACTAAGTCTAGTCCCAGACTAAAATGCATGTTTGAGCTGTTTTAACTGAAAGCAACTTGCACTGACATTATGATATTGAAATTTGTCTCAAGATTCACACCAGAAATTCACAAGGCACATTTATAAAACCTACTTAAATATCCTAATTGCACTAAGGCCTAATCCTGGATTAATCTAAGCCCTGTCTGTGAAATCGGGCCCTAATGTTGTTAAATTAATGTTTATTGCATTTTTTTCCCCCTGTGTGTTACCATGATGGTGTTTAGTTTGTATGAATAACACTGTGCACCTTCTATATATTTACTTTCTCATAAACTGCTTGTGATGAACAATGACCACCTTTTTTGAGTTGTTGTCAGTGTATTACAAAGGTACAAAACAGATATTAGTGCTTCAATTGGTTGGTAAATTAACATTGTATCAGTTAATGAAATATGTTTAGTTTTTTACTGTAAATTTAAGATAAATCTGTAAAACCTAAATTGTTGCTACCTCGTTTTTTTTACGGTACTCTTCTAATCTAGCAACCATTTCAGCAGTGAAACTGCAAAAAAAGCAGATATCTTTGCCTTTAGAAACTGGGAACTGAGTAGGCCTATTTTCCTAATTGTTCAATTAGCATCATGATGAACTGCTGTTTTGTGAGGTGTTTGTGTTCTGTCATCAGTTGCCTCATAAATAAAGTGTGAATATGTGTGTGTGGGGAGGATCATAGGTCTACGAAGTGTCACGATAAATTTTTTTTTTATTATCAGGGGCTGAGAACAAAGAGTGCACAGTGCATTTGGCAGTAAACTAAAACTAGGAAACTATATCATCACTGGCTGTTCGCTTATGGGCTAATCAGTAATAAGCAATATGACAGATAGAATGAAAACTTAAAATTTAGAAATAGGCCTATTACATATGGTTTAATGGGCTTCTGGATGTTTTTTGAAGTTTGAACAGTCTTAAGACTTGAAACAGTCTTTATATATTATATAAAATGTTTATAAAATGTGTAATGTTTTAATGTTTAAACAACAAAACAACAAATATGTTCCATTAAGGCGTTAATACTTTTAGCAAATATTGGCTAGATTTGTGTTTATGTGTCTTTTTTTTTTTTTCAAATAGGCATATTCCTGCAGACTTAATATAATAGGCTGTCTTCTTAACTAATCCCAATGAATATTGGTTCAACTTAAATATTTTTGCCCTTCCAATATTTTATTAATTGGCGTTTTTACAGAGTTTGATAATTCCGTCAAAAAGCCTATGGGATTTTCCGAGTTTTTTTTCTGGTAGCAAATTTTTTGGAAAACCGTAAGTCATAGGCATCGGATCATCGAGGGTATCGGAACAGTTAGAAAAGCCAGAATATTGGATCTTTAGACATTTAAGCTGTTTCGACCATATGTAGGCTAAATGCCTATATGATCTTATGGCGTCAGAGGTATCGGCTAAACCCAAAGAAAATCTTCTAACGTTAGGTTTTTTACGTCACATAATGGGCGACATTAACTAGCCTATACAATCGGTGTAAGATTGATTTTTAGTTCGTTTTTGGTCGCATATTGCATCGTAGACTATTAGGCCTACACTTCCTTCACTTCGGTGCCACATTGAAGCGGAATTGTTCAGAGGAGGGGGAGAGAGAGAGAGGGAGAGAGAGAAAGAAAAAAACCGGTTGGACAGGTAAGACGTAGAGGCAGGACTGTCGGGTTTGTTGTCACCGTTATATTCAGACGCATGCGCATTGTTTCCTCATGAAATGTGTACCTGCGCTCTAATCAGCCACTGAAATTCGTTTTGTACTCCGTCGTGTTGAGCAGTTTGGACTATTTATCTGCCACAAACATCACCTCCCAATTGAACAAAGACACCTAGCTTGGTCTTAACCTAACGTTACTGGACTGAGTGAATTTCCGAGGAAGACTTCGTCCACTCGGAGTAGCGGAAGACGGCGGAAGGTGTAGCAGAAGCGGGTAAATAGAGTGGGAAACTCCACGGAAACCTGTACAGGTACAAAAAGTTTGGAGTAAGGTGTGCGTATACAGCGAAGAACTCGACTTTGCTTTTCCAAATTGAGGAAGTCACCATCCAAGAAGGACTTTACAGTTACTTTGCAGTTTTATCAAAAGTAGGTCGGTGTTAAAAAGCCTGCTGTTTAATTTTGAGAGATAGCGGGGGAGGACCTCGGGAATAGACCATGCCACGAGCTTTCCTGGTGAAGAAAACGGGACATTCACCCGGCAAGAGAAACTGGAGCAATCTGCCAGATCATGAACGCGGTGACATTTATATTCCAGGTGAGAAGATACAAAAGTAAACTCTTTATCAGATCACAATCCGGATAACGGTACGGATGCAACAGTTCATTCCAGGGGGGCTAAACAATTCTGTTGTTTTTTTAAACCGTTGGTTTAATTTATTTTATTTTATTATTTTATTTTAAATCCAACGGATGGGTTTGTCCATATTTGACCCAAACATGGGTTGAAACAACCAGCATTTTTAGAGTGAGTTGTGTAAGGAACCGCCTTGCCTAATTGATAAGCTTATTTTGTGTAGCCTGTTTTTTTATAGGCCAATTATTATTCTTAACTAGGCTATTTTATGTGATTTAGCCTACACTAAATTAAAAGATAGCTAAAAACACAACTTGCCTAAATGTAACCATTTATGTAATTGTGAGTGATTGAACAATGATCTTGACTACTTGATGAGTTGTGTGTGTGTGTGTGTGTGTGTGTGTTTTAAGAGGGCCGTTATACTGCACCTTTAGTTGACCTTCAGACCCAACTGTCTTCCTTATAACATAAACTCATTGCAACACAGGACGGTGCCAGTTTGGCCTACACAAAACGTTAGTCGTCTGAAATTAAAGCACAAGGCCTAAGTAAAAAAAACGAGATAAAGCTAAACGTTTTCCCCTGAAAGCTACTAGACTAATCACAGTAATTAATTATAGTCTAGAAATACAGGTGAAACTCGAAAAATTAGAATATCGTGCAAAAGTTATAATTTTGATGATTAGGCTACAGCTTATAAAACCCCCAAATTCAAAATCTCAGAATATTAGCCTGCCTACATGAAATCAGTTTTTTATTTTTTTATTTAAATACAGAAATGTCGGCTTATTTAGCCTTATAGTAGCCTATAGGCTACTATATTCACCTTTCAATTTGAATGACTGAAATACACAAACTTTTGCAAATATTCAAATTTTTCGAGTTTAACCTGTTTATTGGGTGATATGTACAATCAAGTTACTGATAACTGCCTGATTTTTGGAAGTTAACAGTTTGGACTATCAAATTACTGCGGGTCACCTAACGGAATATCAACCGGTCATTATGAGCCCCTCTCCCCAGTCTCTAAACGAATCATCACAATGAAATATTCTGAGATGTAGGCTATAGTGTAGGCTAATTAAAAATATATATATTTATGGTTCACATTTAAAGGCGAAATGTGTGTAGAACTGTGCCATTTTAAAAGAATGCGTTAATCATGCGTTTGTCGGCCTGAGGGGTTTTGTGAAAGTGTAAACCATTTGCGTAACAGCGCATTCATAAACTGAACCAACTTGAAACAGACAAAATAGCATTGATTCATATGTCAGGAGGTTGTTGTAGGACACCTGTTACATTCGTTGCCATAACAATTATGAGTTCACATGTGTATTTACTTACAAGGCGGTTTCTTTCTTTCTTTCTTTCTTTCTTTCTTTCTTTCTTTCTAATCAATGCAGCATCCGTTTAACGCATCGTGGTCCTTTAGTTTGTCGCCCGTGATATGGTTTCGGGTTAATGTTTACAGCGGTGAAGGAAATAACGGGCTTCACCGCGCTGGCTGGCTCCCTTCTCCCGCTACACCCTTAGCAAACACACACACACACACACACACACACACACACACACACACAGCGAGTGTACCTTTCACCCCTCACTTTTCGATATCTGACTGCTGAACAAACCCGGAGCACAAGCATTGTTATGTATTTGTCGACGTCGCCTACCCATTTTATGGCTCTTGTTTTAACCCATTGGTTGTTTTTAATTGTTTTATTCCGCCCTCCACGTGATGTGACGCAAATATAGAAAGAAAAATTGACTTTGAAACATAATAAGCTAAATCACTGATAACCCAGTTTAGGATTAATGGAAACTTTACTAACTGATATGAGGTAAAACATGATGTTTTCCCCCGATTATTATGACTTGTGTGCGTTTAATTTAAATGCATGTTCTCTCAAATCAAACATAGGCTATTTGTCGACATCGAATGCGGTCCCTTTTTTAAAGATAAAATTCTTTCGGTTCTCGTTCATCTTCATGTTTTTGTTGGTGTGACTGTCTTTGAAGGGAGGGGTTGGCAAACACTAGGACAAAGGCAAAAAGAAACAACAATCACGGCTGTGTGTAGCCTATATAAATAATATTCACATGATCCTTTAGAAACAATGTTTATTATCAATGTTGAAAACTTTTATTCAGCAAGGAGGCATTAAATTGGTCAAAAGTGACAGTAAAGAGTAAGACAGTATGTCATTTATAATGTTACAAAAGCTTTCTATTTCAGATAAATGCTGTTCTTTTAAACTTTCCAATAATCAAAGAACCCTGAAAAAAAAATTTGCTCTAGACAGTTTTCAACATTGATAATAAATGTTTCTTGAGCATGATTTCTGAAGGATCATGTGACACTGAAGACTGGAGTAATGATGCTGAAAATTCAACTTGACCATTACAGGAATAAATTACATTTTAAAATATATTCTAATAGAAAACAGTTATTTTGAATTGTAAATATATATTTCACAATATTACTGTTTTTGTTATATTTTGGATCAAATAAATGCAGTCTTGACCTGTATGAGAGACTTCTTTTAAAAACATTAAAACATCAAACATACATTCTGGTCTCTTCAGAACTCAACTACTGTACAAGTCTAAATGGTCGTTATGAAATATCGGTTATTGGATGCTACCGTTAGCCACTGCACCCATTAGATATTTGCATTTTAATTTGCAACTCGGTCGATTGTGCCACACCAGAATCAACAGATTCATTGTTCAGGCTGCTAGTATTAGTGTTGGTGATCATCTAAAATCTCCATGCAACCAATGTTCTTTTTTCTCTCTCCCTGTGATCTAATAATCTCTTTATGTGTTAGCTATGATCGAACAACCTCTTAGGAAAGAACATGATAGTTTACCGTCAAACATTTGCAGATTATTCATCTGTATTGTGTTGCATGGAGGCTTGTATAAAGGGAGCTCAAGCCTGTGCCTCTAGCCCAGCTGGTCTGACTGGTAAAGCAGTAACAGGAGTGGTTTGACTTCAGCCCGGCACAATACACTCACACACACACACACTTACACACTCATGCACACCAGCCAACCCACCCACTCACACTCGCACTCTCACACACCTGGCCCAGAGGCACAACTGTCCCCCTTAGCCTCGAGAGCCACATACACACCCAGTTTCTGATTGTCTAGCAATCACATCCTTCATCTTCAGATGTGTGGGATGTAATCCACTCTTATTCACAAGGCCAAGATGTTATGCTGGAAAGATTTGTAAACCTTGTACACCTGCGCTTGTCTTTAAACAATACTCAAGCAAATATTGTGGTGACACAATTAAAGATGTTTTCAGTTTGTATATCTAATTTTGACGTTTCTTCCAGTCACCATGTCTCCCATTGCTCTGCGAGAGGAGAGCGAAGCCAGCCCTGCAGAGGTGGCGTTGTGTCTGTCCACACGCAAGGACCACAGCATCTACACGTACAACCAGATGTACACCGATGACCCTGGCGCAGTGGTCCCTGCCGCTGAGCTCCCATCATGCACTGCTCTAGGTCAGAGTCCAGAGACCGAGCACATCCGAAGCGCACACAACAATACGTACGTGCGCACTAAAATAAAGGTGAGGCTTCTAGAAAATGTTTGCTTATGCTATGTTGATCTAAGATCTAGTTTCGGCAGCATTAAGCAGTCATATTCAGCTGTCGTGCTATTGCGCCAGTATTGGACATAATTGATTTGTCTTTCCCTATTGTTTATATGTGTGTGTGTGTGTGTGTGGTCATACTCATATCATTTTACTAGTTTGAATGTTTACCCTGCCACTAATTTCATCTTTATATTTCTCTCTTTGTTTGTTATTTGGCTGCAGGTCACCACAGGTGAGCTTCCCATTGAGGTCCCACCCGCTGTCCCTAATGTAACTACAAGTCCACCTGTTTCTGTAGAGACACCTTGCTCACCTCCTGTCGCTAAGTCCTCTGCAGCGCAGTCACGTAGCAATACCTATGTTTGCCAGGTGTGTGAAAAAGTTTTCCAGTTCCAGCGCATGCTAAACAGACACCTGAAATGTCACAGCGAGCAGAAGAGGCACTTGTGCGACTTTTGCGGAAAGGGCTTCAACGACACCTTCGATCTCAAGAGGCACGTCCGCACACACACAGGTAAGAGATTCATCTGTTCGTGATGAAATTGAAGTTGCAATAAATCGATTGTTTTGCAATGAGACATACATCCGATCAAATTTAGGGCACAGACTTGATTCTATCCATTAGTTGCGGATTGGTTTTTAAGGCTGTGACCGTTGCACTCAAAAACGAATGCAAGCTTGCGGCCAATTGTGGGAGGGTGGGATTTAAGCGGATTAAATGATTGGAGAAGTCACTGGAGTGAAGTATACATATGCAGGTGGAGCTGGGGAGGGGGAGGGTTTCAGAGGAACTCTGATAGCGCACTGTAGGACTAACTTACAGCAAACAATGAACCAGACTATTTAAATATAAAGCAAGCAATCTGATGTGATTCACACATTCACGCCCTCTAGAGTGTCATGACTGAACTAGATATACACACACCACTGTATGGACTAATTAAGATTTTCTAAATGAAAATGCAGCCTTGGTTAGACTTCTTTTTAAAAAACATTAATAACAAACTTTTGACTGGTTGTGTGTGTGTGTGGGGCAGGGGGGTTCTTGAATATATTATAAAATGTCATTTTAATTAGCATCATTACTCCAGTCTTCAGTGTCACATGATCCTTCAGAAATCATTCTGATATGCTGATTTTATTGCTCAAGAAACATTTATTATTAATGTTGAACAGTTTTGCTGAAAAAAAGGATTCTTTGATTAGTAAAAAGTTCAAAAGAACAGCATTTATCTGAAATATAAAGCTTTTTTAAAAATAAAGTTATTTTAAATTGTAATAATATTTCACAATATTGCTGGTTTTTTTTGTTCTTTATAGTCAAATAAATGCAGCCTTGGTGAGCAAAAGAGACTTATTTTACAAACATTAAAAAACGGTAGTGTGTGTGTATATATACTGTGTGTGTGTGTGTGTATATATGTATACACACAGTATGGATGAATCATTGACAATAATATCTATAACCTATAGATAACCTATATATCTATAAAAAATATGCTTTTACAAAATAGATAGGGTGAATTTTCATTTCATGACAACTTGTTGGTTGGTTAAAAACCTTACTGTCATTTCCTTCTCATTTGAAACCTTTTCTCTTATGTTTATTTTTTTATTTGCAGAACATTTAGCTATGTTAGACCAACATGCAAAACGTTTTTAATTAAAAAATATTCTTCTTGCAGGTGTTCGTCCGTACAAGTGCAATCTCTGTGAGAAGGCCTTCACCCAGCGCTGCTCTCTGGAGTCCCACATGAAGAAGATCCACGGTGTCACGCAGCAGTACGCTTACAAGGAGCGCCGCAGCAAGCTGTACGTCTGTGAAGAGTGCGGCCATACTGCGTCTACCCAGGATGCACTGGTGCGCCACCTCCACACTGAACATCCAGAGAGTGTCCTCCTGCGGGCCAAGGCGGCACGAAGACTGTCCCCGTCAGCGAACGCTAAAGACGACAGCTCCCAACCTGGATCCCCCCTCTCACTTAATAGCGATGATACTGTAGGGTCAGGAGGATTTTCCCTGTAAAAATATTGTTTTTATACAAAAGGATGTGATTGGTGTGCAGTCTGATGATTTATCGTTTCATTCAGAGTACGAGGGAGGAGGGAAATTAAAAAGGGGAAAGTGAAGTCATGCAAAATGCTGTGTTTATGGCAGTACGCTGAAATTCAGTTTACACTTTTGTTGTACTTTCCCAGTGAAACCACACAAAAGCAGACGATAATGTCCAGTACAGCATAAGTATGCACTACTTCACTTTACATAATAATATTATTATTAACATTGATGAGATGGAAACACAACTCAGGAGAAATACACACATGAATGTGATATTAAATGGCTCCATTTGTACTGTGTGGGACATTCATTTTATGTAGCAATGTTTCAACACTAAAATAATGCTTTTATGAACTCAACAGTGGTCTCTAAATGTTTGAAATAAGGGATTTCAAAAGGGAATTAATTTTGTGTTGCTAAGTACTGCTTTATGTAATATATATGCATAAATTTATCATAAAAAGATTTATATTTATCCTGGTGTAGTTTTATATTTTCTGGGCTATGTTTAAAAATTTTTGCTGTAGATTTTATACATTTATTTTCACATGTAACAGCCTTCTTGTGTGTGTGTGTGTGTGTGTGTGTGTGTGCGTGTGTGTGTGTGTGTGTGGGTGGCATTATTGTTTTTTTGTACTTTTTTACATTCAAAAGCATCATCAATATAACATTGTAATTTCTTGTCACTGTTTGTTTAAATAAGTAGACCGTATCATTGTATGTTGTGATGATCACCAAAATAGATCAACAATAAATGTTTTTGTTGATGGTTTGAAAATGCGTGTGGTTCATTCGCCTGTATGTTTTTAAGAAATAGGCAACATTGCTATCAGAAACTAGAACTTAATTATTGATTTTTTTTAAGTAGGCTACTTTTTATGCATGATTGCATGCATGCCAACTAGTTTGGGGGAGATAAGAGCAATAAAGCATTTTGGAATTTGCATGTAAGAGAATGAATGAGAGAGAGATTCAGTGGGTGGATGTTGGTGTTGGTGGATTCCAGATCCTTGTTTGGTCTTGTTCATGGAATCCAGTGTCTGTTTCATTGTGGGGCCATCAGGCATTAACGGCTCAAAGGTGCCTATCCCTTTAGAACCGTTATTTTCAACACCAACAAATTCAGTACCACCCTTTTCAAACTGCACAAGAATTTCTTGTTTAAAACAAACAGAGGTTGAAGTGAAATGGGAAATGTACTTTTAAAGGGATAGTTCACTCCAAAATTAAAATTCTGTCCTCATTTACTCACCCTCATGTTGTTCCGAACGTTTGAATTTCTGTCTTCTGCTGAACATAAAAGAAGATAGTTTGAAGAATGTCTAACCAATCATTTGATGGGCTCCATTGACTTCCGTAGTATGACTGAGGGAAAAATATTTTCTTATTCTATATCTTCTTTTGTGTTCAGCAGAGAGATTCAGACTGGTGAGTAAATTATCCTTGTCATAAAGGTCAACTATCCTTTTAAGTTGGGTAAATATACTGTAGTAAAATAATTAGGCTATTTTCCACTGTCATGTTTCTTCATTTTGAGCTTGACTGAAATGCACCATCAACCCTTTGAGTGGCGCTACTCGTGTTATGGTCGGGCGGAAATGACGCAGTTACAGTACTTTCGAAAACACAGGCGGGGAAACAGTGTGGCAACTAAACTAGGTAAATAAATTATCACAGTTAACATAATATAATAACTTACGTGCATTTTAAAAGATGATCACTCTAGCTAACATTTAATCCGAATTTTAGCAATTTTGTTTGCAAGCAAACAAGCTCATTTAGGTTTTAGTAATCATGATGCACAACGTTACATATTTCAGTTATTGTTACTCAGCTTTGGAGTCTTTGTTGCCTAGTGTTTATCCAATCTTGTATAATGTGGTGGCATCAGTTGCATTATAAACATTTAAGCATCTTGAATCTGTTTAACTTCTTATAGGATGTGAATATGCCTGGGGATCAGGTGTGTTTGGGTCGCAAGCGCCCGCTGCCCTCGTGCCCGAACCCTCTGTTCCTGCAGTGGTTAACAGAGTTACGTGACAGCGCCAAAGAGAAGGGCATGAAAACACAGTACGTGTACCAGAAGGTGAGCGAATGTGTTGGGTTTAGTCCTAATTTACAGCTGCGCCATATTTGATTTTTTACGGAAATGAAAGCGAGGCTGTGAGAGATAGTGGGTTGTTTATTATGTGTTTTTTTTTTGTTTGTTCTGCAGGCGAAACACTGCACAAATATATTTCCAAGAAACTTAAGTTGACAAAAAACGTCTGACATTTTGAGCTGTGGATAATTATAAGTGGTCTTGGAGCTTTATACAATTTTTTTTTTTTTTTTTTTTTTTACAGTGGATGTCATTGAAAACACGGTCATTGCCATTGAAAATATGCCTCTCCCAAACGTAAAATACGTATTTTACAGGCACTGTTATGAAATCGAAAACCACTACATCATAGTGGTTATGAACAGAAGCTCAAACGTGATGTGTAACACGAGAATGAACCTCATTTCTCGCCTGTCAAGCGACCATGCTGATTTATGTGAATAAAAGCCTAAATTCAATCTGTTCATCATATAAAGGGATCGAGTCTCTTCAGAAAATTTGGACTAAACCGCTCAATTCATATGGATTAATATTACGATCTCTTTATGAACTTTTTGAAGCGTCAAAGTGGTAGTTGCATACTTGGATAGCTGTCAATGGAGGAAAAGAAAGCTCTCAGATTTCATAAAAAAAGATCTTCATTTGTGTTCCGAAGATAAGCTAAAGTATTATGGGTTTGGAATGACATGAGGCTGAGTAAATAATGACAGAGTTAAAGTTTTTGGGCGAACTATCCCTTTAACATCTAGCATGATTAAATTGTGCTAGATGTTAAAGGGATAGTAAAATATTGTATATTCTATTACATTTTAATACTAGTATTTCCATCAAATAATTTATGAAATATTTAACCCGTGGGGGAAAAATAAACCTGTGGCAACAGTTTAAAAGTAGACGGACTTGACAACCCTGTCACAGCCTTGCTTTCACACCTGTCTTGGCGCTGCTCTGAATAAGGTATATTTCGAATGTTTGATTTAACTGACTGTAAAACACGTAAATGATCTCATTAGAATATGCTAAACTGATTAAACTCAGCAACTGCAATGTAATGCTATTTCACAGGCCATAAACTCTCTGAAAAAATATCCTCTCCCGCTAAAAAACGGAAAAGAGGCGAAGATCCTGCAGAATTTCGGCGACGGGATCTGCAAGATTTTGGACGAGCGACTGCAGAAGCATTATCGGGAAAACGGTGCGGGACTTCAGTGTAGTGCAGACGTAGATTTTCCCTTTATCCACAGTCTTTCTTTTAATATATACTGGCATTATGTTTACATGCTTCTGTTTGTTTGTGTTTCCTGAAAGGTTCTGATGCTCCAATCCATTTGACTAGCCATTCGAGCAACATGGCTTCCTCTAAACAGATGGGCGAACCTCAGAAGAAACTTTCCGGAAACTTGGGTGAACACATGGTCGGTTTAAAGATGAAATGAGTTGTGCGTACTTGTCTTAGAAAACTAATGACAAATGTCTTGCAGAAACGAACACAAACAGAAGGAAGAAAGGAGAAGGGAACTAGGAAAAAGAGAGAGTATGTGCCACAGAAGAGGTCTGGAGGTTACGCTGTACTGCTCACTTTGTATAGACACGCACAGGTAAAACAAGCACATTTATTGTCATATTATTTAGCATTATCCACCTTGTTCCTGACGAGCTTACTGCGTTTTGAATTATGGGTGGCACTTCCGGTTTGGGGAACTTCCATTCAAAAAGACTGAAACGAATCATTTCAAATCATAAGGTTTCCCTACAAATAAAGCTGATCCGTCAGTTTGACTGGATGAGCTGTCGATTTCCCTTCGTGATTTATTTTCAGACATCATGAGAATATACTTGGTATTTTAACGTGATTTGTTATAACAAGAATAGGCCTATCTACGGCAAGAGCTCTTTCCAGTCGCTGGATTCTTTTCCTCATGATTCTTTTCTTTTTTCCCCTTTGCAATCTGCTGTAAAAGTATGAAAAAGGACAACATATACTGCACATTTGTGGTCAGTTCTCCCGAATTTAATTTACAATATATTTCATTAATAATTCATTGGAATGCACGAAGAATCTCGTTTTCTCCTCAAATCCTCACGTATCTTTCCAGGTTTGTTTTCACAGGTAAATGCAATTTATATTCTGTCAAAATGACGGAAATCACTTTGAAATAGTATCACGTAATGCTGAAGTTAATAATGCTGAAGTTAAGCAACATAAGTTACATAATACAGATATATATTAGCCTACTACAGTGACCAAAGACTCATGCTTTTTGGGTTATTTGGTCTGTTGAAAGTACCTTGTTGATGCTTTTACACTTTTAAATCTCCTTTTAATGTTCGATGGTTGAAGGGTGAGTTGATTAATGTCATCTCATTCTGACACTTTTTTTAACGTATTGCGTTCATAGAGCGAGCCTTTCACTGATTGTTTACAGCTTAAGTTACACCTATAATTCACGCAAAGCGTCATGGGGCGTAGGAATAAGGTGGATAGCCCACAGTAGTCTTTTTCTAATGGTGTGCAAGTTATCATTAAAAATGACTTCCCCCTATGGAGAAAATGAATGCTGCACTCTATTTGTCCTGTGTTTTGTAGATGCCTGGCAGTAAAGGCTTCATGTTTAGGAATGAACTACAAACTGAGGCACAACCCTTGTGTGATAAGTCCTTCACAGTGGTGAGGCCAACAACACACTTCTACAAAGGATTGACCGCTATAACCGATATCTGTAGCCTAAGTATGTCTTGTCCCTCTACATATAGCCTGATCTTGGTAGCAAGTACACGGCGTGGTCCTCGGCGAGCACGCTCATTCAGAAAGACCTGTTGGTGAAGACACACAATCCTGCCAGGTAAACCAGATCTGCAATCACAGCCCAGGATTTCTGCTTTAATTTGAGTTCCGTTGATCTTCATCTCTCTCTTTTCTTGCTTTATTTTAGATATGCATTAACTGACCAGGGTTTGGCTTTAGCTGAGAGGCTTGATTCAGAAGAGACAAGGATGATTAAAGAACATGTGGAGCAAAAGAGTGAAGAAGAAAACTCTCATGATGGACCAGATGTTGTAGACCTGACTTTGGAGGAGGAGAATGATGATGATGATGAGAAGGAGGAGCACGAAGAGAAGGAAAAAGCGAGTCGGTGGGTACAAGCAGGTTGGCTTTTGCGTAAGTGCAAGGACATATGTTAAAGTTTCCATTTTTGTTTTTTTTTAGATCATATCAGGCTATTTTGAGTAGCAAAAGTCACTCATATTTAAAATCAACAATTCTTGATTATTGTAGTGTTTAGTATAAATTATTTATCCATGCACATCATTATTTTTTTTAAATCCATGTGCCCTCATAATTTTTTACCAGAATAACTCCCCCTCCCTCTTGCACAACATCCTTCTCTCCTCTAATGATGTGTTTACTGGCGTGAGGGCGACCATCAAACCGTTCAAGCTCCTTCACTCAAATATACGTCACAATAGGGAAGAAAAGACTATCACAACTTCTGTTTCATGCTGACTTTACAGTTTTATTCTTTCTGTCTAATGTCTGGAATGAATGTTGGAACATAGGAGTGTCCATATTAATATAGATTGTAGCCAGGACTTGACATTAACACCTGACAACCCGCCAAATGCAGGTGTATTTCAGCAGTGGCGTGTAACGCAGTCACTCCTACTAGCCACTTATACAATTTTCAATTGTAGTCTTTTAAAAAGGCATCTGAAACTAAGTGCACTGTAGTGTTGTCAAAAATACTGATTTTTTTTTATACTGAAATATCTGAAACGCTTCCAATACAAATTTTCCTCAGAATAGAAGATACACAATACCAGCTGTGCTTTCTCCCTCATATCTCCGACAGCGAGTGACACACAAACCCGCCTCTCCTCACTCACACGTTTCTTTTGCTCTGGATGAATACTGTTGGAGTTACAGGGCTTGAATTTGTGCATGGGATTGCGCTTATTGCACATAATTTTACTCCTTCCCGCAGATTTTGTGCTCACAACCAAAGTGTCGCACATAAAAGACGCCTCTCATGCTAAATTGAGTTCTTTTTTGGTGCTTAAACTGTCAAATACAAACAAAATAATGTCAAAATGCCGGTCTTGACGAGTGGTCAGTTATGTTTTAAGAGAACTTAAACATTTGAGAAAGAAAACGCATGTGTAACAGTATAATGGATCTGTGCGTCAGGTCTTAAAGTGTAATATACCTGCTGTCAAATTATGAGATGCATTTAAAAATATCTATATGGCTGTTTTTCCCCATGGTCTCAGTTAATATTGTGGCCAGTGAAAATGCTGAGTGGCTAGTAACTTTGGAAAACCACTAGCCACAGTGGCTGGTGAGCAGAAAAGTCAATGTCAAGCCCTGATTGTAGCATATTAACTGTATAAACATTCCTTTGCTTATAGTTGCAGCAAGTCTTCAGAAAGGCCTACTACAGCTCTGTCTGTAAACCAGGCCAGAGGTCTTATCTCCGAGTCAGATGCCAAAGGAGAATCCCAAACTTTAGAAACAGGGAGAACACCAATGGGTTGGCATCTTCCACCTGGATCTTATGACATTGTATTGTGCGTTGACTTCATCGAGACAACTGGGTAAGATTATGTGCAATTATTTGCAAAGATTATGTGACATCTACAAAAGTTTATGTGTGTGGTACAACTTTTTTTAAAATTGTATCAATATAATTTCATTTCAAGTTTGTTTAATGCTTTGTTTTATAAAACCGGAAATAGCTAGTAGAATTATATTAGTTACATTGTGAACTCAACAGGGGAAGCAGTGGTCGTAAACAAGAATTGGCCAAGGAATTGCAAAGGAATGCTGTGACCTTTGACATCAGGAAACTGAATGTAGGGGACTTCCTTTGGGTGGCACGTGAGAAAGTGACACCTGTTCCTGGTAGGTCAACTTTGCCATGCTTCACTGAGATGCAGGACTATTTAATAACCAGCGGATGGCAATGTTGTTCTTCTCAGGAAAAATGCACAAGAAAGATTGGATAGATAAAATTTTTTGCTGTAAAAAGATAGGTTTAAGGAACAAATGAAGTCATTTTTATACCTGTGGTAAGGGTTCTCAATCTTTAGGAACGCTCTCTTATCTAAGCTAATATGTACCGTTGTAGTAAACTAAAAATTTTATGTCTGTTTAATTTTGTATGTTTATTTTTTTTAGCATTTTAATAAACATTATGTCAATATACGTGTAACTTTAGACGTGTAAGACTTATTGAGGCCCTCGTGGAAGTTTGCTGATGCACCCTAGTGGGCCCCGGCCCCCTGATTGAGAACCACTGTTTTAATAGTTTAATCCATAAATGTTTTTTAAATAACAGAAATAATAATTGCTGACATGTATAAAAAAAACCATGTGTGTCTTCCTCCAGGGCAGCTGCGTCCACCAGTGGGAAAAGAGCTCGTGCTTGATTACATCATTGAGAGGAAGAGGATGGATGATCTCTGCGGAAGCATCATAGATGGACGCTTCAGAGAGCAGAAGGTTGAGGACATTTTGTTTATAAAATTATGAAAATGACCTATGTTGTTCACACTGTGAATATAAGAAGTGAGTTTGGTCCCCCAAAATGTTCTGTTCCTGATTAAGAATGCAGTTCTCATATAAGTATTGAAGATTAAAATATTCTTCTTACCCAACAATTTTCAATGCTGTCAACACCAGGTGTACTAATTTAGATTTAAGCTGTACAGTTATGTTAGCGTAGCACCATACCTAACGATACTTTGTAAAACAGCATCATAATCGTCTTATTAACCCCATAAAGACGTAATCTGAGTAAGAAGTATAGCCTCTGGTGTAGACGAGTGCAAACCTATTCAAGTAAGTGAGCTGTCTATATAAACCCCCAAATACTTGTGAGTGTGCTTTTCGGTGATGTTTTGGTCGTGTATAACCACTTGACGGTCACCTATACATTTTAGGTTGAAAATAATCTCCTCCGTTTTCTTTGTATTTATTATTTAATTATCACACCAGTCAACAAACCTGCTTATTTCTGGCTGGTAGATGGTGCCAATATTATCATCTCCATAAAGTAAACTTAAAATGGCTGTGTCATCGAATATTTAAAAAATATAGGTTTGTGAATGCTTACATTTATTTTTTAAAAGTGTAAAAAGAATTGGTGAACTGACACACCCTTGTGGAACACCTGTGCTGATGTCCTATTGTTTTAAAGATGATTGTTTACTGTTACACTTGAGTTATATCAGATAAGAAAGATAAATTCCATCTTATGATAGATGGGTTTACACTCAACTGCTCCATCTTTGTCATTTACAAGGGCGGTTGAATAATGTTAAAAGCAGAGCTAAAATCGATCAAATATATACGAACATAAGCTTTGTGAGCCTCTAAATGTCATATTGCTGTTGATAGCATCCTCCGTTCCCCTCCCTTGTCTATAGGCAAACTGTAAATGATCTAAATTGATAGCAACCTCTGATTTTAACATGAACGCAACGCACTTTTCAAAACATTTCATCATATTGAGGTTCGGTCCTTCATATTTGCCTGCTTTCTAGATATAGTGAAAAGTAGAGCTGCACGATTCTGGATAAATTGTGATTCTAAGATTCCAAATAGAGAACTAAACAAAATTGGAATTAATTTTTTTTTTTTTTTTTTTAAGGATTGAATGAATGATTCAACGACTCACTCATAGATTTCACTTGTTTTATTGCTGGAAAAATCAGTGTTTTTAAAAAAATCTCTTAAAAGAGTCATTCATTCTATATTTTTTTAATACTTTTCACATATCGCCACCAACTAGTCTAATGATGTAATTGATGCACTTTTTATTTTTTATCCCAGACCTTCTGTGATAATGTGAAGCTTGTTGTCATTTTGGTCTAAGACCGTGTCTGTGTTTGAATCGAGATCGCGATCTTTGAACGATTAATCATGCAGCTCTAGTGAACAGAGTTGGGACTTTCCTAATATATGTTCCATTATTTTCCTGTTTCTCTTTTCTGTATCCTTCTCATTCTCAGTTTCGACTGAAGAGGTGTGGTCTGCGTAAGCCCATTTATCTAGTGGAGGAGTGTGGATCAGCGGCGGCTCATCTCAGTTTACCTGAGAGTACATTACAACAGGCTATAGTCAATACACAGGTATACATCAGGCCCTAAAGACAGGCATGCAATAGTGGATGATGATGTGATTGTATGTGTATAATTGCAGGTGGTTGACGGCTTCTTTGTGAAGCGTGTACAGGATGTGAAAGAGTCTGCGGCTTACCTCACCATCATGACCAGATATCTTCAGAAACTCTACCAGGTTTGTTTTTAAGCCTAATCAATGCAGTATGTGTAAGACACTTCTTTCAATATTTTCATAATTTATGTAGTGTTTTTTTTTTTTTTTTTTTTGTGTGCTTTATTTCCTTTTTTTTTTTTCATCCTCAGAATTGCACATTATTCTGTCGCTCCAGAGAGCTGGAGGGTGATAGAGAAGCTGAGATGGAGAAAACGGAGAACCTCTCCTGTTCTCTCATGGCCTTCACAGAGTTTAACTATGGGGCCGTCAAGAACAAGGTAATGTCAAAACCAACCAATGGGCTTCTGAGAAAGTAGGGTTGCCATACCTGTCAAGTTTTGGATTTGAAAATAAGGGAAATTTTCTGGCACCCACCGCAAGCAGTCCCACCACCCCAACCAAGCTCTAGTATCCCTTACATTTAAGACAGGTGTTATAGCCTAAATGAAAACACAAAATGGTATGAATAGCATTTATTTAAAGGCTTATTTGCATATTTAACATTGCTTGTCTTTACATTTACATTTTCTTTTCATTTCATATTGCTTTTCTTTTAAAGTTTTTCTTTTTATTTCACATGACTTTTCTTTACTCTTTTAGTGAGTTATTGTACACATTTGTTGCAGACTTTGCATTCTTTAAAGGGGTCATATAATGCCATTTTCGTAGAAGCTAATATAATTCTTTAGGGTCTAAATAAAAAGTTTGTAATATACTTTAATTAAAAATTCTCATTAGTATTGTAAGAAAACACTTCTTTTACCTGGTCAAATACAGCTCTGTTTTCAGCACGCCGTTTCAGTGCATGTGCCTTTAAATGATAATGAGCTTCGATCACCCCGCCCCTCTGTTCCACAGTCTATGCTCTGTTCTGTGCGTACATGTTTGTAACACAATAACCATAACGCGTTGTTCATTGTAAACGTGGGATTATGAATTATATTCAGAACGTCGTACATAGAAAACAAACTCAGCCACTGCGTCTTCAGCGGTTCGGATTTAGGAACATTAAAATGACTGTTGTGTTCCTTATTGCACCCAAGAACAGAACACCACAATCGCTTAGACTCCATTCTGCTCAGTGACAGTGCTCCAGTCCAGTGTACATTTCGGCACAACATCGGTCCGCGCGTGCATGATTGACAGCTCACTCACGAGCGAGGGCGGGTCTGTGTTGAAACGCTGCTGTCAATCAACAATCGTGGGAGGGGCGTGCGAGCTTGTGACGTCATAGGCTCGAACGGCTCGATTTGAGGCAGGGGAAAACATATAAGGAGATTAAAACAAAACCACTGGATGGATTTTTATCATTATATGATGGTTGTGTACAGACACTGCCAACACACATTTCAGTACAATCAACTTGTAAAAGTGCATGTACCATTATATGACCCCTTTAACATTGTTTTGGATGGAGTATATTTGTGGGCTGGGCCAGAGTGACTAATTGTACATGAGAGTAGAGCACAAACAGTTCTGTTGTCTAACGTCATCCTATTCTCTGTAACAATCTTCCATACCTCGCTAAACACCCTTTCTGATGTTTTTGTGCTTGGCGGATTTGGCCCCGTGTCAGTGAGATGCTAAAGTCGCAGTTATAAAACGTACAAAATGCGTGACTGTCCCCCACCGTGCTCCTCTTCAGAAAAGTAAATTCGCTGTCCCATTGATCGTTTTGACATTTACTAATACATTATTAAAATCCAAATGTGTTAATATTATTTAATGGACTTAAACTTTTGGGATAAAATAAAGTTATGCAATATCCCAACAATAAAGTTGGGATATTGCATAAAATAAACCACTGGATGGAAACACCAAAAACGTATGTGCTCAAAGACATTCGCATAAACTACGATGGAAACATTTGCTGAATAAATCCCTTGATGCGCAACAAAAAAAACCTCACGTGACTTTGCCTCAGCAGTGTGATTGTGATTGGATGGACTAACCAGTGGATCAGTTTCATCGCACACCATCTCAAATGTTGGTTTGATCATTCTAAAATCTCTGAGCCAAAGTCTGTCATCAGAATGATTTGGTTTAATTCCCTCTCAGAAGCGTCTCACATGATTGTTCACGAACACCAGCATCGAACGTTTATTGTGTTTCGTCGGCTGCTCTGAGACACTGAGAAGTCATTTATTAAGGATTTTTTTCATAAATCAAATAATTTCTAATCAAGATCTTTCTCTCTTAACAAACACAGTGCCAGACAGTGCGGGAAGTATTTGCTCGACAGCTTATGCAGATCAGTGGAGTCTCTGGTGATAAAGCGGCCGCTGTTCTTGAACACTACAGCACAGTCAGCAGGTGTGACCCGCTCTCTACTACTGCACAAACATTAAAACTCATTTACATTCCACTATCACAGACACTCGCTCATTAAATTACAGTGTATCGCCACGCTATATCACAGACACGCACTCTTCATAACACTCATTGTCATTCTACTATAACAGACATTTACTGTCTGTATAAATTTGTAAAAAATTATGTATTCCTTATCAACTCATTCGGATTGACAGAAGGTCATGTCATCTGTTAAAGAGTTAGTTCACCCAAAAACGAAAATTGTCATTTACTCACCCCTCATGTTGTTCCAAAACTATGAATTTCTTTCTTCTGTTGAACACAAAAGATGATATTTTGAAGAATGTTGGTAACCAGACAAATTATGACACAATTTCCATTTTGGGATGAACTGTCCCTTTAATCCTTTGGAAAATGCTGTTGCCCCATTTCATGACTTTGCTTGTTTTGTTTTTCTTTGTTTTTAAACCATTCATTCTTTCTCTAGTTTATTGCAAGCATATGATCAATGCTCCAAAGAAACGGACAAAGAGAAGCTTCTTTCATCTATCAAATATGGAAAACTCAAAAGGTTTGTTTGTTTTTTGTACTGATTGTAAAGATACTAGTATCTGGTGTTTTGCTAGATCTCTCTTTCTCACAAGTGACTTGTATTTTATCTATCAAAATATTATGCTGCAAAATTATTTTCAACATTGATAATAATAATAATAAATGTTTCTGGAGCAACAAATCAGTATATCAGAATGATTTCTGAAGGATCATGTGACACTGAAGACTGGAGTAATGATTGCGAAAATTCAACTTATCACAGGAATAAATTACATTTTAAAATATAGTCAAAAAGTTATTTTAAATTGTAATAGTATTTCACAATAGTACTGTAATTTTGGACAAATAAATGCAACCATGGTAAGCAAAATAGATTTTATTATTATTATCATGATATTTCTGGTTATATTTTATGATGTATATGTTTTTATTGTTATTGCAGGAATCTTGGACCAGCCTTGAGTCGCACTATATATCAGCTTTACTGTACATGTGGACCTCTGTCATAGGCTTTCACCTTATTATTAAAAACACATATGTGTGGTGCACTTAAGTTTAATCATTGTATTATATTTTTTTCTGTTTGTTGACTCAAATAATGTCTAAAGCAATAAAGGTGTAAATTACAGTTTTTCGAACCCCTAAGGAGTATTGCATTTTATTTTAGCTGTTCTGTTTCAAAACAAAAATTGCTGTCACCAAGCGTTTAAGCACTGAAGCATATGATTTCAAAAAGGCAAAATATGCATTAAAATGAAGGAGAGGGGGTATTGGTGCAATGTATTGGGACTGGCAGTATGGGGCAGGTGGGGGACATCAGTGTAGAGAAAGGAGAGTTGAGGTAACAGCTCCAGGTGATTGGAGGGGGACACCGCTGACGTCCTCTGAATCTCCCTCAAGGAGAAACACGCATATCGACAAAAACAAGTAGGGCGCCTTACTTGCCTCGTATCCACGCTGGTTGCTTTCGTGGAAATGTGTTTTGACGTTTTGCTGCCTGCGTCCCGCGAACAGACAGGCGCGTGCGTTTCAATATCCTTGATGCATTCACTTCTCCTCATCCATGCTCCTGGATACACCGCCGTAATGATGATAACAACAACCTCATCATCATCACAGTGAAGGTGATGCAGCTGGTGGTGAAATGGTCAGAACCGAGAGACTATTTGAGAAAATATGCATGCACTTGATGTGTGAAGGGCACGGAGGAGACGGAGAATGCGGGTGTGTGATGTGGCGTTGATCATGCGACTTCGCCCAGGCTGCCGCTCTCGAGAAACCGTGTCGGGACCCGCGGCGGATGGGGTGACTTACTCGCAGGGGAAGACCCGGACCAGGGCCGCCAGATCCTGAAGCGCCCCCGGCCACCCCCGGTGTGTCTCCGCGGGACGGAGGGAAGATGCAGGAGGCGACGGAAGATGGACAGGAGCCCATTTTGAACGGAGCTGGGAGGGAAGAGGTGAGACGAGGGCGTGTATTGGCCCACATTCTATGAACATTTTGCGTTAGCATATACAGGTGAGTTGTTATTGTTTAGTACTAACTGTGTTGGGCACAGGAAGACTGTCACGACGTGTATGGCAAGCCATTTTAACATCTGAATTGCTAGTAAGTATATAGCGACTAGGTTCACTTGTTACTATTTGATACACTTATTCTAACATTGACTAGCATTTATTACAGGTTTACTAGTAGTTTTTCATTAGATCTAGTATCATAAACTATTGCTAACATTTTTTTTTACACTGTATTTTAAGGTCTTTGTTACACTGAACATATAGTCAACATTTGAAGTGGATCAAAAAAGTTTATCAAGTTGTCCTAAGATATAAAGACAAGAATGGATATTGTTCAAAATGCATGTATAACTTTGATAAAAGGTTTTGATCCACTGATTGCTGTATTTAAGTATGAGTCACTACATAAGGATTAAGTCACTACATGTACTTACTATAGGGTTAGGATTTGGTTTGGTTCAGGATTAGTTGCATGTAAGTATGCATAATTTATCGTTATTACTTTACTGTTTTTTTATCTTACAGTTAAAAGTTACAGTTTACTTTTATTACTAGTTTACTTGTCAGATGTAATGATTAATCAGAACAACTTATTTATAGTTCAGTCAGAAATAGTCTTATAAATAAATACTAGTCTATTCTATTGCTATAAAGAACTAGTATAGTACCAATAACAATTTGAATAGTCATAGTAATATTGAATACTAGTAACTAAAAAAAAAGTATGTAATAAATAAGTATTATCTAATGAATAGTTACAAGTGAATATACCAGTCACTATTGGACTAATTAGTAATACAAAATGTTCTAGTAAAATTAAAATAGTTACTAGTTGGTTTTTAGGAATAAATGCCAAATGCTACATAAAACAGCTTGCCATATGATGTGATCAAGCTGCACTCTGATGAGTTTTTCAGGCTCATCATTTTAGTAGTTTAATATAGAGACCTGTTTACCATTACTATATCGATAAACTAGCATGCTGCAGTATATTGCCTGTTAGCTATGTGATTTTATCTCTGCACTGCAGTTACTGATTTTTGGCCTTAATCTGGCAAAATAAAGTTATCATATTGGCACAATATGCTATTGTACAAGAAGTACTGTGGTGACACTATGATGGTATCAGATACTAATAGAGTGGTACTGAATGATTTCCATGTTCAAATACCATGGTGTTTACATAGCTACTGTTTGGAGGTGTAAAAGAGATCATAATGCTTCTCTCAAGTACAGTATCTCCACAGATGCACTAAATTGGTATTCCACAATTTTAGGTTTTCTCTTCTGAGGTTAATAATCATAAGATGTTACCAAAGAAAGTGTGGCACCCATAGCACACGGTATAAATAATGCAACTGTATTACGTGATATTCTCCACAGGGTAATAGGCCTATGCTCGTCTTTTCCCTCAGGTCTTGGCAGAGCATTTCCCTTGGGGCTCTTGTGTTACTATCATCCTTGGCAAAGTCTCTTTCTTGCTCTCTAATTTTGTTTGCCACTGTATAGTTCCTTCCCTTTCACATTTATCATGCTCTTGCATCTGATAGATGTCCTCTCACTGGTACAACATCTGATCAAAGGAGGTCTGTGTTATTTCAAGGCAGATAATGACTTCGGTTAGGTCAACATATCTGTGACAAAGCTCAAGACCAGAGTCAGCACTGACCTCTATATTAACAAACTACAGCATTTCTCTCTCTCTCTCTCTCTCTCTCTCTCTCTCTCTATTTATTATTGGAGCTGAGTTAACCTCCTGTCTCTTGTTACATGAAGATCAATAGAAATGGAGACAGCTTGAAGGGAAGAAAGCTGAGAGTCATATCAGAAATGTAATTTTAAATTAATTTGGTTGGCAGCAGGAATAGGCTACAACAGAGTGTGTGCTATTTCTGTACATTTTAGGATGGCATTAGTGTGGCACCGGCTGTTGAGGGATAATGAAAGACTGAAGTTGAGTGAAAGATGGTGAAGAGTATCTGGCTTTTATGAATCGCTCTACCTTCCAACATATTTTATCTCTCTGTAAAGATATCATATTCCTTCTTTAACCAATATTTTTCTATGTATTATGTTCCTCTCTCTTGCATGATAGCCCTTTCTATTTCAGTTCATTTCTATTAACCCAACCACAAATTCAGAATTGTAAGATTTAAGTTGCTACGTCAGTCATCAAAAGGCCATAATCCTCTTGTTACTTCACTCAGATGTAAATTTCTGAATTTGTGGTTTAGTTAATAGAAAAAGACTGAAAGAAAAAGGGCTATGGAAGAGAGAAGTTCATAATGAATAGTGTTCAAATTGCTCATTTAAAAGCTAGAAAGAACAAATTTATTTTCAAAAAATGTCATTACATGGACTAGTTTTATTGTGATTTTTGCACAAACTTCACTTGCATCCGAATTACGAACATGCATCCAACAGTGGTGTTGGTTAACTCAAAATGTTATAAAAATGCTTTAAAATTTCAGAATACAGTGGATAATAACAATTTGCATGAAATCCATCATGCTTAAAATAATATTCCATAATAAAATGGCAGACAGTGCTTCTCAACAAGTGTTAGCCTACCTTTTCTGACAATTGCACTAAAAAGTACTTGTCTGGAAGCCAATGGCTGTTGTAAGGTAATTAAGTCTATTTCGCAACCTAATGTGCATGCAATTTATTGCAGGCTAGGCCAAAAGTGTTGTGTAATTTAACCGTACTTTTAAGTAATTTAAGTTTTTACGTTTTTTTTTTCAGGCAATTAATGTTTTGCCCAGAAGAAAAAAATGTCACATTGCTCACTCATATTCTCTCTCCTCTCACCTCTCTGCAGCAGCGTCCGGTGAAGCAATCCTTGGCTTCCTCTCTGTGTCGAGAGTCTCACTGGAAGTGTCTTCTCCTCACTCTGCTCATGTTCGGCTGTTTCGGCACACTGGCCTGGTGCAAGCTGTGCAAAGTTCCAGTGCTCGCTCCGACAGAGCCGGAAGCTGCGGTGGTGGAGCCGGGAGACCCCTCTACGACCTCAGCTAGTTCTGGTGCCTACATCCCCCTAGAAGTGGATCTGGATAGTCCCTGTTCCAGTGGCTACATTTATATTCCTCTGGCTTTCCTGGCCATGCTTTATGTGGTCTACCTGGTGGAATGCTGGCACTGCTACTCCAAGACGGCCATGTTGGCTCAAGCAGAGGTTACGGAGGTGTACGAGCGCGTGCAGAGGCTGCAGCAAGCAACACCGTGCATCTGGTGGAAGGCCATCAGTTACCACTACGTGCGACGGACGAGACAGGTGACACGCTATCGCAACGGGGACGCCTATACCACTACGCAAGTGTATCACGAGCGTGTAAACACACATGCGGCGAGCTCAGAGTTTGACTATGCGAGGTATGGCGTCAAAGACGTTTCGAAGGATTTAAGAGGCCTAAAGGATCATCCAGCGGTACGGCTGCGTTTCACCAAATGCTTTAGTTTTGCTAGTGCCCGAGCGGAGGCTGCCTACCTGACCCAGCGTGCACGTTTTTTTGGTGAAAACGAAGGTCTTGATGATTACATGGAGGCACGGGAGGGAATGCATTTGAAGAACGTTGATTTCCGTGAGCACATCCTAGCTTTCCCAGACCCGGCCCGACAGCCCTGGTACGCCAGGCGTAAAGTTTTCTGGCTGGCCTCGGCTCTGCTCCTGTCCTGGCCGCTTCGGGTTGTTGCAGAGTATCGCACTGCGTATGTGCACTACCACGTAGAGAAACTGTTTGGAGATGCTGATGATAACAATACGGGTGACATAACTGAGAACAGCGGGGGCATCGAGAATGGAAACGGACCTGGACCTGGCACTGGATCGAGCTATCGTGCCATTTCACGAGTCAATACAGTGGACATGACGGAGCTGGAGTGGCACATTCGCTGCAACCAGCAGATGGTGCCCAGCTACTCCGAGGCCCTGTTGATGGATCCCGGTTCAGGCTCCAACCAAAGTGCCAACACTCCTCCAGCCGGGCAGGGGACTAACTCGACAGCGGGTGGCCCGTCGTATCCAGTGGCCTTCGCTTCGGCTTACTTGCTCCAGAACTGTCCTCGTTGCCGCCGCACCACAAGCAGTGCTTCCTTGCCCTCCCGTCTGAGAGGCCCGACCGCAGCCCTGCTGAGTGGCACCATGGCTGGGATGAGAGCTAGTGCATCAGGAGGTGGTCCTGGAGGCCCGGGACGGCTGGTTCTGAGCAGGAGCGGCTTCTCTTTAGGGCGGCTCCAGGCTCCTCGCCCGTCGTCACTCTTCCACTCCCGAAGTGTTGGTGGAGGACTAGCAGCAAGAGGAGAAGAGGCAAGTGGAGGAGGTGGGTTCTTAGGTTTAGGAGCTAGACAAGACGAAGAGAGCAGACGAGTGCTGGAGGGAGAGGAGGATGAGGAGGTGGCAAATGTGGTGGAAAGAGAAGAAAGTGAGAGAGACGGGGAAGAAAGAGAGCAACAAGAGGATGTAGAAGAAGGGGATGCAAGGGAAAGAGACAGACCTCCTACATATCAGGATGCCCTTTTCTTCCCAGTGTTGATTGTGCACGGAGAGGAGAGTTGCCATTCAGGTGAGGACATTTCTTGAGGAAAAGACCCTAAACCCCCATCATAAAGTGCATTGAAGTGTTAGGAAAAAAAAGAGGGAGAATTGGAAATGTCATGGCCAAAGTAATTTGTCAATGATCTCTAGACTTTCATAAGAAATGTGTGAAAAAAATGACAAATGGCAACAGTTGCTAAAGCGGGATTGGTTGGTAAAGTTTTTAAAGCGACGCTTGAGAAGAGTCGGTTGGTAAAGCTTAAGACCAATATGTGAACGAGAATGCATGAATTGACCAAGAAAGGTGTCAGACACCTCGTCAACAATGACTGACGTCACTTATCTATGCAATAAAGAAATGGCAAGAAAGTGTTTAAGTTTAAGGGAATAAAGAAGAATTCCTGTGGCCATGTAGCAAAAAGCACCAAAAGACAAACTACCGAAGGAAGACAAGACCATTAGAAAGACTTCCAAACATCATGAAGAGAACAGAACAGCTCATCAAGGGGAATGTTATTAATCTATATATACATAGCCAACATATAGCTGTGTCCAACAAATCGAAAAAAAAGTTTTATATAAAAAAAAACCAAGCGATAGAAGAGCCTTGTAACCTTGCACAACATGTGGGGATTCAACCTCTTGAGACATTTCATTGTAACTATCTGTTGTTTTTTCAAAATTTCCTCACTGCTTCTGCTGTTCTTCTGAAATGGATATTTGACTACACTATTGCAGGGAGTATAATCAAATTAAGCAATTTTCTTGCAGCTTCTTTAAGAGGCTTTTCTTTCTGCAGGCTTGCAATAACATTTTTGGTTTGCTCATCAGGAAATTAGTAAAAGTATGTGGAGGTGTTTTCCTCCGCTAAAACTACAGCGTTAAAAATGTGTGACGTGCTGTAATCACATTGTGTTCACTGTATGTATTTTATACTTATTGTTTGTTAGTCAGTAATTGTTTATTTGTACAACAGCATATCACCAACTTTGCCTCATGAAGAGTTTGAGACTGAAGAGCACCTCACAGACATAAATAATGGTGCAGCATGTCGCCCTCCATCGTAGCCTCTGTGCTCGTCTCTGATTGGCTGAAGTGTCATGTGAATAAATAGGCCAATTGTGGATGAGACTGCTTAGTGTGCCAAGACACATCCATCTCCTGGTAACTCTGGATCCTCGTGAGACGTCTTAGTAGTGAGTTATTCATTGCAGAATGCACATATGAATGTGTTTAATAATTGGAAAATGTGTACAACGCAAATCTTCCTACTTGTGTTATACTGTTAAGCTTCATATATAATCTGCAGATACACATTGGAAGCCAAAAAGCACACGCTTTGTCTTATCATAAGCCTAAAGCATGCAGACATGCTCTCTCATTTATCCTTTAGCAGGTCACATAGATGTTGCAACTGTACTGCAAATAATTGAAAAAACACCTTTAATTAAGAAAAAGAAAATATTCTTGCAATACTGTCGAAATGTTCTGTCACAACGTGAATGTTGATCTAACAGTGATGTGGTGTCTGTTTAAATCACGATGAGAATGTAAAGTGTGTCATAAGTATTTGATTGTGCAGCGTGTTTCATCCATTAGCCGGTGGTTGATGCACAGATTGCTAGATTAGCAGAATACCTGAATGTTTAGAAATCGAAGCTGTTCAGTTGAGTGCACAATTGTCTTCTGGACCTCAGATGGAGGAGTTTTTTAGATTGAAATTGCAAAAAGTTTCAGGTGGTCCTGAGATTTCAGCAGACTGTATGTTCAGCATATGTGCGGTGTCTAGGGTATTTCAAGTTTGTATTCAGGTTTTTTTGTTTTTTCTCCATGTACCATATTGAGACAGAACCCTTTAAGATTTAATAGTAGCATCAAAAGCAATACTTTTCTTTTTGTGTGAAATGCCCTGAATGCAATCATTTCAGATGTAGCCAAATTTGTTAAGATGTTTGCGGGATACAGTATGATTGATTTAACTAAAACAGAAGCTTTATATTTGTCCCTCCCCAAAGTGAATAGGTAAGCAAGCAATTTTAGCTGTTATGGCTCAAACCGGTTCGCCTACATTGTCTTTTACTCTAGTACAGTGATTTGGCTTGGAGTTACGAAAGGAGAATGAAAGTTATGAAATATGTAAGTTTGTTTATGTGTGTGTGTGTGTGTGTGTGTTGGGAGGCATTCTGAGGATTGTCACAACTTATGATCATGAGAAACGTAACACTGATGGTACATAAATAAACTGCTTGATTTGAAATCATATTTGTGCCTTGACATTATGAAATCTGTTCCCAGTTATCAATTTGTAAATTTTTTATGATTCATGCTTTAAAAAAAAAAAATGCTTCCCAGACAGTAACATCTGTCGGCCCAGATCCGGCCCAGATCCCACATCTGGCACAGGTTAATTCCACGTGGGCCGGATCTGTGCAGACACTGTTGCTGTCTGGGTTATGATTCATAACTGTAATTAGAAGGTCAAGTCAAATGTATTAGACCTTCCTATTGCATTGTATTCCACATTATTAGAAATATTCTTTGGTCCATGCAGCACCTATATACACTACCGGTCAAAAGTTTTAGATCAGTAAGATTTTTTATGTTTTTAAATGAAGTCTCTTCTGCTCACCAAGGCTGCTTTATTTGATGAAAAAAAATGACAAACAGTAATATTGTGAAATATTATGACAATTTAAAATGACTGTTTTCTATTTTAATATATTTTTCAAATGTAATTTGAAAGCTGAATTTTCAACATCATTACTCTAGTTTTCAGTGTCACATGATCCTTCAGAAATCATTCTAATATGCTGATTTTATGCTAAAAAAACATAAATTATTATTTTCTATGTTGAAAACAGTCGTGTACCATTTTTTCCCCAAAAATTCTATGATGAATAGAAAGTTCAAAAGAACAGCATTTCTTTAAAATTTAATCTTTTCTAACATTATAAATGTCTTTACTGTATAACTTTTGATCAATTTAACTCATCCTTGATGAATAAAAGTATTTTCTAATTTCTTTCCCCCAAAAATAAAAAATAAATTCTTACTGACCCCGAACTTTTGAATGGTAGTGATTAATGTTACAAAAGCTTTCCATTTCAGATCAATGCTGTTCTTTTGAACTTTCTATTCATCAAAGAATCCTGAAATAAAAATGTAAAAAACTGTTTTCAACATGGATAATAATCATAAATGTTTCTTGAGCATCATATTATAATAATTTCTGTAGGATCATGTGACACTGAAGACTGGAGTAATGATGCTGTAAATTCAGCTTTGATCACAGGAATAAATTACACCTCACTATATTCACATAGAAAACCGCTGTTTTAAATTGTAATAATATTTCACAATATTACGGATTTTTTATCAAATAATTGCAGCCTTGGTGAGCAGAAGAGACTTCATTTAAAAACATTAAAAATCATACTGATCTAAAATTTTTGACCGGTAGTGTATATGCTGTATATTTTGACAATTGTAATGATGATATGATATGACCACATTTACTACAGTAATATCTACAGGATTTATTCACATTTTGTGCTTTTTGAAGACCTGCTTCCTTTTGCCACTGCTTCAGTTTCTTGCATTTAAGTCTAAGGCCCATTATTAGTTCAGAAATATCGTTATATATGGAACTGTAATGACTGAGCTCATCATTCCTGTTACTACAGCAGTGCAAAAAACGCTCAACCAATCCGAATCAAGATTTCAACAACGCCGTGTGTGACTCCGTATTATGACAACATGCTGCGAATGTTTATATTCGCTACATATTTCTTAAAAGCTCAGTTATGAATTTACCCACCTGTAAGAACTTTTCTGTTCTAGCGCTTCTCTCTCTCTCTCTCTCTCTCTCTCTCTCTCTCTCTCTCTCTCTCTCTCTCACTCACACACACACACACACACACAATCCTGTCGTGTTTAATTTGAGGTGAAGTGGATTTAAACCACTCGTTAAGAGAAAATCACGGATTTAACAGTCACGCTGAATCGCGATAGTGACACGGCAAGGACAGTACGTGACCAAGACAGCGGGAAAAAAATCTGGTAAGACATCTTTTTGTTTTGTGTGATGTAAATAAATGACTGTAGACTATAAAAACACGCTCACAACACGTTCTATATCACTATATGTTACATCTTTGCATCCTGTTGTTAACACGGTCTCGTGCTTCGTAGCTAATGTTCCCAATCACTTACGAGGCTGATGTGAGCGGCTCGGTAAGCCTCTGTAAGCCGCTTGATGCCCTTCAAGCCCCGCGGATCAAACCGAGACTGTCGCTGCTGCTGTATAATAATAAAGCGTCACGATGATTGACAATAATGATTGGCGCATTTTCACTTTGTCAGAGTGTAATGCTCCGCTGATGCCACCATAGACAGTCCTTGTCAAACACTGTATTATTAAAATCATCACTTAAACGGCAGGATAAAAACGGTAGTCATTCCACACACCTTATGCGTACATCTTCCGCTTAGAAACCTTGTAAAAAATTAAAGTTGCCCGAGATTGACCAATTTTGAATAGTTATGTATTAGATTCAATATAAAAAATAAAATTTAAAAAAAGGTTTAATTTTGACGAGTTACAACAAGCAAACCCATTCGGGGGAATGGCCCAAAAACAGTAAATATTATTACAATTGAACATATTTGGATATATTTTAAAATAGATTTTTTTTCTTGGATTAAAGCTAAATTTTTACCATCATTATTCCAGTATTCAGTGTCACATGATCATTCAGAAAACATTCTAATATGCTGATTTGCTGCTCAAGAAACTATTATTATTATTATTTATTATTATTAATACCAATGTTAAAATTTATTTTATTTACACTGTATTTACGACAGTGCAAGTATTGCACAGCAACTCTAGGGGTCGCTGTTTGACAAAAACACAATTTCTGCATAGTGTGCCTTTAAGCTTATTCACCGTATCCCCCAGAGTTAGATAAGTCCATACATACCCTTTTCATCTCTGTGCGTGCTGTAACTCTGTCTGAGCACCCACCGATAACTGGAAGTAAATGGCTCCAGCTAGCATACTGCTACCATTAAGTGACAAAATAACGCCAACATTTTCCTATTTATATGTTGTGATTTGTAGTCTCAGTGTGTACAAATAACAAAGTCATGAGACACAGTGACAGCCATCTTTTAACCTTATATATACTGGGAACTATATTCTCAGAAGGTGAAGCACTGCTACTTAGGTGGAGTGATTTGCTCGTAGCACCTGAGAAGCCCCGTGGTGAGGAGCAGAGTCAGACCCTATCCAGATCCAACTCCTCCCACCTTACATATACCTAACCCTAACCCAGCTCCACCCCCTGATCCCTAAACCCACCCCTAAACCTACCCAGCTCCACCTCCTGATCCCTAACCCCACCCAGCTCCACCCCCTGATCCCTAAACACACCCCTAAACCTACCCAGCTCCACCCCCTGATCCCTAAACCCACCCCTAAACCTACCCAGCTCCACCTCCTGATCCCTAACCCCACCCAGCTCCACCCCCTGATCCCTAAACCCACCCCTAAACCTACCCAACTCCACCCCTTATATCTGGATCCGACTCTGCCCCCTGGATCTCGTGTACTGCAATGAGGTGCTACTGGAGATTTCGCCAGTGTTGCGCTAATCACTCCGCCTCTGGGGGATACGAAGCTTAAATCCCCAAAAATCGGCGTGTTCCTTTAAAAAATGTCTTGAGATAATCTCAAAAACGCGGTTTGAAATCACTGGTACCTTGTAACAATCGGGTGCGTTTCCTGAAAGTTTTGAAAACCATTTAAATATGTCATTTTGGTGATCAAAGATGAGTTTTAAGGGACACAATTATTGACTACAGGCCCAGGGGGACTTTAACATTTTTGTGGAAGTGGTGACACTTTTTTCAAGATTCTTTAATGAATAGAAGGTTTAATGAACTGCATGTATTAAATGCATTACATTTAGTAAAGCATTTATTAAATACATATTGTGTAACATTATAAATGTCTTCACTGTCACTTGATCAATTTAATGCATCCTTGATCAATATATATTTTTTTTATTTATCTTACCATACATTTTTGAATGGTATCATTGTTTCCACAAAAATGTGAAGCAGTAACATAGATTTAACATGGATAATAATAATAATGATAAATGTTTCTTGGCCACCAAATCATATTAGAATGATTTCTGAAAGATCATGTGACACTGAAGACTGGAGTATTGATGCTGAAAATTCAGCTTTGATCACAGGAATAAATTACATTTTACAACATACTCATATAGAAAACAGTTATTTTTAAATTGCAATAATATTTCACAATATTACTGATTTTAATAATAAATGCAGCATTGGTGAGCAGAAGAGACTTCTTTTAAAACAATTATAAATCAACCTGGTGCTACATAATATATTCTATAAAATGGGTAACCGTTTTAATTGTTATTAAGAGAATTTTTATTTAATAATTGACCCTAATTAGAAGGTTATTTAATCACAGTGGTAAATGACCCCTCTCTCTCCTCTTTTTCTCTCTTCCAGATGATGACTGAGATAGCAAAGCCCCAGACTGATTCGGTGGTGTCCAGTGTGGAGTCAATGCTGGCGGACGCCGGCCAAATACAAGCGCGGTGCCGGGAGCGCAGCAAGGAACTGTCCGCGGCTGCGCTGGAGCTGCACGAGGAGACCCAGAGCCTGCGGGAACAGTGTCAGGCCTCACAGCTGGACATGGCCCGCCTCAGACGCACGCTAGTCGAGCTACTGGATACAAAACACGCCTACGAGGCCCGTGAGAGACAGACCCGAAAACTCAGCAAGCAGCTGTAGAGAAGTGAATTCTGGGAAATTAACCCAGACAACAACATTACGTCAGCCCTGATGCGGCCCACATGTGGATTCCACACGTTCCAGATGTGGGCCGACACTATGTTGCTGTCTGAGAAGCTAAGCTGAAGCAGGCCTAAATATCCCTGTAAAAAGTTGTTTATATAATTTAAGTATATTAATAAAATTATTTAAAAGAAAAGATTTGCACAAAACTATTTCTTTGCGTGAGCCTACCTGATGGCAGAAGACGACAGTTCTGCAGTCTATGGAAACCACAGAACAGAATAAAACAAGTTTATTTATATCTCAAAGAAGATGATTTTTATTTGCAAGATATAAACTCGATACTCTGCTTTTGTTGTCAGAAGCTTAGTGATGATAACTGCGATAATGTATAGATAATAGATAGTTGTGATAATTATCTTGATGGACAAAATGTGCCAAGTATCATAAACTTTTGTTGAACAGAGCTTTTTAGTGATAATTCAAAATCCTATTGGGTTTTTCTGGAGGGAACCAGTGTGATGCTAACTGCTCTATTATGGGCCTTAAACTGAATTTATTTCTCGTTTCTGACGGTTTTCCCACCCATATGGCAGATTAATAAAATCCCTAAGCACAAAAATCCCATACATTTTAATATTAAAAATACCACCTTTGACATTTAGACATATTGTGTGACACCATAAGCTCTTGGTTGGCAAAATTAATTGCTTTGAAGTGTTTGCATAGTCACAGACTCAAACATAGGGGGTTATACGACAGAATTAATATTCATAAAAAATATCAGTGCATAATCTGTAACCAGCGGTTTTAAGACAAATGTAGTAAGTTAAATAAAAAAGTTGCACAGAAAGAGGAGGACAAATGATTATACGATGAGACCAACGCATTTAGTGGCTGACACAAACATGGACTCTGTGCTGCCGAGAGGCGGAAGGACACAGTGTTTCCGAGGACTTTCAGCACCTCAGATTTGGCACTTCGCCTGTGAAAAGCGGATACCATCACTGGCCAAATTATGGATTTATGTCCCTGTCAACCCAAACCAACACACACACACACTCTCTCTCTCTCACCTCCCGTGGCTGTGTGCAAGAAAAAGCCATTAAAAATGACATCTCTACTGGGCACAAGATTAATAGGCAAATACTCTCGGAAAGACACTCTTAAGCAGTTTTGCTCATGTTAAGGACACCAAGGACTATGAATAAGAGAAATGTGAATTTTGGGAGGGGGAAAAGTACTTATGGGAGATTCCTGGCCTACATGAGCAGCCTCTAATGGGATTTATGGAGTAATTCATATAAACAGACAGCAGAGGGCGAAAATGTTGTACATTGACACAGAGCAGGCTTTACTTAAAGGGATAGTTCACCCAAAAATGAAAATTCTGTCATCATTTACTTCATGAGATTTTCTTTCTTTTGTTGAACACGAAAAAATATATTTTGACGAATGTTGATAACTAGACAGTTGACTTCCATACTAAGAAAGAAAATACTATGGAAGTCAATGGGTGCCATCAATTGTCTGGTTCAAAACTATATTTTGTGTTCAACAGAAGAAAGAAACTCATACAGGTTTGCAACAACATGAGGGTGAGTAAAGGATGACGATTTTATTTTTTGTGTGACCTATCCCTTTAAGACAAGTGAAAAGTTACAGTAGTGTACATTAACTTGGTTTGACTCCAGGTCAGCTAGGTTCAATTTAATGGATGTTATTTCACAAAAGCCTTTAAACTGATATATGTGCGAATTAAATATTTAGTCCAGAGAGTGAAAACACTAGAGTCATCATGTAGAATCAAAGCATTTTCCTGAAGATTTGTATCCTCATGTTTAGTTTGTGAAAACTCTGGCAGTGTTGTCAGGTTTGATCTCTTTACATAAAGCTGTGTCTCAATCAGTTCGGGTCACACCAACAATCTGGCAACCGCACGCGATCACCTGCCAGGTCTGCGCTGCCAGCCACAGATCAGTAACCATGGTAACTAACCCTTGGCAATGCTAGTGAACAAAATCAAGACCGTATACTGGAACTGCCAAAATCCTTTTGGCTCAGCTAGCCAGTAGTGCGTTTGTAAATGTGAGCGTATGTGTGTGTGTGTGTGTGTGTGTGAGTGAGTGTTCAAGGGACACATAGACTGCTTTAGTGTGTTGCGACACTAAGGACGCCCTCGGCGGTTGAAGAAGGGCTCAGTTTCAGAAGGGGTCACTGATGGTTCCTCTCCTCCTGACGGGGTTTCTGACCCTTTGTTGCGCTGGAGCAGGACCATAACCGGTATGATCATCCAAAAGAAGAAATTCACCCATACTGCTATCTAAGAGGGAGAAAAATAAAAGTGTTTTAAAGATGATGTTGAACATCTTTAGGGCATTAGTGCAATTGAGACAGTCAATTTGATTTTGTTCTATAAAAAAAAAAAATAAAAAAAAAAATCAATGTGTGTATGTATGTATATACAGGTGAAACTTGAAAAATTTGAATATCGTGCAAATGTTTGTGTATTTCAGTAATTGAAATTAAAAGGTGAAACTAATATATTTAGTATATATTATATAACTATATACATATGCAAGATTATACTTTTCAGAGGGCCGAGATTTTCATAAGCTGTAAGCCATAATCATCAAAATTATAACTTTCACACGATATTCTACTTTTTTCGAGTTTCACCTGTGTATATAAATAAAAATAAAGATTTTAGACAATATTTTTGTCAAAATATATATGAAGTTATTTAAACAATATAATTGTCTAAAACAATGTCTACAAATGTCTAATAATACGCGTTACATTATACAACACAACGCATCTCACAAAAGTGAGTACACCCCTCGCATTTTTGTAAAATATTATATCTTTTCTTGAGATAACACTGTTATACAAGCTGTACTCACTACTTTACATTGTAGCAAAATGTCCTTTCTTCAGTGTAAATTTGCTGTCCACTCAATATAACTCAACACAGCCATTAATGTCCAAACCGCTGGCAACAAACGAGAGTACACCCCTAAAGTGAAAATGTCAAAATTGGGCCCAAAGTGTCAATATTTTGTGTGGCTACAATAATTATCCAGCACTACCTTATCCCTCTTTATCCCCCATGGAGGTCACCACAGGACTCCAGTGACAGCCTCTTACACTCTCACACTCCTCCACTCACACACCCGCGGCGCTACCATTGGGCCCGGGTGGGCCTGTGCCCATCCATTTTAGGTCCCGCCCATGAGTAGTGAGTGATTTCCATTCTAGCAGTTTATCCAATAAGCAGCCCGAGGAAAGCTTTGAGTGAAAGCTTCTCAGCCAATCAGCAGCTTCTACCCCATGTGTGGACTCTTAAGGGGGCCGCGCGCACACCGGACGAGAAGCACAGCGCCGCGTCTTTAAAATTCGAACACTTTATTATCTATGAGTGAACACACACCGGCGGCGCCATTCGGCGTCTGTCCGCGGCACCCAGCAACGGCTTCAGGACCTTGTTCAAAATCCTGCCGCGTTCTCTCACACACACACACACATCCATCCATACTATACGTATACTGTATATATGACAACGTTTTAGACAACTGTTTCGATTTTGCCATCAAGAAGATTTTGTCTGAGGTTTCTCCACCACCTCCAGATAAATGAAAGATTTGAAGCCAGAATGTCAATAATTCAATCTGTTTAATGTTGTTCGATTTAATCTCAGATGTTAACTTGGAGGCTCTAGAATGAGTGTGTGTGAATGAGATGTGACTCTGATGACAGTAGCTACCTCTGCACTGTGCAGTCTGGAGTAGAACTGGCTCCCACTGATAGACCTCGACCAAGACATCTTTTGCGCTTCTTCACACCTGCAAATGCACAAAATAGTGTATTTATACAACCACTAGTTATTGATACAGTTGTTATGATGGCCAACACTGTCTGTCTGCATTTATCAAAAGCTGTTACTGAGGTCTCTCTCACACACTCACTTTGTTATATTGGTCAGTTCATGAAGCACAGAGTCACACAGTCTGTCTCGGCCGATTTTCAGGATGCATCCCGTCACCAAGAGGAAGAAGAGGAAGACTCCAGACAAGCCAAGAGTAACGTTCATCCATAATTTCTCTCTGATACAAGACAGAGACAACATTGCACAATGTTTGAATGACATTCAAAAAAAAAAAGAATATGTTGTTGCTATCCTAGTAACTTCCAAATGAATAGTCTTAAAGCGTTGGTTCACCCAAAAATGAAAATTCTGTCAGTAATTACTCATCCTCATGTTGTTCCAACCCCGTAAGACTTTCGTTCATCTTCGGAACACGAATTAAGATATTTTTGATTAAATCTGAGAGCTGGATCAGTCCGGAACAACATGAGGGTGAGTACTTGCTGACAGAATTGTCATTTTTGGGTAAACTAACCCTTTAAGGAAAAAATACTTCTTTCATTTTAGCAAGGACTCACACTCTGACAGTACGGGGACTGTTGTAACATCTCTTACTGAATTTGTAAATCACAGCTTGTTATTAATACATACATGTGGCGAGCAGGACGAGGCCGAGGGACGTGAGAGCGACGCGAGGCTGGTGGCGTGAATGATAATGAATGACACCTGTGAGACGCACCGGTCTCGCATCTCTCACGGAGGAGCGGAAACATAAAAGCAGGAGCGACGACAGTGAAGATCGAGAGAGGAACAGGCCTGATTTTATGTTGTGTTTTGTTTCTCTTTGGTGTAGCCAGCAGTCGTCCGCGAGGGGCAGTTGGCGGATACTTTTGTTTTTGTATTTCTTTGATTTATGATTAAAAGTGTTTAAATGGTCGCCCGTTCCCGCTTCCTTCTTCCCCCGAACTACATACTTTGCTACAATACACTACCAAAACTAGTGGTCACCGATATTGATTTTTTTTATGCCTGATGGCGATATCTTAGAGAACAAGCTTATACTTTAGATGGCAACTTCTTGATTCTGTAATCCTATAACAGTAGTTTTCACAAGTAAAGAATTTGTTTAAACTTTTTGTCTTTACTTGCTCACAAGTAAAGAATTTAAACTATTATGCTCACATTCTCAGCGCTGTGAAAATAAAAGACTTTAAAATAAAAGTGCTTCCGACACATCGGCAACTGCGATATGTAAAAAAATAAAGCCAAATATCTGCCGATATATTGTCAACCACTAATTTAAACATTTGGCGCGAGTATGATTTTTTTTTTAAATGAGGTATTTTTTGTGCACTAATATAATACAATTTAAAGTAACAGTTTTGTATTTTTAATATAATTTAAAATGTAATTTATCTGTGTGATGGTAAAGCTGAATTTGCAGAATCATTACTCCAGTCTTCAGTGTCACATGATTCTTCAGAAATCATTGTTATGCTAATTTGGTGCTCAAGTAACATTATCATCAATGTTGATAGCGGTTTAATATTTTTGTGGAAAACGTGATACATATTATTCCGAATTATTTGTTAAATAGAAAGTTCAAAAGGAGAGCAGTTTTTTTTTTTAAATACAACTGTTTTGTAATAATTTTAAAGTTCTGTCACTTTTGATCAATTTAATGAATAACTGAATAAAAGTATACTGTACATTTCTTTCAACAACAACAAAAAAAACTAACCACAATGTCTCATATCTAAATTCTAACAACTTTTTATGAGTCTGCATCACATATCCGTTTAGAGTTCCTCCTGCAATCCATCCATACTGGAGCACAACAACAGGAAACAGAAAACCTCTGTTCACATACCTGAAATAAAAACCACGAGCACATGATTTACGGAGCTCTTTGACATACCTTCTCACCTCTCCGTCAAAACAGGCGATGTAGACCCAGTAGAGAGTGAGTGAGAAGCAGTAGATAGCCACACACACTGAGATGGCTGACACAAAGTAACAGAGAGAGGAAGAACTGGGAAGAAGCACACTGATGGAGTTGTTGGTTAGACGCACTGAACCGTACAGCATACAATTCCCAAAACTTCCCTGTTTGAGTGAAAAAATAAGGAAATAATGTTATGGCTTACAATGCATCTTGTTATGACCATAGTAGGCACTTTCTACAAATAATGTAAACCACAGGGCCTGAAACTTCTGAAAAACTTGGGCAGAAAGGGGTGAAATACAGGTGGAATTTAATGCACTTCAAACTTGACACTTTTCAGGTTTAATTTATGTGCCAGTGAACTCCTCGACTACGTACAATAGCATCACTCATGGTTGTCTTTTTCATTTTTCCCTTTCATTCTTTTCCTGCTATATCTGTTTACAGGATGAAACACTCAACACTTAAATTATTACTCATACTCTCCTTTTCTGCTCATCTGACTTTAATAAGCCAATTCCTCTTGAGAGCAAATCCTCAGTTGGTCACATGACAGAAACAGTGACAGAACTGGAAGCTTCGGTTGCTTCTATTACACTTTCATTTTCTCTTCACTTCCGGGTTTTATTTTTAACACGTGGGCCTATTAGTTCTTCTACGGTATGGATAATTATAAAAATTATAAAAGCATAGGCCTATTAGATATTCTACAGTATGGATAATTATGAATAATAAAAAAAAAAAACATTTCTGGTCACATGACTATGACGATTTTAAGGGCAACTCGTGAGAGAGTATTGCACAGAACCCCTCCAGAAGAAAAGTTATGATTTTTGTATGCATCTAGGGAAAACACCAAAACACATCCCCTGCAAACAATTATGCTAAACAAAACTGTCAACAACAGTAAAATACAAGCTTTCAGCAAACATCGTCAAAGTTACGAAAACTTCCTTCCTCCTGAACGCAATAGCGCCATACAACAAGGTAAAGTATGTTATATATCAAATAGCAAACAGCAGACATACCTGTGAGATTGTAACAGAGGCGGCTGTGATGATCCCACAGATAAAACAGCTGCCATACAGCAGCAGCTCCAGCGACAGAAGCCACGGCAGCGCCATAGCGTGTGTGCGCGCGCCACAACTTCGCACTGACTTTAACCAGCCGCGGCAGCGCGCATACACGCACTCATGTGTCCAAAACGCATCATGAGTTAACGACAATCATGTGATCGCATCGCAACATCGCATAAAAACATGAATGAACAGAGCCACATTCCCTTTCATGAGCACCAAAATAGGTCACATTTATGTTTATATAAGTTTATATATAACATTTATATAAGTTATATATAGACCTACCTACTGCATTTTGACTAGATTCAAGAGTATAAGTTAACTTAACTATTATATTACCTTTTTACTTGTAATTTAACTACTTTGGTTTCTGTTAGATCAGTGCAAAGCCCTGACACAATTTAAATAGTTTGTTCAACCAAAGTCAAATATAAAGCAAAGCAAATCTAGGACCAGTTTTGGGGAAAGGTACTTTTAAAAGTTATATGCTTTGCGTTACTCCCTAAAAAAAGTAACTGCTTTGTTTTTTTAACAAAAGCACTATTACTGGCAAATGTAAAGTTGCTTTTTTCACACCAAAAGTGAAATGAAAGGCCTGTTCACACCAACAACGATATAGCTATTCATTTGAGATAACTATGCTAGCTATATTATTAGCAGCTAACGATATCATTTCTAAGCGCGTGTTTGTCTGGCGCTTTAAATGCTGGAACTCGTTACATGATAGATTCTGAATGTTTTTATCGAAAAAAATATATTCTGAAAGTGATTCCAACCATATCGTTTCTGTTTTTATTGTTATAGCTGCGGTGTGAACTCTACTATTCTTTAATATTGAGAATGATTGAATGAACTATATCTTTATCGTTATCTTTAGCCTACAGTTATCGTCCTTGGTGTGAACCGTTAGGCGCAGCTTAAAATTTTAGCTGTGCTGTCATTTTGGACTGCAGAAGAAGAAAGTTCAACACTTCAACAATAAAGACTAAAAAATGTAACACAAATGTGATGTTTATCTAAAGTCACTTTTGCTTATATTAGTTTGGTTGAATTGGATCATTGAACGTCAGCAGCAAAGACATTGGTTAATAAAGTAAGATTAAATACATAAAGTATGTATTAACATATTTAATTATTGCAGGTTTGCATAATATTCCGAGTTTAAATTTTAGAGTTTTTATTCACTTTTTAGGAATACTGAATGTGTTGTGAAAGTCACATTTAGTCTAGAACTACACTATCCATCCTGTTCACACAACACCTCTGCACTTACTCATGATTTCTCTCAACATGTGTACAGGCCAGAAATAAATGTGAAAAAGTAACTATATTAAATATTAAATTAATGTTATGGTAAATGAAAAAGTAATGCTTTACTAGTTACTTGAAAAAGTAATTGATTTCCCCCAACCCTGTCTAGGACCATCTGTATTGACCGCAATAGAAGCCCATTCCACTGTGTATAGACTCGTGCTGTCAGGTGTTTGAGCTTAGTATCAGGGCTGTCACGATGTAACGGTCACGATTTCTTAAGTTTGAGAGCCAGCCAGGGTCTCCTTACCCTCCCTCAGTTGACCATATGAAATGTTCATGTTTAGTGTACTCATCCAATATACACTCACCGGCCACTTTATTAGGTACCCCATGCTAGTAACGTGTTGGACCCCCTTTTGCCTTCAGAACTGCCTCAATTCTTCGTGGCATAGATTCAACAAGGTGCTGGAAGCATTCCTCAGGGAGTTTGGTCCATATTGACATGATGGCATCACACAGTTGCCGCAGATTTGTCGGCTGCACATCCATGATGCGAATCTCCCGTTCCACCACATCCCAAAGATGCTCTATTGGATTGAGATCTGGTGACTGTGGAGGCCATTTGAGTACAGTGAACTCATTGTCATGTTCAAGAAACCAGTCTGAGATGATTCCAGCTTTATGACATGGCGCATTATCCTGCTGAAAGTAGCCATCAGAAGTTGGGTACATTGTGGTCATAAAGGGATGGACACGGTCAGCAACAATACTCAGGTAGGCTGTGGCGTTGCAACGATGCTCAATTGGTACCAAGGGGCCCAAAGAGTGCCAAGAAAATATTCCCCACACCATGACACCACCACCACCAGCCTGAACCGTTGATACAAGGCAGGATGGATCCATGCTTTCATGTTGTAGACGCCAAATTCTGACCCTACCATCCGAATGTCGCAGCAGAAATCGAGACTCATCAGACCAGGCAACGTTTTTCCAATCTTCTATTGTCCAATTTTGATGAGCTTGTGCAAATTGTAGCCTCAGTTTCCTGTTCTTAGCTGAAAGGAGTGGCACCCGGTGTGGTCTTCTGCTGCTGTAGCCCATCTGCCTCAAAGTTCGACGTACTGTGCGTTCAGAGATGCTCTTCTGCCCACCTTGGTTGTAACGGGTGGTTATTTGAGTCACTGTTGCCCTTCTATCAGCTCGAACCAGTCTGGCCATTCTCCTCTGACCTCTGGCATCAACAAGGCATTTCCGCCCACAGAACTGCCGCTCACTGGATGTTTTTTTCTTTTTCGGACCATTCTCTGTAAACCCTAGAGATGGTTGTGCGTGAAAATCCCAGTAGATTAGCAGTTTCTGAAATACTCAGACCAGCCCTTCTGGCACCAACAATCATGCCACGTTCAAAGTCACTCAAATCACCTTTCTTCCCCATACTGATGCTCGGTTTGAACTGCAGGAGATTGTCTTGACCATGTCTACATGCCTAAATGCACTGAGTTGCCGCCATGTGATTGGCTGCTTAGAAATTAAGTGTTAAGGAGGAGTTGGACAGGTGTACCTAATAAAGTGGCCGGTGAGTGTATATGTCATGATGTAAGACTGCATATGCGTTTAAAAATAAGCATTTTGACTCATTTTATTACACGACACCACGAATACACAGAAACTCAACAACATTATATAACGGGTAACAAGTAATATAAAAAGGTCAAATGCCAATCAGGTCTGCATTTTTCAGAAAAAACAATGAGCCTTGAATGTAACAGCTAATAAAATGAGAACATTTCTTTGCCATAAATTCAGAGCGTTTTTCAGTACTAACTGTAATAATGCTTGACTAAAGTAGAAGTATTAATCAGATAACGTTTAAACAAATAATACTTTTGAGCATCATGATGATAATAATAAAACACTTATTTAGTGTCCTCGATCTTTACAGCAATCATTTTGTACATTTTCTTCCTGGTTCTATGCCACAGATTCAAATTGTTAAACATTCTTGCACACTTATGATATCAATCTGGGCACAATTTATGTGTTTTCAGAGGCTGTGCATGTGTGTGATAAACTCGATTTAACCCATGCGGTAAGTGTCTGTAGGGCAGCCGGGCAGACGGAAGCTGTCAGGCACTGGGCTGTCTAATTTACAGATGATCTTGTAGATGGCCTTCTTCCAGCACGGATCAGTATCCCGACCGCTCTGTATGGCAGAGAAAAACTCCCTCAGGGCAATCTCAGATATCTCCACAAACCTCTCAGGAACCTGGAGAGCAGAAATGACGTTTAAACACGTAACTGAACTGTTTCACGCAGCACAAATGTGCACATGCAATCAATGCACACACTGACCTGGTAATCATTGCTCTTATTGTAGTGCATGTTGAGAATGCGGTAAAGCTCGGTGTCTCTGCCCAGGCGGAGTGATCTTTCCCTGGCAGATGTAGGCCCCTCTCTGGCCGCCTGCCGGGCAAAGCGCTCCATCTGGATGTAGAAGAACTCCCGGAAGTTACTGAACCACTTAATCAGCTGGGAAGTGACACAGCGATTGAACTGTGCGAGAGAAAGAAAGATAAAAGCAGCATTTCAAAAAGAGGCTATATAATAAATGTAGGTCAGGCTTAAACATTGTAGTATACATTTTTTTTTTTGGAGACATTCTGTTATGTTTAACCACATACGGACAAAGCTTTATTATGATACATATGATTTCGTTGAAAAATCCATTGACATGGACTCATAAATATAGGAACATTTTCTGACCGCTCTAATTGATTCAAACCATTTCAAAGGGAAACCATGTCAGACTGCTGTATATAGGTCAGTGTAACTTTATTCAATAAGTCATTAGCCCATATCATTTGTGCAAGATATGCACACAAGGCTATTATTCTATTTTGTGTTTAGGATATCTGAATGATGCTCACTTTGACATCAGGGAAATATGTCTTGAGAGTGCTGGAGCTGGGGTAGCGTGCGTAGAAGAACATGAGTTTGGCTTTCTTCAGGTGGCACGGGGAGAGACCTTCCTGAGAGTGTAGACGGTCAAGGAATGTTTGATAGCAGCACAAATACATTGATATAGTTATATGTATATTATCCACTACTGGTCAATCCTTTTTAGGTCTGTAAGATTTTTCGTGTTTTTTTAAATAAGTCTCTTATGCTCACCACTGCCATTTGATCAAAAATACAGTAAAAACAGTAATTTAGCATAACTTTTCTATTTGAAATTTTCAGCATCATTACTCCAGTCTTCAGTGTCGCATGATCCTTCAGAAGTTATTCTAATATGACGGTTTTTATTATCACTGTTGAAAACAAAAGTGTTGGTTTTAATTTTTTTTAAAGTGACCTTTTTTATAAAGGTCTTTAATGTCAATTTTGAACCGTTTAACGTTAATAAAGGTATTCATTTATTTTTAAAACTGACCCCAAACTTTTAAACAGCTGTGTAAATATATATATATATATATATATATATATATATATATATATATATATATACACACACACACACACACAACTGTATATATTCTTTTTCAAATAAAAGGATATTGATCCAGCGGCGAGATAGAGAGCAGCATCTCCTCCATCCCCCCCTCCTGCTCCGCCTCCCCTCATCCCTCCTTCTCTCGCTCTATCCGACGGAGAGGGCTCTAGCTGCCCCAACAACGGGAGGGGTGGGAACGCAGAGTTGTGTGAACGAAAGTCCATGAAAGACTCAGACAGGCAGTCCTTATGAAGAGGCAAACTGGAGAGGGAGCGGGCGAAGAGATTCTGCATGGTGTAGTGAAGAAGGGGCAAGGCAACGGGGTTGTCCGGGGGATAAGAGGGCAAGAAGTGGTCTTTGCTCCTGTGGGGTAAAAGTGCCGGGAGAGGGGGCTGGGATAGCGGAGGGAGGCTGGGATTGGCCTGGGGGAGGAGGATACTTTGAGCGATAGGGGCTCTCTTGTCTTGAGGACTCTTTGTAACAAGTGGCAACGCTTCCACCTGCTCAACCGCATGAGGTCTCGCCCTCCTGTCTGAGTTTAAATCCAACGCCATGCTGGTTTCTTGGGAAACAGTGGCGGATGTGACTGTCGAGGCGTCGGTTTCGGCATAGAGACGGACAACTCTGTCGATAACTTGAGCCACGACATTTGCAAGCTCCTGCTTTAGAGCTTGAGCAAACTTCTGCCCTCCTTCTGCGCTCTCCCACTCGCCCCTGACCAAACTGCATCCCAGCCACACCTGATCGCCATTTAACTCCAAGTCCAGGTCCACGGAGGTCTCTGGAAATATCTCAGCGTTGCCATTCCCGTTGGTTTCATTGTTTTTCTTAGACGAGCAGCGCGGAGGAGAAAACCCAGTGCTGATGAGTGGATCGTCGCTGTCGGAAAACATCTCCGCAACCTCATCGAGATTAATCGGCCCGTTCTCTTGTTCCTCCTCGCCTCCTTTCTCGTCATCCGCCTGGCCTCCGTAAACTCTCCACACTTTGCGCTGGAGTTCGAGAAGTTTCCCTCTGGTTTCCTCCAGCTGAAGCTTCAGTTCTTGTCGCTGTCGCTTTCTGCCTTCCCTGCTTTCCCTCCTGTTCCCTGGTTTCTCTCCCTTCCTCTCACCCATTCTAACCGAAGCTCTACTCTTCCTCCCTCTCTTCCCTTCTCTCCCTGTTTCTTCTTCGCTTCGAGCTGCCGAGTCCATCCTGGGCCTCTTAACTCTCACGAAATCCTGCCCCCATTCGCCAGGGTCGGGAGCCGAGCTTTGTCCCCGTTCTCCATGACAGCGCTGAGATGATGGGGTTGCAAACTCCCTCTTCCCAAACACATCCTCCTCCCTTATATCATCATCTACCAAAAGCCCAGGGAACAAGCCCTGACGCTGACGGAAACTACCCCACCTTTGGGACGCACTGTTGGGATGCATGAGAGGGGAGAAGAGCGGGTGGGAAGACAGGCTGCCGGGGGAAAATCGGTGGCTTGAGGGGTTTGAATCTGGCAGGCTGTGATACAGTTCGAAGGGACACATCTGGGAAGGCTGCGGATGAAATCGATCCGAAGGGGAATCCATAGCCCCCTTTTCAGGTCTGATCTGGTTTCAGGATCTTTAAAGAGAGCACAATTTGCTGTGAATAAATACAGAATCATAGACGAATATACGCAGCTATTTGGATCGGTTTTAAAATTGCTCATAATCCTCTCATTGTTATCGGCATCATCATAGTCTCTTTTTTTCCCTCTCTGCATGTCTGCGTTATCTATCCGCTGACAGCTGTACCCTGTGTTTGTTCAGACTGTTGACTCTATTGCTCTCATCCTTCTTTCCCTCTCTCTCTCTCACACACACACACACACTCACTCAACTCAACACAAATACATGGATGGTGAGACAGTAAATATTTTAATGAGATTACTATAGTCCCAAAGCTCTAAATCTGCATTTTTACTTATTCAGACCTTTTAGTACTACTAAATAGTTTTCAGATAGATAGAGTGATAGATAAAATGATAGATAGATAAATAGATAGATAGATAGATAGATAGATAGATAGATAGAATGACATAATGATGGACAGAAAGACAGACAGACACATACATAACTCATTTATCCTAAAATCAGATTAATGGAAATTACTGTCCTAAACTGACGTTTTCGCCTTTCCCTCGTTGGCACAAATGCCACAGATGTCATCAGATTATAGCTCGAATTTAAAGCCGTTTAACTGCCATGAAAAAAAAAAAAATTAACAGATGGAAGGACAACACCCTCACGGATAAATTATAGAAATTGATTTGCCTTAATTACTCACATACTAACCAACTCGCCGTGAATAATATCGCAGACTTCAAGTCAAAGTTTTCTTGTTATGAAGACAGATTTCGCTCCTGCTCGAATACCGGCGCACGAGCGGACATTTGTAAACTCTGCGCGCGCGTGTGTGTGTGTCGCAGATTCATTAACAAATAAATAGATGAGGCGCATTTGACAAGGACAAACAAATACACGGATGTCCCTAAGGTAAAAAGCAAGGTAAAATATTTTTTTTTAAACTTACAAAAGAGTCAATTAGAAAGCATCCCCCGGTCGGTCACTTTCCTGTCGTATTATATTTCGGTCTTGTCGAGGTGTGCGTTGGTCACCGGGAGCATCAGCGTTAAACGCGCCACCGAGTTTCCTGTTATTGCTGTCGCTCCTGCCTCGCGCTGTCCATCTCTCATCCTCGCGCACTCTATCGCGTGGTGATCAGCCAGTGGGCGTCGAGGCGTGAGAGAGGGAGGGATGTCCGTCCGCTGCCCCGCGCGCACACTCGCGCGCGCGCACACACACACACACACACACACACTTCTCCCTCTCTCGCGCGCTCTCTCACTCGCTCTCCACGTGGGGTAACTACTTGGTTATGAGCCTCCACCAATCAAAAACGATCAGATTTACTAAAATAATCTGATATACATATAATGGTAAAATTATGATTGTGATCTTTTTTTTTTTACACTATTGTTATAACCGTTCTTGCGAAGATTTACAATTTAAATAAATGTAAAATTAATAAACGATAAGGATCTCATTCAATGTAAAAAGCCGACTGGAAGTGAATCCAAAAAGCCCTAAATAGAATTTGCTTTGAACAAACAGTAGATAGATCTGTTACATAGCTCCAAACACTATACAGTTCCCAAAGGGATACAATGCCTCTTTATAATATTACCGCTAAAATGTTTGGGGGCAGTACTTTAAAAAAAAAAAATTAATTAATGTTTTTGTTTAGCAAGGATGCATTAAATTGATCACAATGACAGGAAATATTTTTTTACATTCATACAAAATCTATATCAAACAGAACGTTCTATCCATCAAAAAAAAGTTATCATAGTCTCTTAAAGAAATTAACAAGCAGCACAATTGTTTTTAACATTGATAATAATCAGAAATGTTTCTTGAGCAGCAAGTCAGCATATCAGAATGATTTCTGAAGGATCATGTGACACTAAAGACTGGAGTTATGATGCTGAAAATGTAACTTAACCATCACAGGAATAAATTACATTAAAAAAAGATTTAAACATTTTATTTGGTAATATTTCACAATATATATTTTTATTAAAAGGGTTAGGGTCAATTATGAGGGTCTCATAATTACGGTTACTACATGGCGTGAACGCAGCATAAGCTCATTGTTTTGGTTCAGGAGGAAATATAAAAGGCGGCTGCTGTTTGTTTGTGGCGTATCATGACGCGTGATGCGCTGATGATGTGATGTCTGTGCGAGGAGGTATGGAAATAGATATTTTGACAGGCAGGTACACATCCTATTATTGCATTCGGACCGAATGCACTGATTGGCCGAACATTTTTTTACTTCCACAGAAGATATATGTACATGTTTTAATATTTAGACCACTTCTATGATTGATTGCTATCAGGATGTCAGAGTGTCAACCAGTAAGTGTTTGTAAAACCTTCCGTTAATGTTGTTAAAAAAAAATAATTATAACATATTTCCGCTATGAGACTGTATATGCCAAGGCCGGTATAATCATAATCAGAGACTCTTCCACCCCTGAACGTGTGAAAGCTGATTATCAGTCCCTCCACTCCTCTTCATAGCACCCCTTCTCTCTCTTTCATTGTTTCCATCACTCCCTCTCTCTCCCCCACTTCACTGAAATACCCCTCAACCAACCGAACTGTTCACAATAACCAGTGGCTACTGTTGTTATGGAAACAAGAAATATGACACAAAGCCTTATTAATAAAAGGTGCTTGCGACTACAGGGCGATCTATAAACAAATGTAATTGAAATGTAGTTTTATAAACGAACAGATCTTGGATAGATAGACGGGACATTAGCACAGCTCGCATACTTTGACAAGTGGCGTTGATGCTATGGATTCCTGTTTTATTTCTAAATCCATTTTTTTTCTCTGTAACAAATGACTAAGTGTGCAACAGAAGTGTTAAATTCCGCATTCGACAATTCCTTACAGTCGTTTGCACTGTAAACACACACACACACACCTTTTGTAAGGTCAGGCTGAAAGGCTTTTTGAACTACATTAGCAACTCACACTGAATGCTTTGAACTGAAGCCAAATGACTGACAGCAAACAATATTAAAATGCATGAGCAATTCTAACAAAGAGCTATGAAATACACCAAAGGGACGTGGCCATTTGCAAGCAGTGTTTTAAAAATGCCCACACGAATGTCGATCCTTTCAAACGGTGGGAGACTTATCAAAATGTCTCATTTGAATGAGTCACGATCAAACATATTGCATTATGAGTTCGTAATATGCACGGAATGAAAATGTGGTATCCAGCGGGGAGAGAGAGAGAGAAAGCAGGAGTGCAGATAGACGTTTTGAGGGGGTCGATGGACAGGCAAAGTGTTTGCCCATTGGCTGCCTCTGAGGGAAAGTGTGTTTGAGAGAAGAGAGCACTCACACATTCAGCCTTGGGCAAGGTGACTGAGGAGAGACAGTGAGTGACAACTGCAGTTGAACTAGAGGATATTCAATCTGAAGGGACAGAATAATGAATCCAGTCCTCGGGAATTAGTAACACAAAGATGTAAAATACCCAGGGAAGACAAACACACACTACCAGGTTGAGAGAGTGTTAAAAAGAGAGGATTTTAACAAGTGATAGATCAGGCAGGTTGAGTAAATGGAAGATATTTTGAGATTATTGGATGCGAGGGATGAGCGATGAATTGGTCAGTTATGTCAGTATGAAAAATAATAGGCTAATGCACAATATTTGATTTCAAATAGATCTTCAGTGACCTTTACAATAAGGTTCAGTTTGTTAAAGGCAGGGTATGCGATTTGTTGTTATGCTGGTTGCAAGTTTCTCCACATCCTGATAGCAATCACTTGATCTAACTAATTGCATTTATATGCATGTCGTCTGTGGAAGGATTAGGACCATAAAATGTTCGTCCAATCATTGCATTCAGTCCGACAATGAGCTTATACTGCGTTATATTCATACTGTAATTTGGAAGAGATGGAAACCCGTGATGTTTTACTCAGAGCGGTTCTTGACTCGAATTTATGCGTTTCAATGGCAATACTATCAACGCAAAAATTAATCTGCAGCCGTCGTACAGGACAGGACAGTTACCAATAGAGTTCAATGGAACGTGCGACCATAATTAGCAAACGATGCTTTCGGGAAACGCACCCGAAACATTGTTTATGTTCATTTATTCTAATGTTTTGCTTTGAGACATGAGGTTTATTGCCTGCCTCTCTGAAATTGCCAACCCTATACCTTTAACTATATATTTTCTATTTGAATATATTTTAAAATGCAATTTATTCCTGTGATGCAAAGTTGAATTTTCAGCATCAATTACTCCAGTTCAAAAGAACAGCTCAAAAGCATTGAAACGCATTTATTGAAAATAGAAATATTGTATAAACCATATCTATGTAATGCATCCTTGCTGTATTAAATTATTAGTTGAGTTACTTACTGAAACTAAACTTTTGGAAGTTAGGTCTTAGTGTGTGTATCAGGGACTTTGTCAGGCCCCGCCCCATCCATAAAAAATATAGTTTTGAGCCTGTGAATTTTATGGAGAATCCTGTAAAAATCTGCATTTGATCAACTATCGACAATTATAGATATCATTCACTAAATTTAACCGACACGCCACTGAACCATGCCCACTGTTTCACCAGCTTTCTGTTAAAACTCCTCTATACTGAAGCTCTGTTTTGAGTTTCTGCCTCTGACCTTGAGTTTCAGGAAGCTGACTGCGGTAATGCACATTATTAAAGCTGTGAGTGTGTGCATGTGTCTTCAATGGATTGTCCTTGTCCTCTCAGCACCGCAAACATATTCTTTGATCTTTGACCGAAATGACTCTCACAATGCGGTGGAGAACCTCAGGAATACAATATAATGCACCGACTCGCTCTCAACCGCACACAGATAAGCTACCACAGACGTGAGAAAACGCGCTCGCTCACACACACTTTCACTCACTCTCCCTCTCAGTCTCTCCGCAGTACTCAGGTTGCAATTATCCTCTTTGGCTGGAGTGTTTTGATGGTATAATTGCCATGGACACTGAGGAGAGAGGGATTGGTGAGTGAGAGATAGAATGAGGGATGGAGAGGGGGAGAGAGGGACATCGAGAGCTGACACTCTCAGCATGCTAATGCCCAAACACACTCCATCTCCCCCCGTTTTCCTTTTTGTCACTCTCTTCATCACACACACACACACACACACACACACACACACAGGTGCGGTAACCTCTCTCCATTCCACATTCTCTCCAGGAAGCCAAAACAGCAAATACACAAGCTCGACGGGAGAGCGAGAAAACAACAGTAGGAGGGGAAAGAGAGGGATATTTTCCATCCACTGACAATAGAGATGATCCACGCTCATCCTCTGCTCATCCCTCAGTTCTTTCAGCTATGTAATCCTTTTTGTCCTTTATATTCGTTCATTCCCTTTTTACCCCACTCCAGAAAGAGAGCCAAAGTGAGTGCTACACATGATGGCCCTAAGAGATGTGCTTTTATCTGCGCTGATGTCTTGATCTAGTTTAGGAAAAACAGCGACACCTGGTGGTGTATTAAAACAACGGCACTCAAACCTATTAAAGTCCCCCTGAACTCAATAATTGTATCCCTTAAAACTCATCTTTGATCAACAAAATGACATATTTAAAAGTTTTTTTCTCCTTGAAAAAAAAAATTCTTAATTTCTTAAAATAGCTTGAATGTAACTCTACACCCTTGCTTCATTTAGTATATGCGGTTCTATGAATATGCAAATTAGCCCCGCCTCCACTCACTCACACCAGCTCAGAGATTCACTGCAGTTTTAACGATTTTATTCTCGCTGCTAGGCAGCCTGGATCAGCGAGGGAACCAATCACAGAACAGGGAGGGAGCAGCAAGACGATGACGACGTCTATGCGACACACCGAAGCAGTTTGTTTATATCTATGGATCCAACATGGCAGCAGACGCGAAGTTACCTTTCGATGCAGCTTTAGATATTGTTCTAAGTAGTTTAGAACTCGAGTTTATTTTGAAAAAAGAGCAACTTTTCTGTAGCTCTACATACGTCATCTGGTATAATTGAAACGATTGGCTATGAGCTACGCACAGGCGCATTTGATAGACATTCGTAGCACCCAATAAACGGCTCTGGGCATTCGCAAACCATGCCTCAAATACGAAAGAAATTAACATGTGGTTCCCAGACCACGTCTCAATGAGACTAGGTCAGTAGCCAGGCTACTCAGCAATGGTGTTGACTTATGAATTTGTACATGGTTTGTCTTAAAGCGTATTAAAAATAAAACACCTATGAAAGGTGCACTACGTAACTTTTTTTTGTTCAAAATCAACTAAATTTTAATAATGAGTCAGGTTCCGGAAGTTAAATTTCTCCATAGGGAAATTAATTTTTAACTTTCCCTTTAAAGCAACACCATGTAACTTTTCCTCTTCGGTCGCCCTACTGGTTGGAAACTAAATTGTCCATTACCGCTGTCGTAAATAATTTAACCTACCGTTACACGCACACTCGCTGTTTATCCAGCACCGGCTTTAGAATGAACGATGTCCACAGACAAGGTAGAGTATGTTACATGATTTCATGAAAGTATGATGTATTGCGACATAAAAACTAAATAATGACTATTGTAATGCTTGACGTAAAGCAAGTCAAATTTGTAGTTTTCTTATGTCTCATTAACTACAGAAACGCGACCCAATCTGGCAAACTTGCATAGCGGTTATAGCAGATAAAGGACCGCAAAGCGAATCCAGAAGTGCCTGTCACCCTGTTACGACTTGATGAACCACTGATAAGATTTTGGAAACATTATTTTAAGGTAAAAAATGTTCCATAGTGTTGCTTTAAAGAAAGACCTACTGTGAGCTACGAGGTTGTAAATCGATAGTATTTCCTTCTTATGAAGCCATCAGCCCACATTACTTCAGCTTAGTTTTAAAATAATTGTGTATAACAGCAGAATTTGTGGTGGAAAAGCTACATTGCCCATGATGCTGCACGGAAAATTCCACCAATCAGAGTCAAAATCTCTTTAGCTCCGCCCACTCCAATGAAGCACTGCTAATGACGTACGTATTTTATATATACACACATATACATAAGCTGTTAACTACACAGTCTTGTAACTGTATTTTTGTCCGGTTTTCTAATACTTTTTCACCTTGTAGCTGATTGGCTTGGTTCATGGCTTGCTTTAACAAAGACGTTTGAACACACTGAATATCCTGTTCCACCCTGAAATATCATATTACAAAAGTAAAATGGGTAGAGAATGCTTTTTTTTTATAATTATATTATATTTTAAATTACTTATAATTTACAAAACAAGCAGATTCCATTGAAAAGGCAATGTCTTCATTTAGACAACAGTCATTTACATAACAGCTTCATTTACACAAAAGTTGAATTAAAGAAACCTGAATAGCCTCTAAAGACGTTTCCAGTTCCTTAGGATCAGACAGTATTAGATGGTTACGTTAAAATAGTGTCAAATCAAGTAGAAATCGCTTGGTCTTACAATGCAGAGTGTGTAGTGCATCCATTGGACACATCCGTTTGGATGATGCTACAAGTGTAACTATTTGAATGTGGGAGTCAAGTGTGTGTGTGTGTGTGTGTGTGTGTGTGGGTGGTCGGCGAGTTGCACTTAAGTGAAACCGTGGTGGAATTGTTTCACCGTGTGCGCGTGTTAGTCAAAACTCGGTTCATGAGGGTACATATGTGGGAGTGTGCTTGGGTATCCCAGGTTTGATGAAGCTTGAGTTAGTGTGTATGTGTGTGTGTGTGTTTAAATTGTTTCTCTATGTATTGTGGTCGTGAGTGGGAGTCTGTATAGATAGAAGTCTCTCCGCAAGCTCTAGGACTTCAGCAATCTTCCTCTTCACTGCTTCTCTCCTCTTCAAATCTACATCTCCTAGCGGGAGAGAATGAGTAATAGAGAGAGAAGAGAAAAGGGTAGAACAAAGGGATGTAGTGATGTTTAGTTTCCTCCTACCATTTAAATATTTGACATTGCATCCAAATAGAGTTAATTTTCCTGCTTCGAGGAAAAAACATTGCACATAATGTCCTTGTGTTGAGAGCTACTCTGCTCTTTCCTCTCAAATAATTGAATCACGCCAAGGTCATTCTGACCACAGCAAATTGCCATTTGTATGATTTAGGGTCTGTAACCTGTACATGGGGCCAGTTTTTCAATTTTATTTTTATTTAGATAATTTAAAAAACTACAATGTTTATTAAAACAGCAGTGTTTTGGTCATGCAATTTATAAAAACATTGCTTTTTTTTTTTTAAAGAAACAAATACCTTTATTCAGCGAGGATATATTAAATGGTTCAAAAGTGACCGTAAAGAGCTTTAAGGTTGTGTTCACACTTGTAGTCCGGGTCGCTTTGTTCGTTTGGTACGGACCCCCCCAAAAAAAAACAGTTTAGTCCTGGGCGTTCACATTGGCATTTTGACACCAAAACTAAAGATACTGAACCTAAAGGCATAGGGATGCGTTCACAACCTGATTGGTCAGCTTTTTTTTTTTTTACGAAACAATGCTGTGCACTCGTATGTGCGTAGTCTACATATGATGGTATTTTGACCAGCTGAGAACTCGTGAAGAGCTTATACAATGAGTCAAAACAGCGGTAGGAATCCCTCTGTCACACACACACACAGATCTGCTGTGAGGAGACGAGGTTCTGATGCCTGTAGCGAACTGTGATGGGCAACATCTCAACTATGATGAAAAAAACAGGTGTGCTCAAGCATTCTGTCCTATTTAGGATCGCATCTTGTGACATCATGTCCTGTTTTTGGTTCGTTTACATGTCTTTGGTTCGTGTTGCGTTCATATTTCAGTCGAACCGCACAAGAGTTGGTTTGGAAGCGGACTGAGCCTCGTCTTTCAGCGTCCCGCTCCGCTTGTTTGGTGCACCAGGGTTCAGACGGCAGCTTTCACACTTATTCAAATGAACCGCACTAACAGAGCAATCGCACTAGGGTTCGTTTTAATTGAACTAGACATGCCAAGTGTGAACACACCCTAAAATGTTACAAACAGTGTTGGGGGGTAACGTGAGTTAATCAGATTCCTTTTATCAAGTGCATTACTTTTAAATTTACAAGAAAATATCGGAGTTACTTTTTCAAACAAGTAACGCAAGCTACTTTATTTTTTCCATTTATTGACTAACAGCTCTCCTGTCCACATTGAGAGAAATCGTGAGTAAGTGCAGAGGCTTTGTGTGTGTGAACATGATGGATATTGTAGTTCTAGACTAAATGTGAACATGCATTTAATCACATCACTTGTACAAAACACATTCAGTATTCCTCAAAACGACAAACAAGCCCAGCCCATATGAGAAAATAAAAAGTACCTTTCATAAAAAGTATGAGAAAATAAAAAATACTTTTAATAAAAAGTAACCAAGTAATGCAATTAGCTACATTTTTTAGGGAGTGACACAATATTGTAATGCATTACTTTTAAAAGTAACTTTCCCCAACACTGGTTACAAAATATTTATATTTCAAATAAATGCTGTTCTTATGAACTTTATATTCATTAAAGAGTCCAGAAAAAATGTTTTCAACATTGATTATATTAGATTTCAGAAGGATCATGTGACACTGAAGACTGGAGTAATGATGCTGAAAATTCAGCTTTGCCAGTACAGTAATAAATTACATTTAAATAGAAAAGTTATTTTAAATAGTAATAATGTTTCACAATACATAAAATACTTTCAAAAACATAAAAGTAGTGCATCTATTTTTGCATTTTAAACTCAATTTAATTAGTCACACTGGAAATGGAAGGTCACGTCAAACACATGCATTGTGGGATACTATATTCCCAACAGTGTGCTTCTTTGAATACAGCACATATTAACAAAGGTAGTATTTCATTATGTGCATGCAGAAAATTTGCACAGTATATATCCTATATACTGCAGAAAAGTATATATATATATATATATATATTAGTACGCCATCACAAACAGCCTCCTCGTCTTACCTTGCACTCCTTTCATAAATATATCGACAGCCATCCTGTATTGTTTCACTGCTGCACTGTAATCACCCTCTCTCTCTCGTTCCTGGGCGGCATTCAGCTCTTCATTGGCCTGGTGCACGTAGCTCACATCTCCACCAGACTCAGTCCCGTTTGGACCCGTTAGAGGGACAGACAGGAGTTGAGCGTGACTGGGTGATCCGTATGGTTGATCTGAGGCGTTGAATAAAGTCATTAGAGTGAGATTTGCATAAAAAAAAAAATAATAATAATAATAGGTCAAGTACCTTCTTTGGCACATGGGTCAAAAATAGCGAGGTCTGTATCTGAAAGCGGAGGCGGAGCCTTTTCTAAATGTTCCTCCAATCCGGAATCAAACAGCGAATCAAACTCCTCTAATTGGTCGACTGGAGAACCTGGAATTTCAAGCGAGGCATCTGGAAGATGAAGAGCAGGAATAGAGCAATTAGACATGATTGAAATCGAATAGAAACAGGATTAAAAGACGTAGATGACAAACTAACGTGTTGTAGCGTCTGCAGCAGCAGCGCATTGGTCTGTGCCGTTATTCTGATGTGTTGTGATGTCAGTGTCGCTCTCTTTTTCTGTCGGTTCCTGTATTTGCGTTTCTGGTGTGGGGCTGCTTTCCCTGTCGACGGAAAAGGCCTCGACTGCTACCTCCGGCTGGGCTAGGTCTGTCAGTCTGGGGTTGGACTCCAGCTCCTGGGCCGGGATAGGAGCATCTCTCCCCGTCTCCTCTTCAGCCAACAGCTCCGCGGTCCTCTCCGGCAGGGGAATAAGAGGAGGAGGAAGACACGTGGAAATGGCAGCTGTCTCCAGTGGTCTCCTCACTTCTCCTCCCTGACAGAGGAAAAATGATTAAGCAGAAAACCATTTAAAAAAATACCATTCATAAAACACACAATCAGACAAATACAGCGCACAGGTCACATATGGACAACTTTTATGATACTGTTAGTGTACATTTTCAGTTTTGTCAATGACCATTATGAACTTCTATGTTCCACCTCAACAACACCTGAGGATGAGTATTGATGGCAGTAATGCATGAACTATATGTATACACATTAAGGTTAAAAAAAAAAATATATATATTTTTTTTTTATGAAGTCTCTTAGGGTGTGTTCACACTTGGCATGTTTGGTTGGATTAAACACGAACTCTGGTAGATCTTCCCAAGTTCTCAGTTGGTCAAAATACTTGTAGGCTATACACATACAACGAGCGCATTTATCCACAGCACAGCACAGAGCACTGTTTTGGATGTTTGTTAACTTCTGTTGTGAAATAAATGTACCAAACAGCCGACCAAACAGATTGTGAACATATCCCTGTTCCTTTAGGTTTGGTGTTAAAATGCCAATGTGAACACTAAGCAAACCGAACTTCAAGTGTGAACACACACTGTCAGTCCAAATCTGATTATATCTTTTAAAGTGAAATGAACATAAAAGCTCATCTTCACTGAATGGTGACGATGTGTAAATTTTTTCTCAACTGTCGGCGCGAATGTTTTGGAATGTTTGCAAATTCGCATCACGGCTGTCTGATGTGAATGGTTTTGACGCGAACTATTCGCTTTTTCGTTACGTATCCAGTGTGAAAGGGCCTTAATGTAGATGAACTGCTGCGCTTATGACAGGGTGCATGTTTAACTGAACGAGCAGAGAGAGAGAGAGAGAGAGAGAGAGAGAGTTATGACAGGGTGCATGTTTAACTGAACGAGCAGAGAGAGAGAGAGAGAGAGAGAGAGAGTTATGACAGGGTGCATGTTTAACTGAACGAGCAGAGAGAGAGAGAGAGAGAGTTATGACAGGGTGCATGTTTAACAATGAACAGAGAGAGAGAGAGAGAGAGAGAGAGAGAGAGCGCACTCTCTCTTCGGAGCCAGGCGAAAGGCTTCACCGTCTCAGAACTAAGCGCTGTCTTGTTCTCTCTCCCTCGCACATATTAGTCAAAATAAATACAAAATTAAAAAAAATATATATATATATATATATATGTCTTACCCTAAAGAAATCTTTGAGTTGAGGGCTGTTGTACAGTGCAGGAATGTTTGTAGAGAAGAGCAGCATGTCCTCGGCTGCTTTCCTCCGCTCTTCAATCACAGCCTCATCAAAACGCCCTGTGAGAGCGAGAGACACAGGGAGGGAAGTTAGAAAAGTACAAATAAGCCGGATAGCAGCATCAAGTGATAAAACCGAAATTCTGAAAATCCAGGTGGTGGGAAATAAAGTGACCAAAAAAATTGCCGTCTCAACAATTCCGTTGACCTTACCAAAAACCTGAGCTCGTGGAAAAGGGGGAAACTCTTCTAGCCGCCTGAACAGGTTCCTGTGAGTGTACGCCAGCTCTCCATGTAGTTTCTTCAACTCTGAGTACCTCTTCCACACCACAACCTGCCAATCAAACCAACAATGAGTCCAATGCAGCTCCAAACGACACATACAGGGTCAGGGATGATCATACCTCTTTAACATTCTCCGGCTTTGTCTTTGATACAAACTGTGGAGAAAGAGAGGGATAAGTTAAACCACATGACACCAAAGGGAGAGGATTTGAAAGGGCTTATTATTTGAAGCATGAATGAGGAAAGTGATGAGATTGGTGCATGAGACACAAGAGTCACGTGATCTTGTTCCAGATTCTTTAAATCACGAGTTTCACAGTAAACCAGATACACTAACCGAGGCTAGTAGTTATTATTAACCATCTCTATGAGGATCAGTATGTCTTTTGTATTTATGAAGCACAGTTTTTTCAAAGTGTAAAGCTAAAAATATCTCGGATACCTGTAATCAATTCAAAAACACAAAAGTCAGATATCTGACGTCGAAACTATGCCGTATCTATTATTCCTCTCTGTGATAAGCAGATGTAAATATGATCATGCAGAATATTATAGTGCTAACGTTACTAACCCTTGCTGTTACTTTATATTCCGTGTGTCCTTTCTCGTGTGTGCGTGGATCTGCCACAGTGAAGAAGCGATAATATTCTTCAGTTTTAGACTTTCGAGACATCACTTGTCAGAAAAATATGTTTAAATTTGAAATAACATAAATATGAGGACAGAATCAAGCGGTCGTGACTGGTACTGCTTTGAACTGTTGACAGTTTGGAAGTTACTTCCGGCTTTGTGACAGGCGCATGCGCAAACGGATAGCGTCGCTTCTTTTCTATCCCTTCAATATAAAAGTCATTCTAGGGAACGTGAAGATTTTTTTGTTTGTGGTGTCTGATGAAAGAACGAGTGTGACCATAGACTGTCAAAAAAAGAGTGTATGATAAGTGTGTAAAAATAGAGCGTATATTAGATGCACATGATAAATCAAGTTTTACATCACTTTCAAAGTCTAGAGTCACTGCCCTTATTTCAAAACCTTTTTTGCTGTTGGAAAGAATAACCTAATTCTGTCTAATAACTTAATAAAGTGGAATGTATTTATAGCCTATTCAAATGATATCAAACCATTGTGAACCTGCCTTTGTGAAATTATTAACTGATCTGATTATCAAAAATAAGCATTTTATATATACAGTGGATTCAGAAATTATTTTGTTACGTTGCAGCCTTATGCTAAATGCTCTTTTAAAAAAAAAATCACATCAGTCTACACTTAATACCCCTTAATGCCATAAAAGACACCTGATTGTGTGCCACTCTGATCATCTTAGGGACCAATTTAAAACGAACTTCATCTAAACTACACGTCTTGTCACTCTAAGACATCTTGTGATCTGTCACACAAAAAAAGCAATCAATTCCAACTCTAAAGATAACACTTACTTCTTTCCCTCATATTAAACCAAGGATGAGCTGGCTTCATTTAGGAGCCCAGCGTGTTACCCGAAGCACTGACATGCTCACCTCTCCCTTGTAAATGTTAATGGCCACCCATTGAGACGGCCAAGTCTGAGTAATTGCCCTCTGAGATCTCGAAGTCCTGGTTCATGTTGGTTCAGTGAGGGGTGAGATTTAGAGGTGCACAAATGTCCAATATCAGCCACACATGAGATTTGATCAGATGGACAGGATCTATATATATATATATATCTATATATGTACTGTAAAGCAGTCACCTATACCACCGGAGATGGAGGATGGTGTGACGTAATGGCTAAGACCAATTAACATTTGAGTCACTTTGCATCATTAATTCCTCTGTCTAACGAGGACCTCATAGTGAGAATAAGACACAGAAATGCAGTTCTCCAAATCACAAGTGACACCACACGCCTTACCGGTCCACGATAGTATCATCACCCAGCTTTAATTAAGACCTTACTAGTTCGTTAGTGCCTTGCCACTGAAGTTATTAACACTTTCCCCTGTCAAACATGAGGATATTTATGTTGTAGATGATAATTTTGTACATGATATAGTATTGCAAATAACATAGAATTGATTCAGCTTCTGATGCAAAGGTAACACATTGGTGTGACCTTATCAAACATCTTTCCTACTGGGTCTGGAAGAGTCCCTTCCCTCGCACAAATGTCTCTGCACCCTTTACCCTTTACCCCTTCTCCTGTACACCCACACGACCACCTTCATCATCCTTCCTGTGTTGTTTTCGACCAATAAGTGTTCTGTGTATCAACCCCAGGGTCCCACCTTTGGTGCCTATATAAGCTTGTCGTCCTTCAAGGCGTCTAAAGGCAGTGTTTGTACAGTGCTGTAAGATGTTTTCTCCGTTACAGGTGGTCGTGGCGACTCTATCGCTCTCGTTGCTGCTGTGCAGCGTCAGTTCGGCCCCTGGAGGAGACATGCTGATCCAGCTGTTACGCTCCGAAGTGGAACCCAAGGAGAATGAGGTAAAACACACGCTCTCTACTGGTTGTTTTGATGGTGATGTCTGTGTGGATATAGAGAAAATAATGGTAACACTTTACAATAAAGTCCCAATACCTTAGGTAACATTTGTTATATACATACATATATATATATATATATATATATATATAGTACACTTTATATTTTATTTCTATTTATATATAAAAAAATGTAAACACATTTTTTTTGGTTAAGAAAAATACAACTGCTTTTATTTTCATGTTAGCTCAGGTTCATTAAAAGATTTAGTTGTTTTAATAAGATTTGTTGTTGTAATGTAGATTTAATAATAGTAAACTCTGATATTAACAATAATAAATGATTTGTCTTTTTCATTGTTAGCTCATCCTAACTAATGTTAATAAATCGTCGCTGCCGGATAACTATCTCCATATTTCAAAAAATTTATTTATTTTTTTCAGAAATAATTAATTGGTTTTGCAAATATTTAGTCAATGAAAAGTATTAAAAGGAGCTTGTGACTAAACCTCATTACTCAATCCACAATTGGTGGTAAAACCTCAGTCATGAACGTTTTGATCGTCCCTGCTTGTTTGCAATGCAACAGTAAATAAAGGTTACAGTAAATAAAGGTTACAGTATAAATAAAGAACAGGTTCTTTGAATAAGTAAAGCTGCATTTTCTTAACTCAAGAAGGCGAATGTTTTACTTAAGAAGCAGAGAGAATATTGACTAATGTTTTATGTATTTGAGCGGAGAAGAGTTTCGTACACTGTAAAAAATATTCTTGGTTTAACTTAAAAAATTAAGTAATCTGGTTGCCTTCAAATTTTAAGTTCATTGAAAATGAAAAATGTAGTTAATACAATGATAAAAATTGGTTTAATCATCAGAAACTCAAAATATTATGTTATCTGAACCACATAAATGATCTAAGTTGATATGACAAAAGAAAAAGTATTGTGATTACAAATCATGAAAATATTTGTTTACAGTGTAGTTTTTTCTAGCATTTGTCATTGAGTCATAGCAAATTGTCTTAAATAGCCCGTGCAAAGCACTTCAACTTAAATAACCTGAGCTTTTGTCCAAATGACAGAAAAAACTGAGCGCCCACATTAGACAGTTTATAACCTGTGATTTGATGAAAACATAATGTGATGCACGTACTGCCTCAGATGTGGCTGCTATGACGAACAAAACACGAAGCCAATGTCCAAAATTCTCTGGTTACAATGATTTTGATAACATATGTTAATAATATGACGACATAATGTTTGACCATGTATAAAGCCACATTATCAACTTTAACAACGCGGAGTTTAATAGTGTTTTTTTTTTTTTCTATTCCCTGAAAAGTTTTTTTTTTGGAAATGAAACATTGTAAAGTGTTATTAAAATAACATGCATAAGTACTAAAGCAAGTTCAAATTATAATCTATTTTTATCAATCTTGTGAATCTTCATTGTTTGCAGCTTCAGGATTTCTTTCGTTTGCTCCTTCTGAAGCAACTTTCTGAGTCGGTGGCGCCCGAGGAGAAACAGGCTCGTGAAAGCAGCGATGATGATCTTGACGTTCACAACGAAGTGGTTCGCCAGATTCCCCTCTCCCATCGAGAACGGAAAACAGGCTGTCGGAATTTCTACTGGAAAACCTTCACCTCCTGTTAGTCAATCAAATCTCAACTCAAACCCTTTCAACATTGACATAATTGTGTAGGCGTCGATATTATTTGTTTTAGAGGATTCTGGTCCTGTGCTTTATGCCCGTGTCCCTGTATCATGGATTGTAATATCTAATCTATATCGTCTACAGTTTCTCCTTTATGACACTATATACATTTACCAACAGTGTTCTTAAAATTCACCAGCACGCATATTGGTAAATTGGTCAGTAATACTATTCCAGAGTGTAACTTTTTGTATAGTATTGATTTTTGTGCACTGTGTGGTATAAAATATTGGTGTTATGGGTACTATGGAGATTGATAGCAAGTGATTGAATGATTAACGTTAAATTGAAAAAATCTTGATCTATAGGTTGTGTTGACCTTGCAACAGTGTCACTAGATTGTTAGTCCTCTGTAATAAACTGAAATTGTTTACGTGTGACTGGCTCTATGGGATGTAATACAAAAAAGCAAACATACAACTTTTTTTTGTATATTTTTTTTTCCTTTCACAGTTCATGAAATCATAAATTGGTAACAATGGTCAGTACAAAAACTAGAAATCAACAGACATTTTCTGTAAATACAAATGGATTTATAAAGCAGATTTTTCGTCTCCCCGTAATCAACATCAAGGTGAAGAAAATGCAAAGTCATCCAAACAAGCCCTGAAATAAACTGGCAGCTTTAAAAGCATATCAGCCATTAAAACCAACCATGCAGAACCAGGTGCACGTTATCAATCAGTGATTAATGACAATGATGACGGGTTTAGAAAAAGTTTTGTGGCAGCAGATTTGAACCATCTTACAAAATATTCCAGACAAAGTCAATAAATAAAGCATGCAACCATCTGACCCACTTTATGCTTTTAGTTTCTAGATAAATGTAACTATTCATCGGAACAAACACTGGAACTTGATTATTTTGCTTCAAACAATCAACATCTTATTTTGAAACCTTTTAGTAAAATCGTTTTAAGTAATGGATGCTTGCTGTTGCACATAATTCAAATAATAAAAAAAAAAGCATTGACAAAATAAAGCGAATACAGCAAAAAAAGAGATGTAAAAAAATAAAGCCAGTCAGTAACAATCTCTTTGCACAAAAGTCGGATGCATAACAATCAAAATCTGAAGTGAAAGTCTTAACCTTCTTGTAAACTTCATTCCACTTATCTTCTGTTAGTCAATAATCTGTATATTTAGTAACAAAATTGCAACTAACTTCCTCAATGTTACGAGAAACGTTCTAATAGGCCATATTTGTCATTCTTCTAACATAGTAGATTCCTTTCCCTAATCGCTCACTATTTCTCTCACTATTCAAACTCGCTGCAGAAACCAAACCACTGAGCACAGCGGAAAACACTACATGCAGCTCAACACACACACCTGTCCAAAGATTTCCTTCATTGAAGCGTTCATGCTTTACACTGACTCTTTATTCCTATCTGACAATATGCTGTTCTTATAACAGCTTAAAGGGAAAGTTCACCCAAAAATTTTTATTCTGTCATTAATTACTTGCCATCATGTCGTTGCAAACTCGTGAACTCGAGATTCGTTCATCTTCAAAACACAAATTAAGATCTTTTTAATAAAATCTGAGAGATTTCTGTCCCTCCTTTGACTGTCTACGCAACTCACACTGACACTTAAAAAAAAAAAAAGTTGATAAAGAGATCATAAAACTAATTCATATGAATTGAGCGGTTTGTTCCAAAATTTTCTGAAGAGACTCGATCGCTTTATATGATTTATATAAAACACGTATTATTCACACGTAAACATTCATCATCTTACACATCAGTTGTGGTAAACGAAAGCTCAAGCGTGTTCACTTGACACGCGAGAACCAATGAGGTTCATTCATCACATTTGAGCTTCAAGTTCATGTTCGCTGATCAATGTTTATATGTGAATAAAAGCCTAAATTCAATCTGTTCATCATATAAAGCGATCGAGTCTCTTGAGAAAACTTGCACTAAAACCACTCAAAGAGATTGTAAAACGAATTCATATGAATTATGAACTTTTTGAAGCGTTAAAGTGTCAGTTGCGGCAGAAATCGCTCAGAAATCATCAAAAAGATTTTCACTTGTGTTCTGTAGATGAACGAAAGTCTTGCCGACATGAGGGTGAGTAATTAATGACAAAATCTTCATTTTTGGGTGAACTATCCCTTTAAGAGGTCAGCATAAAGCTAGAGTTTTAACCTAGAGGCTGTTTGGACTGACAAGAGCAGGAGGGAAAAAAAGAACAAAAAAAGCTGCCCACGTCAAACTTTTCCACCTTTTTACCAGTGAATCATTATTAGCATCATGATGAATTTAACGATAATAAAGCAATACCAAGTCCATAAATGAAATACAGTAATAATATCCTTCAACAATCATGATTTCAAGTATTAAAGTAATGAGCGCTTGATCTCCGCCGAGTCTAGCAGGAGAAAACATCATGTGTTTGTTTTTGAGAGGATAAGAGAACAGAGATGACGTGAAAGAGCATCTGAAAGGGGACAATATGAAGTGATCCCAACTGCCAGCAGAATTGGGGCGTTATGAGACGACATGTTTCTATATTTCCATGAAAGGTTGTTGTAAAAGCTCTTAAGAGATGTGACAGATTTTCCAAAGTCAGAAATGCACCCTGTTCACAAGACTCGCATTTTATATAAACATACACGCGCATAAGATTTCACACATTTCATTCACCACCCGTTTTTCCTCTTAAAGATTCATCTTTCCAGTCAATCTCCTCCAAAGCACAAGAGCTATTGGTTTTTTGTTGTTGTCCACAGCTCTATGCTACCATGAGATTGTGCGATTGACATGTGGATATGTAGTGTGGAGGATGGAAGAAATACCAGGTGGTGGACGTTTAGACAGTTGCACGTTCTGAAGAATAACCATGAAGCAGAGAAAGGGCACAGCGAGTCAGGACGGGGGCGTTAGCAGTCAGTGGAGATTTTGGCAGAAAGGTCTTGGATGCGACGAGCGCTGCAACTCTTGCACAGAATGTGTCCGTCCAGGGGATAGCAGCCTCTTCCCTCGGCCTCTGAAGACAGGAGAAGACCACACTCCTGCAACACACACACAGCTCGGCTTTAGCACGCGCTTGCTCAACTTCCCTTCAGATTATTCATTCAATAGTCAAAATGTTATTTTTAATACATTCATCTCAAAGTATTATGTATGCATTTGTAATTGCAGTGTAAATGCGTTCATGCCACGTATTTGAAGGGTTAGTTCACCCAAAAATTAAAATTCTGTCAGTAATTACTCGCCCTCATGTTGTTCCAACCCCGTAAGACTTTCGTTCATCTTCAGAACACGAATTAAGATATTTTTGATTAAATCTGAGAGCTGGGTCACTCCTCCATAGGCTTCTAAGGGACTGAAACCCCCGTAAAGTTATTAAAGACATCGTTAAAATAGTCCAAGTGACTACAGTGGCTCAATCTTAAGTTTATCAAGCGACGAGAATACTTTTTGTGCGCAAAAACTAACAAAAATAACGACTTTATTTCAACTATTTGTTTCCTTCTCTGTTGGCCTCTAGTCCGTTAACGTAGTGTGATAGCGTAGGGACGCTGGTCATGTGTGTGATGCGTGTGACGTCCACCACAGAAGCGAAACACAGTTTTACTACGTGAACTCAGTCGAGGCCCACCAAGAAGGAAATTAATAGTTGAATAAATTATTTTTTATTTAATTTTTTATTATTTAAAAAAAAAAATTGTGCACAAAAAGTATTCTCGTCGCTTGATAAACTTAAGATTGAGCCACTGTAGTCACTTGGACTATTTTTACGATGACTTTAATAACATTTCGGGAGAACAAGTTTCAATCCCTCAGAAGCCTATGGAGGAGTGACCCAGCTCTCAGATTTAATCAAAAATATCTTAATTCGTGTTCCGAAGATGAACGAAAGTCTTACGGGGTTGGAACAACATGAGGGCGAGTAATTACTGACAGAATTTTCATTTTTGGGTGAACCAACCCTTTAACAATATTGCAACAGTGTCCTCGCATTTTTTCAGTGGCGATGGTTCCAGAAATATTCACCCCTATTAATTTCTCCAATAGGGATTTAAAAAAAGAAAGAAAAAGTACTCATTAAAAATATAAGCCATGAACCAAACCAACAAGCTGCAAAAAAGCATAAAAAATAAAAAAAAAGTAGGTAAAGAACTACAATCCCATGAAGCATTGCGAATAAGCATAATTGAATTAAAAACAATGGAGAAATTGATTTCAGTATACTGAATAAATTATGTGTGTATATATTACGTTTATTGCAATAAAATATGCATATATTATATATAATATATACACACACACACAGCATAGGGAGATCGACTCTATGTCATTTGCAGTGTTTCATGGGAGTGGGCAGAGCTAAAGATCTTCTCTCTGATTGGTGGAATTTTCTGTACAGCATCAGCATCATTCGTGTTAAACGATTATTTTAAAACAGTTTAAATAATGTGCGCTGACGGCTTCAGCAAAAGCAAATACCACCACTTAACAACCTCGTTGCTCAGGGTAAGGTTATAAGTTTTAAGTTAATAAGATAAATCTAAATAAATCTATTTCCCTATGGAGAAAATTTAGTTTTTATTTCTGACTGTTACACTCAGTAGTGCCAGATTAAGACAAGACACTACACTTTATCAGGCATTTTTAGGCTATTTAAGCCTGACATCTCAAAATTGACCATTGCCTGAAAAACAATGGTTTTGCCTGTAGTGTTTTGCTGTTACCGATCAAATTAGGTCTTACAAAAAAGCAAAGATGGCTTTTGTTGGTGCGGATTTCAGTATATCATTACATATAACTATTATTTCTACTGTATTTAAAATATGGTAAAAGTGCACTGGTGAATCTTCTGACAAGAAAAAGTATTCTTGTATGTCATGTATTTAAACATTTGTAATTATATAATTTATACTAAATTGCCATGTCATCATTACAAATGTATAAAGTCGCCATGAAATCAAAATGGGCAATTCTTATTTAATCAGATAAGTACAAATTAAAGAAAAACAATTTAGTGTGACTTTCATAATTAACAAAATCCCCCTAAATGTCAAATATCTGAGTTGGTGCATTAGATAAATAATTCAACAGTAAACATGCAAAATGATGGTTCTTACCTCACATACGTAGCAGTTAACATGAAAACTGCGGTCCAGTGCAACGATCCTCACGGTCTCCTCCTGCCCAGGCTCTGGCATTATGGGCTGACAACATACTGAGCAGCGGGGGGCAAACTTCCTGTTAAAACAGGAAGCAAACAAGGATTTAGAGATAAAAATCAATCAACTTAGTAACGGGTAGTACAGCACTTCTCAAACTCCGGACTCCGGTCCGGATCCGGACCCGGAGAGAAATCAATCCGGACCCGCCTCAATTTCGTATTTCAAGAGCACTAATTGTGCGTAAGGGATTAAAAGTGTGGATTTCCTACTTTGATAAACGCTTGTTAAAATCATTTGTTTCGGGGTTTTTTTATGTATTTTTGGAGATGGTCCGAAATGAAAGCGAAAGCGAGATATTTAAAGTTTTCCTCCGTGATATTGTTGTCATGACATCCAGTGAGCGTATGAAGTTTGACGTAATCGGGCGACAGCTTCACCGCAGTGAGCGTTTAGTTTAGTCAGTTTAAGGGGAAAAATAAATTGACGAAGAAAATAGAGTTTTCAAATACAATAGAGATCCAGCACAAAGCCATTCTGTTTGATTTGTAACGCGACATTTGGAGTGCACCTGGCCACTTCATGCGTTTTCTGTGATATGATATCTGATCGTGAAAAGACCTATGGAAAAGACCAGGTGTAATGCCCTCCGAAACGCATTCGAAACAGATTTAAATCCAATCGCTCAAAAACCACTTCAGGAGGAGGTCTGGGCCGCATTCCAGACGAAACTGGACAAGTGTAAATGCATCTGGTTGTTGAAAACCACATATGTCAATTTTACTCCTTACAAAAATGCTAAAAAAATAAACGTGTGAGAGGCTAAAAGACATGGTATAGCCAGATATGACGACGCTACTGCAACAAGCATTACCGCAGATGAGCATCTATCAAGCCAACCAGCGAACTATCGCAAATCAAAATGAAAGTAAGTCGCAGACGCTTAACACTAGGGATGCACCGATACCACTTTTTTCAGAATCGATCCGATCCGATACCAAAAATTCCGAGTATCGACCGATACCCGATACCGATCCGATATCAACAGTTTTTTTTTTAAATCAAGTAGAATTTATGTAACTCTTTGTGTGTTGAACTGATAAGCACTCTTTTGTGTTAAACACAATCTACTTAATACAGACAACTTCATTATAAAGAAAAACAAATCCAAAAAATATATGATCATAATCTATGACAAAAATGCTATTATAAACTAGATTAGTGGATAATTCAACAGTAAAATTTAGTCTAGAAAAATCATGAGTTGACAATAATTGTATAAAATCTGAACATTTAGTGAAAAAAACAAATAAGAGACAATAAGTGTAACACTAAATCTGGTAAAACGTTACACATTGCTCTTTGTATTGTAAAATACATTCATGAAAAACAAGATAAAAATCAAAAAGATAAATTATTTTATATATAGCTATAGGCTACTATACAATTGAGACATGTTTTAAATGTATAGCACTGCTGTTTAATGAGGCAGCAACATATGATAGATAGAACAGAACAAGAAAGGCTATTAATAATCTTCCATTGCGTCACTGTATTATGATTATGAAAGGCTCTAATACAGTGCGGCACAAAGCGCGTATGCGCATCCCGAGCGCAGAATGATGCGCTTGAAGCAACACAGAGTCACAGCGCGCAGCGCGTCGAGTCCGCATTGAAAAGTTCAAAGCACAAACGAAAGACATATTGATATGTAGTGTATTATACAGTATCTATCTTTGCAATAGTTCATTGAGCCTTTTCTTTTAACAGTTTTAAATTTCAGTTACTGTGCGAGTGAAGAACAATTATAGTGTAGCCTTGTAGCTGACTCTAGTGTTGTGAAGTAACAGGATTAAGTTACAGCAATAAAGTCTAGCAAGATAAAGTTGTTTTATTCAAAACCATAGAGCTTTATCTACAGATCAAGTATAATAATAGTAACATTGAATCATTTTGGAGAGAGTTTCATCGTTGACTGACTCGTAACCGAACGCGACGCGCTGTTTGAATGCTGAATGGAGAATGACTGACAGCCGCAGCAGAGGGAAAAGTTTACGTGATCTCAAATTTAATGACTTAAATGATAATTTCTATCTCACATTATACTATAATGGCTTAAGAACACTTGTAATATAGTGCACGAAAACTTTATGGTGCTTATAATGTTTGTGTGCCTTTTGTGGGGCTTAACAACAACACAGAATAGTATACGCACAATATCGGATTTGGATCGGCCTCGTCCGACCGATCCCCGATCCGGCAAAAATGGCAGTATCGGACCCGATATCCGATACAAATATCGGATCGGTGCATCCCTACTTAACACACAATCAGCTTCATTAAAAGTAAAGAACCGAAATGATCTTACCAGGGCTCTCTTATTGCGGTCTTTGATTTTGAAAAAAATCTAAATAAAATGCTGATCCTTAAACTAAGTGTTTTGCCACTTTTGTACTTGTTATAAATGTATCTTTAAATGCAAAAGGCACTTTATTTATTTTTTTAATTCCTTGATTTGTTATGCATGTTTATTAAAAACAAGTTTTGTAATAACCAATTATTTCCGGACCTTTGACATTGTTGAAAATTCATATTTGGACCTTTGAATGTAGACTTTGAGAACCCCTGGGGTAGTACATTAGAAAGAGCCTCATATTAATAAAAATAATGCAAAGGTTTAGTAAAAGAAAAACAAGCACATGCAACTCCACCATCTGCATTTGATTGTTTGTTTATAACAGAAACAGAGGCTTGAAGTGAAGTGAGAGTGAAGTGAGTACCTGTGGAAGTCCTCAATACAGTGGATCTGAGATGTGGCATCCACAGTAAACGGCACTCCATCCAGACAACAGCCGCAAACCACACAGGTGAAACAGCGAGGATGGTAAGCCTTTCCCATCGCCCTCAGGATCCGGTCTAGGATGGGCTCAGAGCATTTTGAACAGCGCTCAAGTGTGCTCTGTGAACAGAGAGGAAGAACAACATGTTCAAAGTTTTGATCTGAAATGTGCTACAGAAAGGAAAAACATGCAATAAAAAGGCAGAAACGACAGAAAGAGAGAACTCACTATGTAGCAGCTCTCGCAGTAGCTCTTCCTGTCTAACGCGTAGAAGGGCTGACCTCTCAGTCTGGCATGACAGGTGATGCAGGTGAAACACTCCACGTGAAACACCTGCTCCATGGCAATACAGCCACTGCCGTCTCCCAGAACATTATCCCCACACCGAGCACATCGACCTGAGAGAGAGAGAGACAGATCCATGACCCTCACTGTACACATAAAATAAGCAAAAATGCATTCAATATTGGAGCATACCAAAATATTCCTCAGTTGGGGGATGATTCATGTCATACACCAACTTCTTGGTGAGTCGATCCAACTCTTCCTCTGGACGCGGCGCTGACCCCTGCTGGCAGAACATTGAAACCGTGTAGATATTTTACCATTCTTGAACAAATGTAAGCTTTATACATTCTCAGACTTTCTGTAGAGTAAAAACACACAAATCATGTTCACTGCCGTTTTGAAAAGCAGTGCACTTCATTGTATTGCAGGTGCACTTGTCGAGTTCTTCAAATCATGAATATATTTAGAAACTGTACTTGCAGATAATCAGTATTAATGTAAAAGGCCACTTAAGTCTAACATAAAGGTGCAGTAAGCGATTTCTGAGAAACACTGTTGATATTAGAAATTAACTCAAACAAACACACCCTTCCTTCATTGCTTTGCCCACAAAATGCATGAACACAATAAAAGAGTGGATGTCTCTTTATCATTGCTGAAGCGAAGTAAATAATGCTTCGGAAAAAATAAAGTGAATTAACTACATGGAAGAACAAAAAAGGAACATACAGTACAGAGGAACATACAGTACAGAAGAGTGAATACAAGCAAGAGTTTTGTTGTGAGTCGCCAGCAGCAGATCCAGACAAACAGCGACTCAAAACTGTCCTGCTACTTTAGCTCACATTACAACAACAGTGTATCTTGATTCTGAAAGAGTAAAACCAATGTTACTCGCATATGGAGCAGAAACAACGCAACCTTGCGTCTGTTTTCAAGTCTTCCCGCTCAGTCTCTCCAGCGCTGGAAAGCTTAATATTAACGCAGGTCATAAAGCTCTTGCCTGATCATAACCCTTTTTCTCTTTTGTAATGTTTCTCAGCCATCTCTCTTTCTACAGACTTTCTTCAAAAATCACACTTACTCACTCTCTCCTCCCCCATCATGAGTGGACACGCCCCCTACTGCTGATTGGCTCTCTCTCCTCCCCTATCATGAGTGGACACACCCCCTACTGCTGATTGGCTCTCTCTCCTCCCCTATCATGAGTGGACACACCCCCTACTGCTGATTGGCTCCCTCTCCTCCCCCATCATAAGTGGATACGCCCCCTACTGCTGATTGGCTCTCTCTCCTCCCCCATCATAAGTGGACACGCCCCCTACTGCTGATTGGCGCTCTCTCTCCCCCCCCCATCATGAGTGGACACGCCCCCTACTGCTGATTAGCTCTCTCTCCCCCCCATCATGAGTGGACACACCCCCTACTGCTGATTGGCTCCCTCTCCTCCCCCATCATAAGTGGACACGCCCCCTACTGCTGATTGGCGCTCTCTCTCCCCCCCATCATGAGTGGACACGCCCCCTACTGCTGATTGGCTACAAGTGTGTTGTGCTGTCTGATTCACTTTCAACAGCGCTTCTCAAAACTTTTAAAGTGCACTTTGTAATAACATCAAATTAAACATTATACTTTAAAATGCATTTAAATTTAATAATCTTTTGTCGTGCTTTAGTATGTCAGCCAACACCTTTTTTTAAAGCATAAAAACATACTTAACATGTAAAGTACTTGATAATTATTTAACTGTTAGTCAATATTACATTGAAATGTAATATCTTTTTAAATGTACCAAATTGCAACATTACAAACATGAAATAACAAATATATTTAAATGCATGGAATAAAAGTTTAAATAGAAATGACTTTAAAATATTTAAACTACTGTTGAATGTATTGACAAGCATTCGTAGTAAATCAAATTATACTTTTAAAGACACAATAAGTACCAATGAAATTAAGGTGTACTAAAGATGTACTTGGCTATAAAGAAAAAAAAAATAATTAAAAAAATGAAATATATAAAACTTTTCCTTTTATCTTCAATGTTTATTATTTTTAAATTATCAAGCCAGCAAATAAAGGACTATTAACGTTAAAAAAAAAAAAATGAATACATTAAAATAAGTACTACATTAATGCAAGTTTTCTTTTTTTGTAAAAGCCACTCATAAGGAAGTCTGCCTTTGGTCTCATGCCAGAGAGTTTCCATTTGTGCCTGACAAACCAACATCGCCCTCTCCCAATAAACCAGTCTTACCTTGTTAGACTGGTATGCTGACACTTGATCTTGACTCATCTTCACCGGCACTCCTTGGCCGGCTCTTCCTCCTGGCATATTTCCTGCTCCCCCCTTATAGGCAGCGGGATCTCCATGAGGATCTTGTGCAGGAGGAGGTGGCGGCGGGTACCAGCCCTGTCCCTGCGCTTCATAATGTGGCCGGTCTTGCTGAGGGGGGCGAGAGGCATGCTGACGGGGCGGTGGCGGGGTGTAAGCTTGCTCTGCCTGTCGTCCGCTCTGAGAATAGGTGACGGGCTGAGCCGTTTTCACCTGTACGGTAAAGCGTGGACCGGTTGGGGTGGAGGCAGTGGTGTAGGAGGCAGGCACTGGTTGTGGGTAAGGTTTGTGGACTGAAGAGGCGACGGAGGGGTAAATATAGTCCGGCTGAGGTGTAGAGGAGTACGGTGGGGCGGGGTGGTACTGGTTTTGGAGCGGAGCGGGGTAGCCCATTGAGGGCCTGCTTGTTGGTGGAGCCCCCATCTGGTTGGGAGAGTTATAGCGGTCAATAGGGACATGCTTGCTGTAAGGCACATTGTCATACAACTGTTGAAAAAAAAAAATATATAAGAATGACAAAAAACACAGAATCAAGTATTTCAGAGATCTGTGCGACAATACCCCAATACTAAACATTACCCAAAAGGCTGGGACACACTATCCAATTTTTGCCGATGCTATAATTGCCAAAAGTTATTTACATGCGTCTTCTAACAACCATGTTATTGTGAGAGATTGTTGTGTGTGGAAGTGTGTGATGCCTAGTGTATGAAAATCCGCAAGTGTATGATGCCTAGTGTTTTAAAATCTGTTCAGATTTTTTTAAGTCATGTAGTGCAGTGTTTCTCAACCGGTGGGTCGTAAGAGCATATTGAGCGAGTCGTGGAGTGTGTAGTCAAAGAAAAATGTAATTCTAAACGTTTTACTGATGCGAGACTTATTTTGAAAGACATGAGTGAACGCTGTTGACTCTTCTGTCAACAGGACAAATTGTCCTGATTCAGTACGTGCGGTCAGATGAGAAGTTGTCAGTGTCATTATTCGAACATTATTTTTCATAATTTCTTATGAAATAAAGTCTCTCACCTCAGAAAAATTTACTTTCCGGTCTTGTCAGATAAACTGTGCACACGGCACACATTCTTCAATTGCGCGCACAATTTACAAAGTCATGAAATTAACAAAAAGTACACAATACCAAATGTACATAACTGGGACGTCGTGTGTTAGCTGGGGAGGATTACCATGCAGGTATGATGTTCATTCTGTTCTTCAGGATCAGCGTCCATGTTTGATTAATAGTTCATATTAGTATTGTGTATTTGCCATGGGAACTGTGGTCGCTCAGTAAATTACTAACTTTACTCTATGAACAAAATCCAGGAATGTAATCTCAACCGAGGAGGGCCCACAGCAACAACCTGCACCGAGCCCCGGATACCCCAGCAACAGCCCTGCTTGTGCGTGTCTCAACCGTTTTTGAGAAATAAATACTTGGTTCAAATTCCAAAAAATTTGAGTCACAGCTCAATGACCATGGGAAAATGTGGGACCCATGGCCAAACCAGTTTAGCACTAGTGATGTAGTGTATTCCAGCCTTAAGAAACACATTTACTTACTAATATGTCTGAAAGCATTCTTTAAACTATTGTTAAACGTTTTTTCCCCCTGGCACTTTGGTCTAAAGCATTATTTTGAACAGTTTACCGGTGCGCTTGAGCTCTGAGGGTGATTGTCCAGGTCAGCCAGCATGCATGTAAGAGAGTCAATCTCTGCGTCAATATTGGAGATGTGCTTCTCTGATCCCCGACTCTGAACAAATAACAGCCACAAACAAAACTCACATTATTATAATCTCATGAAACACAATGAATGTCTAAACGTGTGGGGAATGTTTCAAAGTGCCTCTATTATGCTTTTCTTTTCGCAGTGTGTAATATCGCTATTTGTGAATGTAACAGTTCTGCAAGTTTTAAAGATCAAAGTGCTCAACAAATTTGTCAGTAACTTGCTGTATCACTTGCTGCTAAAAACATAATATGAAACAAATGTGCATAATGCCAGTCTATGGTCTTCATTGGCTGCCAGCGATCAATGTCGTCTTTGACTCTCAAACACTGTAGTTGTAGCTAATAAAGCTATATATTTTTAGCACTGAAAATCCACTTCACGTGCACTTCCATAGGATGAGGACTTGATACAGAAAAACAAAGCCATAGTTACTGTTCGTATCACTGTGTATCAAGTGCCAAGGAAGATCCGGAGCTGAAATTCAGATATGGTAATAGGCTTTTCGTTTTCCGACAAACACTGTAAGCGGTTGACCACAACAGTCTGGGTAGTCTGACCAATCAGAGCAGAGTACGCTCTTGGAAAGGAGGGGTTTAGAGAGACAGAATCTTCAAAGAAACTGTTTTTCGACTGATGAGGTGATATGCAATGTATGTTATCAAAAAAGTAATGTGTTTTTTTACCTTGAATGCATGTAATCCAATTGTAGGAGATGTTTAAAACTAAATTAGGAACCTTTAAATTAGCATAATAAGGGCACTTTTAAAAACATTGAATGAAATCACATTTACAGAACACAAGTCCTAAACGATAATTATAAAAAGAACATGTGGGTATCACTGACGTGAAGTTCATGGCTGGCCATGCGGGGGCTCCAGTTGTGGTGGTCTTCTTTGGGCCCCTGGCCTGGAGCGTAGTATCGCTCTCCCATTTGGGGAGGCAATGGATGATAGGCAGAAGACCCTGAGCGATCATCTTGATGCTGGTGTTGCATGGATCCCCCTAAGCACACAAATAGTATTGATTCTTTAAGAAGTAAAGAGATAATGAGTTGCTTAATATCATATAACCACTGTGCTTGTAAGGTTCACAATTATAAACAATTTTCAACAAGAACCATGTCACAAACTGGACCGTTTGGAAAAAGCATGATGCATATGTTTGTTTCTTTGTTTTTGTAACACCACGTCAGCCTCTCTGGCTATTTTTATGGCAAAAACTATACTTGAGTTTTTCAAAATTAAACTAAATAAGACTTTAAAAAAATTTTAAAAATAAAACATTTGGATAAACATGATTAATGGTTATCAAACAACAAAATACAAAGAGAAAAATACTGTTGTAGCTTAAACAAAACTGTATTATATTTAATTTTTACATTGAAGACAATGCAATCTTATTTTGCATTTGATTATTCAATTTCTCTACATGAATACTGTTACCTGAAAAGCACAGTGTTTATTTGCATTTTTGTTCAATTACATTTATCTATGCTTGTAATTTGTTTATTTTCTATGCAGATTCACTCCCCTAAAATCACCCCAATCATTCTAGAAAGATTAATTCATTTCACATAGAGCCATTCAATTCTGGTAATGAATGATTCATATCGAAATATACAGCAGTCAACATTTGAAGTGGATCATAAAAGTTCATCAGTTTATCCTAAGACAAGAACGGGTATTGTTCAAAATTCATGTATAGCTTTGATGAAAGGTTGAGATACACTTCAAATGTTGAATACTGTATATCGCAGAAAAAAACAATGTCAGTTTTTTACAATATTGAGCAGCCCTAATGAAGCATGATGCATCAACCTGCACTGGAAAGTTTAAGGGTTCTTACCTGAAGGTCCAGTTGCCATATATCTTACAGGCATCCCATTCCCTCCTGTTCCACCATTCTGCTCATACATGTTATATTTGGGCCTCTGGTCGGGGAGACCTTTCTTAGGAGGTCTGTAGAGAGCGGGGCCAGAGTGTGACATCGGTGCTGTGGCTCTATCTGAATTACCCAGGGTTCTTGGAGGCAGCCAGTTGGGGCCAGACATACCAGGCTTCTACAAGGACAGCACAGAATAAAAATCGTCAGCGTGTAACCTTTCTCTGTTTTAAGTGACTTGTTTGTGCATGAGCATGACTTAATAGTATAAAACTAGATTTTCTAGTACACACCTATGAGATCAGGCCCTATAGCAGTGCTGTCCAAACTTGTAAAAAAAAAAAAAAAAGCATAACTGTAACTACACAAAACAGGTTGATGCTTTATGCTGAGTTTCCATTGGCAACGCATGGTTTCCACAATAACAATGGGCACCAAATTAAAAAGCAGGAAAAGGCAACCATTCTCAGCCAAAAGGGGAATTCCAGGGTTCCTTAGTTGAAATGCATTTCTCTTTCTCACACACACACACACACACAAACATACATACAATTCCCACAGGTGCACAATGTATTCGCTCCTCTCTTAAGTCTCCCATTGGTACAATAGCCATTGTCCACAACACTTAATCCACAATCCTTTATATACAGAAGTCCGTCCATGAAAATAAGATAGGAAATGTTATGCAATGATCAACTTTTCATTTGAGCCATCTGGTGTCCGCTGGACCATGTCCTGTGTATCCAAGGGCTGAGGAGTGTTTGTTATTAATTATAAGCTTACGAAAACAAAGCAAATAAACCTCACAACAATACAAGATGCTAACAAGTGTAAACAGTCAGAACAGATATATGAGAAGTATTAAAATATAAAAACTTTAAAATCAAAATACAAAGGGCCTTTGAAACGGTGCAGGAAAATCCAGCTTAAGCCTAGTTCACACTACATGATTTTAAGCCCGATTTGAGCCCGATTTGCAAATCGTTGAGCTCGCCGACAGGTCAGGGTGTTATCGCGTGCAAATCGCGCGTGATTAGCGCGCGATGAACGCTCGCCAATCTGTTACGCCGGTTTCACACCGCACGCGTTCGCAGAGCGTAAGCAGCGCAGGAGCAGTGCGTATAGTGAGCGGAAGCAGGACACGCGCGTTTTGCTTTCATACTGGCAGTGTTTGACGCGCGCGGCTGAACCACGGCGTGTTACAGACAAAGTACTCTATAATGAATAAGTTGGCATTGTTTTATTTAGTTTTCAAAGACATTTAAGAGAAAAGACTTGTCAAGAAGCTTATTTTATTAATTAATGGGCTATTTTATATAACTTTTGGTTCATCTTTGTTTTTGTTGACTTTGTTTTCTTTTTAAATTGATGAAGGTCATTTGATTGACTGTTTAAAACACAATAGATATCATCAATGCGCTTTTGGGTAAAACTGCTGTGTATTTTGGCCAGGATCAATGCATTGTCACTTTAATTCAGCGTAAGCCGCGCGGCAAAAATAGACCAGACGCCGAAACGATCGCGGCACTGCTGCTCCTGCTCTGCTCCTGCTACGCGCTGACGCGCCGCGTCTGCGTGCGGTGTGAATGCTCTAATCTGTTAACATGGGCGCCGAAAAAAATACGCGCTGCTTACGCTCTGCGAACGCGTGCGGTGTGAAACCGGCGTTAGTATGAAAGAGCCAACAACGCATCAAAGACGCTCGCAGACGCGTCGCCGAGCCCAGAAAAATATATTATCTAGCATGCTAGATATCCAGAGCTGTCGCGCGACTCAACCTCACGTGATGTCATGAGCTACAGCCAATCAGAGCAACTAGAGATTAAACATACATGTATGTGTAGACATAAAAATATAATTACTTATGCTTTTCGGAAGAATATCCCTGTTTGTAATCATAGGTTTTACTAAAATACTTTTAGGAAAAAGGAAAGTCAACTGTATATTGCCAATGTCCACAATGTTGATGTTCTGGGTGTTCTTTTTTAAAATGAAGTTGTAGAATGTATATATTTTCTCAGAGCAAATCATCGCGCAAACAGTTTGCAGCACTAGTTTCTGTCTGACGCCCATATACGCGAGTTGTGTTCTTCTTCCCTGGGTATTGGCGCGCGTGCTGTTTCGTGTCATTTTCGGTTCATTTTATCGCGTGATTTTTCGTGAGAAAACGTGGTTTGTGGATAAGATAGAATCGTTGGGTGACAGAGTTGTTGTCAACTCGTGTAGTGCGTTACCTCCTGTTGCGGATCAATCACGTTGTGTCGTGTGGTGTGAACAGCTCAACAACTTGAACACTCCTGATTTCACAGAGAGCAAGTCATGTAGTGTGAACTGCACAGTTCAGCCCGACTTTTTAAAGGTATACTATGCAGAAATTGTGTTTTTGTCAAACAGCGACCCCCAGAGTCGCTGTGCAATACTTGCACTGTCGTAAATACACCCCCCACCCTGTACACCGGTACCTGTTCGGTAGCAGGGATGGAAATTAACGTTTTTGTCCACCGGCCACTGTGACTGGTGGATTTCAAAATCTACCAGCCACTCAATGTTTTTACCAGCCACTTTCTTGTTTCTAATCGACAATGTAACTGCATGTGAAAATTAATAATAAGATCTACAATACTTAAGCAGTTTATTTAATCTCAAGTCTCAATGAAATACTGGCATTTTCTCTTTCTCTCTTATAGCCTACACACACAAACCATGAACTGATATTCATTTCAGTTCCAATATGAGGAAAAAACAATGTTACAGACGTGACCACTGTGAAAGCGGCACTAAAAGATGCTTAAAACTTTCAGAGACAGAAAGCACAAAACCTTTCTTTAAAGTGAATTTCGTTTTGTATTAATTGTATCTTAATTGTAATCAATGTTTCATCAACCATTTGCCTGGATTTAATACATAATAATTAAATATAGCAGACAGTAGATAATCACGAAACGGAGGCGACGGCGCGTGAACTGGAGCAGCAACTGGAGTGAAACTCAGCGTATAAGGTAGCCTTGCCTCACAGACAGACATGTCTACTTTTAAACAGAACTATTAAAAAAGAAAGAAAACAGACACAGACTGCTCTCTGCTTATGCAATTCGTATGAAATGTGCATTTCTCTCTTGCGCGTTCACTACTGCGATGATCACGATCAGCATCGTTAACTTAATCTTTGCAACTGACACGGACAAAGAAAATACTTGTTTATTAATAAATAATAAAAATATCTCCTTGCTATAGTTTACATATTCATAATCATTACTTTTGCCTGTTAGCCTATTTGTGACAGATTTTATGAGCTTTATTGGCAGCGCCACCCTTACATGAACGCGTCACCACAGCATCACCGCACCCACCAGAATAGCCCTGTTTTTTTTTTTTTTTTTTTTTTGTTAAGGATTTGTTTACTGTGTGTGTGATTAATTTAATGGAAAGCACATTCACTGCTAGTTGTCTTGCTAATCAGTGTCTGCTCGTTTATTCAAACTAATTTGTCCTAACAGACGAACGTTGCATGATGTTATTTTTATTTACCCGCCACGGTGGCCGGTAGGTGAGGCGAGTTTACCTGCAACAACACAAAATCACCCGCATTTGGCTGGTGGCGGGTGCTAATTTCATGTTCGGTAGGATAGTAGCGTTGGTCATGGAACAGGCACAAGACACCGAAGATATTGACCAGGTAATGTTTCACGATTTCATAAAAATATTGGGCTATTGCATATACTGCGTCTACTGAAATAATGATGATGTTCAAAATCGGATAATAAGTTTTATAATATAATATACGTGTTAGACTACTTTATAATAATAAAGTACCCTATCGCGTTTGGCAGCTTATAACGTTTTTACATGATTGCAGCTAAATCACAAGTAAATAGCCTATAGTCTAGGTCTAATGTATAATTTCATTTATGTTTTTTGATTGTAATGTAAACATTACAAAATGCCTGATGACATCAATAAAGTTAAATGTACGTCGCATTATTTCATAACATTGGCCGTTATGATGTCATTAGACATGATTATTGCAATTTATCATAATAGTTTGCAAATTGTGCTCGTTTACACTAGATAATTATGTGAGATATTGACAACTGTTCTCATGATAATCGCTGGAATCAACGTCAACAGCGTTGTGCGGCAAGCTAGGCAATAAAACATATATAACGCAAAATATGATAATCGAAATCTAGCTAAACATATGTGGAAATTATTGGACTGGTCTAATTATCACCAATGAATGAATGAACAGCATCATAAAAACAATGGCATACTACAAGCAAGCGCAAGTTGCGCAACAACATACAACATATGACGCAAACAAGTTTACAAGTAAGATATTTACTTACTAGTCCATCAACAAGATCGCCAGGTCAGCATCACTGTTGCATCCAGTGCTACTTTTTAACTTGCGCCAACAAGTGAAAGCCTTCCTTACTTTCTTCCTACCGCGTTTTCTTTGCTTTTTCCATCATCTGAAATGAGCGCAAGTGTCTTCCTGCTTCATATGTTGTTGTTGTGTGTGACGTCGTTGCCGTAAAGCAAGTCGCGATTCTTGCGAGATTTGTCAGGGGCGCCCTTCTCAGACTTGCATTGCTGGTATTTCCAGCGGTGACCCCCCCAAGCTTTACTACCAGGATGATTCGCCCTATTATGAGTTTGTTTACCACCGAAATTACTTTGAAGCTGTTATATTAAGGTAAAATTCCTGCATAGTATGCCTTTAAATCATGTAGTGTGAACTAGGCTTTAAAGGCACCGTATGCAAGTTTCGCCACTAGAGGTCGCTTATTCAAAACAATAAAGTCGTAGCTCGATGGCGCAGTGAATGAGTGTGGAATCACGGGAGTTGTCGTCTTCACCTCCACAACCAGTGGAAAGCAATCCGACAGGCAAAAATCGTGGTCATGGATGAGCTAATATATTAAAGTTTTATTAACGTTACTGTGGTATGAAGCAGGGTGGGGCCGAGAGATTTTACGTTGCTGTTTTCATTATATGCTGCCGCTCCTTTCGTTTTGTTCATGCATATTTTACATGTTATGTTCAACATTCGCCTCCTTCCTTGAACTTTGTTTATGCAACGCTGTTTTACTGTGTTGTGATGAAAGTTATGTTAAAGTTATTCTGTGCGTTCGCTCTGTGGCTACTATGAGACACTTGTTGCACACTGCAGTAAGATAGATCGATATTAAAATATCATATTAATAAAAGCCAAATGACTTGTGTTGCAAAACGGCATGCAATTCATTTTAAAACATATGGTGGAGAAAATGCTGTATTAATGTTACTACAAATAAAGCTCTATCTGATTATGCCATGTTATTAGCCACTTGACAAAATAGTGTTGTCTGATCTACATTTTGGGAACAAACTCACGGTAAAATCAAGAAAACAAGAGATTCAACCAATAACCATGCTGAGCTATATAACAATGATTACTTTTCTGTCATAAAGGTATGCAAACAGTTGCTCACCTGTCTAATAAAAATTTATATATTAAAGCATCTTTGGTGTTTACAAGATTTCTAAGGAAGTCAACCCAGAAATTGATGGTAACACAGATATCACATGTGATTGACATGTTGCCATTACACTGGTTAAAATAGCTGATTTCTCTGGATTTAAACATTGTTGGAAACATTTAAGATAATGTAAGTCAACAAAATCTTTGTACTAGTGGTTTTGGGCTATGTGGGCTCGTACATATTGTGCCTTTAAGATATCAGTTGGTTTCAAACTGGTCATTAGCTGGTTGACCAGTTATGATGCCTCCAAAAATAGTTAAACCATCCTACTATATAAATAAATAGCTGCTAATTTGTTGTTGCTGGTCCAATGGTGTCAAACCAGACCAGTTTGGACCAGAGAATGACCACTGCTACCATGTAACAAAACAAATACCACCTTAAGATGAATTTTCCAGCTGTGACCTCTAAGCACTGCACTGATATACATACTAATAAATGTCTATGTTTGTATCCAGAGAAATGTCCAGCCTGAACACATTGGGTTGCACCGCAATCCGTGAAAGCTCATACTCAAAGCCGGGGATTGTTAGGCCGATGAATCACCCGTATGACAATGTTTTTTTTTTATCTTTGAAAGCCCATTAATCTACGATGTAACGCGTTACTGCTTCTCTCTCCTGCAGTGGACTGTAAACATTGCAAAGTTACATCGACTGATAAAAGTGCGACACTGCCGCACACACACGTCATCGTGGATGTTTGCGATTACAACAACTCATCTATGGTAACTCGCGTCCTGTGTTTATTGGGTTATTTAAACAATAGGACATTAACGATTTCCCGTACCTCTTGAAAACGCTGCAGACTCCCAGTCTACCGAGCATCTGCCTCGTCTTGCTTCGTTTTCATCTGCAAAATGAAATCAGCACATGAAATGAACCGGCGAGCTGCGTCCGTGTGTCTGTCTGGTAACGTTAGCCTGTATTTCAATTAAAAAGTTCAGTTCATAGATTCCCAGCCTTGTGCACTTACCACCAAGTATAGCAATGCAATTGTTAAACATTAAAAACTATCCCCTAAACATTAAAACGACAAACGAGCCCTCAAGATCCCTCAGTTTGTCGACGAGTAGCATCCAGTTTAAACTGTTTATTTGTGTGTTAAATAAAGCGAATACTGCAAGGCTGATTTATACGATTTTTTTTTTTTTTTTTACTTCTAAAAGAAATACAGCCTCACAAGATGTGAGTAAACACTATCAGTAAACTGTGTTCGATTTAGGTTAGTCAGTTACATAAACCAATACACTTTTAGTTCTCTGTCGGTTTTATTTTTGTAACCTACTTTTCCTGGAGGATCAGCAGCGGCTGACAGGCCTGTGTGCAGCGGTCCACGCGCATGACGTCACGTGGCAAGCTCTTTCAACATTTAAAGGTAGAGTGGAGTAAAAAACGTACATAAATGTACATTTTCAGGTCAGAAACCACTTTTTTATGTTTTGCTTACTGAACATTACTTTGGGACTATCTCTGACACGTGTAAATAGAAGGCTTTAAAAACAATGGAAATATGTAAGTCTTTTAATCTTTTCCTTTGATATGTAATCTTTCTGATTAGTTATATACCCCTGTCTTGCTTCTTTATTTATTTTATTTTTTTCTCGTTTGTTTGTTCTACATTGTGACTATTTCCTTCTTTGTTTATATAATGTTCTCAATAAAAAAAAAAACATTATACTTGTTATATTGGTTGAAACTTTCTTCACATCCTCATAGCAATCAACAATATAAGTGGTCTAAATATTTTAAAAATGTACATAATCTTCTTATGTATTTTCATGCCTTTGTACACGCAGACATCACACATCATCAGCACGTTCGGTTAGGCGATGCAGAGATGAAGACAGACATCCAAAGAGTGAACGAACGAACAGCAGCCTTTTACAGTTCCTCCTGAACCAAAACAACGAGTTTATGCTGCGTTCACTTCACGCAATGACGTAACTATCATAATTATAAGATGGCAACCCGTGACGTTAGCCAGAGCTGTTCACGTCCTCAGACTCAGATTTTTGCGTTTGTATGTCAACACAATCATTGTCAAGTACAAGTCAGAGCTCGGATCATAATGTTGTGTGTTAGGTAATTTATCTCCGTCTCTTATTGCGTGACGCTTTACAGACTCTTCTGTGTGTGTTCATGTGTTTTCTAAGGAGGCGTGGCTTTGGAGACTCTCAGAAGGGAGGGTGGGATCTCATGCTATCAAAGTTAGCTTGCAATTGCTAGCCTCTCTGAAATTGCCTACCCTACCTTTAAACTATTTAAATGAATTGAGCTATTTAGCCTATTTAAATTAGCTGCCATGGTGACTGGTCATTAGATTGCCTATTACATAAGAGATGTTTTATCACATATGGGATAGACAGTAAATAAGTAGCTATAGTACATAATAAAATGTTTCTAGAACTGGAGTATACGTATCAGCAACAATTAATAATAGGTACTTAATAATTGGAAGTGAATAGTTGACATCTGGGGCCAGCAATTCCAAAATGGCGCTGATGGGAGTGAAAGGTTCTGTGCGTGATCTACTGACGACGCACTAATTAAAAAACACAGACGCAGCCGGATCATTTCCATAATGAATGAATGCCTTTATTGTGGTAATGACCAACGCAATCTACGAAGAGCAGCGCAAATGAGAGCATCTGGTTTAAGACATGTTTTTTTGGGCAGTAAAGAAGGGCACAAATACCAGTAAATTAACTAGCGCAAACCTCAGTAAATCACCTTGCATGATTCATTTAAATACTCTCCTCCCTTTATTTTTGCGTCTGAAAGGGGAACTCCTACAAATGCATATGCAAAAAGGTCAGTCGCAAAAATAACCACATCCACACCTTTTCAGTGCTAATATTTCACTGCATGTCTTTAGTAAATCCTGACTTTAGTTTTTTAACGCCAAAAGAGGATTTGAGCTGGTGCAAGCTGTTAGTAAATCTGGCCCTGAAGTAACAAACTTCATTGACAAACATTTGCAAATCATTTGAAATAGTTACTTGTCACTATTTACTTGTCACACTTGGGCTAGTGAAACTGAAAAAGATACTAGCCACTATCAGATCATTTAAACATAAGTGCTACAGAAAATATACTATTTATTTTCAAGGAATAAATATTCAATTGGCTTGCCATAAATTTCAGGGAGTTGTGGAGCATATTTTGGGATGCATGCTGTGTGTCCCATATTGGAATGACATATGGTGCCAGATGAGGGATTTATTTATCGCCTGGGGCAACATAATCCTGCATGTCACTTGTGCTCAAAACGAAAAGGAATGTTTAGATGTCTTTAGTTGCATTTTGATTGATTAATCTTATTGTTAAGCCAATGGGTTTGATTAAATCAGCCAATGCAAAAGCAATTGAATAATGATCAAAACCATGTGAATAACATCTCACATTGTACATGTAAAAAAAAATATAAAAAAATTGCTACATGTTAAAATTTTGTGTGTAAGACTTTGTGATTTATTGCCGGCCTTGGTCTCTCCAATAACCACCCATTATGATACACTCTGTGCTTCACTTTAATATTCTGCTATTAATATCCTGATAATACCTCTGACCTCCAGGCCGGCACGTGAAACACCCTGTGTCGGAAACTCTACGTGACCATCGGACCAAGCTCAACGGCTCTTGAGAGGAAATGGCTGACCTGAACCATGTATCACTCTCTCCCCTTTTTCCTTCAGAGGTCACTTTACCAAGACAAGATCAGGAACGCTTCAGACACCCACATGTTCACAACATTCACCTCCTCCCACCCTCACTTTCATTGCTGCTCTTAGAATATTTCATCAAGAGATTTATAGAAAAAGTTAATAGTCTTCGGAAAGAAAACATGAATCTATCCACATATGATCAGTGTACTTTGGACTACAAGAAAATGAGTTTATATTGAGACTTCCATTAGGACGGACAATTTGGGGAAAATGTGTTAGTCGTTTTTATGAACTTATGTTGTGACCCCGCCCTTTACATGCATCATTTGTAAAGTTTAAAATGAAAATGCATATTACAAAAGTTTGCTCTTGGCATAATTTTCTTCAAAACTACTTTGAAATGAGGTATATGTGCTTGCTGACAGAGATATGAATAGAGTATTGTTTTTAAGAATTTATCTAAGATCTTTCGCTGGTAATTTTTAATGTTGCAAGGTTCTATGAATAGCTGTGTGCTGGTTATGAAAGAGTAACTCATGACCTGAAATATCTTCCACATTTTTAGCTGCAGACAATTCAGCAAACATCTTGATTACTTGGCTGCTCATCTAATGATCCTGGCACAGTATTTTAAGAGAAACATTGTTCTCTATATACAGAGCACATATAGTCTTATTTTCGTTGAGCTTTTCTGGGGTTTGGAATGTTAATAATTTCTGGCTCATTCATGGTTTATTTTTATTTTATTTATTATTACATATAGTTTTGTCTTCAAAATGTGTCCATCATGTCAGACACAGTAGGGTCAGATCTTAACTACTCACATGCACAAGCACACCTGGGTGAATAAGATTTTTTTTTTTTTAAAGAGAAATTAATACTTTTATTTAGCAAGGATGCATTTAAATGATCAAAAGTGAGTGTACTGAATATTTATCTTTTGAAACATTATTACTGCCTTTACTCTTTTTTTCGATGGTCCACTTTAAAACATTCTTCTAACTTTGCTACATGTCAACTAACTAGAGTATTAGTAGACTGTGTGCTTACTGCTTACTATCTAACACTTTATTTTAATGCTTTATTTTAAATAATAAATCTTCCTTGAGCAGCAAATCATCATATTAGAATGATTTCTGAAGGATCATGTGACACTGAAGACTGGAGTAATGATGCTGAAAATTCATCTTTCATTACAGGAATAAATTACATTTTAAAATATATTAAATAGAAACCCAGTTGTTCCACAAAATTACTGTATATCTGATCAAATAAATGCAGCCTTTTTGTGCATATAAGAGACTTCTTTTAAAAACATAAAAAATCTTACTGACCCCAAACTATCGAACGGTAGTGTGCATGCACAAACAGTATGAATTTGCTTTTGAATTTCACTCATTCTCAACTTGTGACCCTTTTCAGTACATCCTAATTTTCTTCATTGTCCATTTTTGTCCGTCTCCCCACCTCCCTCCACCTTCCTCAAGAGGACAAACATCCCCCTTCATCCACACACACACACCGGATGAGCTCACAGCATGTCCTTATATGTCCAAATCTCTCAGTTTCAGCAGGAAGAGGCAGCTTATTAAAAATACAGTCATTGTTTCTGCAGCTTCAATAATCAATATGTTTATTATGTTGTATTTTGAGATTTTAAAAGTCAGTGGGATAAAGTCATTCATTAAACTACCTTTAAAAAAAAATTTCTTCAGTGTATCAGTAACACTTAACAATAAGCTCTAATTTGTTAACACGTTAGTAAAAAATATATACATGTTTGTGTTAGTTCACATGTGTGCATTAAGTAGCTAATGTTAACAGCAACTTCTGATTTGTAAACTTTTTTAGTCTACTAACTTTTAGTCAAAGTTGACATTAAGCTATGTTAACGCTGATGTAGCCTAGTTCATAAACTAACAGTTAACTAGTGCTCTGTAAAAAAAATATATATGATCAATAAGTTATGACAACATTATGTTTTTGCACTGTTTTAACTCAAGATAACTTCAACGTTCGCATGTTATACAAGATTAAAAAAATTTTTTTAAGTCAGTTTAATGTAATTTAAGTTGAAATGACTTAAACATAATAAGTTAATTGTACTTAAAAAATGTAAGGAAGCATTTTTTTTACACTGTGTTGACAAATGAAACCTTGTAAAGTGCAGTGAATCTTTGTCAGAACAACATTATTCCACGTTTTCATCCCTTGATTTATGCTTATTAGAAAGACTAGCCTAAACAGTGACTCAACTGTAGTCTGCAGCTCCATAAATCCATCAGAGAGTCACATCAGCTCTGAATCACAATAGGGAGGTTGAGCCCACTCGGGCCATGCTGCCCGGACACTAGCCGAGGCACACAGCTCTGAAGATCTCATCTATATAATGCTCCGACAGACTGGATGGTTTCCGTTAATTGGCCGAGCTCGTTTAGTAATGGTCTCACTTTTCCTCGCCGCCCCCTCTCTTCCGTTGCTCGCACAATGCCTGGAAGTCGCCTAGACCCACATCTCCCTCTCTGTTTTTTTTTCTTATGTTGTTTTCTCTCTCTCTCTTTTTCCCCTCACACCAAAGACACAATTGATCCAGTCAACATCAAAACAAATAGGAGCACAAGGACACACACACGCACTCAACACCCTCGTCCAAAAGATAGCCTACTTCCGACTCGCATCAACACACTGTGGCTGCATTCGAAACCGCATTCTTCCCTACTAGTAGGGGGAAAAGAGTAGGCGAGCGAAAAAGTATGTACGAATCCTTAGTATTCATAAAAGAGTAGGCGAGAATTACCTGGGTGACCTACTAATTATCGCGAGATTCAGACGTACATACGTATACTAATAGTGTGTTCGAGTCTTTTATACAGTCTATGGTTCGAATATTCCTACTTTCCAACTATAGTAGACGAAAACAGTACGTGAAAGAAGTACTGTAGTAACATCAGTATTCATAAAAGATTAGGCGAGAAGTTCCCCGATTATTTACCATTAAAGGTGGTGTATGTGATTCTCTTTTTTGTCCATTTTTTCTAAATCACTTGAAATCCTATTCATAACCCAGTTACAGCCACTGAGTTAGAAGCACTGAAATGAAAGTTAATCAATTTAATCATCTGTGGAACGGGCAGGACTCGAAAAACTCCAGCCAATCATTTCCAAGACCACCTAGAATCATTGGACAGTAAGTCCATCAATCAAACTCGTACCATGTAGGATCTGAAATCTCTGCAGACTGGTGTGAGAACTGAGAATGAGGAGGCCAGAGCTGAATCCTGGAAATGCTGCCATGGATGAGACCCTCCATCACTCCATCGGCCCTTATTGCCTCAGATTGCGAAGCACAGTGCAACACACAACAACCTCCGGCACGAAGGCACAGCTCAGCTCTGCGGGTCAGCTGATTCATCAGAATAAAGCTGCAGAATGGGAACCGCTGTGTTGAGATGGCAGTAGGATTTGGGGTTCACATGCCTGTAAATACATGCTTGTAGTTTGAATAAAGTGTTGTTGACTTGTATATGTATTTGTTTATCCTCCTGAGACCCCGGAAAAAAAAGTTTTTTTTTTAATTTAGTTTTTTTCCATGTCATCACATTGTTTAGAGCACAAGAAACAAATGGTAAAAAAACATTTTTGAAAAATATTATTTTATTCATACGTTATGCTATGTCCTCTGTAGTGGACGCCAGGACTAAGTTGTTTAAAAAATAAAATGACATCCAATTATATTTATAGGCAAAACCAATGGGATTTTTTTTTTCAATCACCAATAGATTTAGGGGTTTCAGGATTTTTTTAACCAAAATTTATATAAAGATGATTCTCAACTATGTTATGAAAGAAATAACAGAATGAATTGATACACCATTTTACTTTATGCAATTTGTGGGTAAATTTGGCCATAAATTAATATTCCCATTCAATGCAATGTATCTACACTGTATCTAATTTGCACATTAATGTGTTCTTGGAGCAACATTTAATGAAAAAAGAAGTGTAATAATTGGAGTAATAATTGGCAACATTTTAATAATAATATCTAATATTTTATAGGAATATTGATGCATAATTGATTTCCATATTCACTTGTTGTGTCTCACAAAATGCCTGATAAACATGATTTACGTCCTGCTGTCCTCTACAGTGGACATGTATGAAATCAATGCCCTGTTCTGTAACAGAAAGTATTTTATTTATTTGAAGCCCCACAACTTTTTCCTGAGATGTTTTTCCTGAAATACAATTTGAAAAGTAGTCCAATTTAAATTATAATTACAATATATTATCATATTTGCATAAGAATGCTACATTTGATCACTAAATTAATGTCAGACTTTTTTAAAGACCAAGGAGAAGTTGTTTTCATGGTGAAACCTCCAAACATTTGATATCTCTGAAAAGTCCTGAATGTGCTCTTTACAGGACACCCAGGTTGTATCATGTGACATGTATGATGTCAGAGAAATTAACTAAAATATAATGTCCACTACAGTGGACAAAAGTCTATTCTTGGGTCCCAGGATGATGGTTACTTTTATTTGTTCTTTTACTTATTTATCCATGTTTCTTATTGTTGTCAGTAGGCCTAAATAAAATATAATTATTTAAAGCTACACTGTGTGATTTTTACCCCCATCTAGCGGTGAAAAGGTATATGACCATCCAGTGAATATTAGTTTCTGTTCCTCTCAATTCCGATTTCGTTTTAACTCCTACGGTGGCCAATGTAGTCCAAGATTAACATGGCTTCCAGTTCGACCTCCTCGACACGGTGCCATTGAGTGTTAAAACGCGAAAGGCGAAGCTTGATGTCCCTCTTTGGCTAATGTACTTTCAAGATGGAGGGGCAACATGGCGGCCGACATTAGAACCCCTCACCCGTATGTATTTTCAATGGCATATTATACACTCACGAGAATACTTTATTACTTGAACGAAGTAAATATACATTAATGAGCACATATATTTTTGAAAGAACTAAGTGTTTTTAGCTAAGAATAAACTAAAAAAGTTACACAGTGTAGCTTTAATGAATGCATTAATTCATTGCTCGACTGAACATTGAAATGTTTTCACTGCATTTATCTAGAGTGTATTCATGTCATATGACAAAACAAATTACATTTTGCTTGTTTTATTAAATTCTAAAATTTTCAGTAAAACAAAGGTAACATAATTAAGTATTGGCCAGCATTTATCATTATTATTGTGTGTAAGTTTTGGGGTGGGCTAGTAATACAATTTGTTCTGGGGAAATATTCATTTTTAAGGAGTGATACTTACATTTTTCGAGTATAAAATCAACAGTTTTCTCCAAAGGTGAGATCTTCGAACAGCTGCCCGTCTCCTTTGTGCAGACATTACAAACGCTGAGGAAAACCATTCTAGGGGCTGTTACTGATGAGTTACTACGAGTTACTGATGTTATGAGGTGTTAGTTCACCTGTCACTCATATCAGTTTTTTATTGCTGAACTTAGTTACATAAAAGATCATGGGAATATACCATGGTTGTATATTTAACAATGAACAATCTTAATGGCAAAAATATGATGGGTTTGCATAAATCATAATTTATTTCATATAGATTTTATACAGAAGAAAAAAGAACAATGACAAGGTTAAATATCTTTAAATAATGCATCATACAAAAAAAAAAAGTTCACACCTCGTAAATACAAACTTAGGAGGACTTGAACGCACCATAATGAAGGATTCTGGAATGCACTGCTGCTTCACTGTATATGTAATGAGTGATTATAATCAAGGTATTAATCAATATGTTTCCTTCTAAATATCAAATGAGTTGAATGACTTCTCTGGAGATTTTACTTTGTTATAGACGTTACCAGTGTGATTACTGAAATGTTATTTTCATGTATTCTTTAATGTCTGTATTTGATATCTGAATACAGTAACAGTGCTTGCTTATTTAGCCCGGCTTTCAGAAATTAAATATGGACTTGTTTTGTGTTTGAGAAAGGTCTTCAACGTGTTAAAACATATAGGGGTCATTGAAGCCAATAGTTTAAGGGACAATATCTTTGTTAAAGCCTTACTTTCCAGTGAGACTAAAATGTAGCTCACCTTGAGAGAAAGAGCGCATTATCTTTATGTTTTGAGACGACTCTCCTGTTTATAGTTAGAGCCTGGCCAAATCCAACCTTGGAAAAGCTGTGTGTCGGTGTGTGTGTTAGTCTTCTTGGTTGCAGGTTAAGGCATTATTGAAGATTGACTGAGTTGTTGTTCTGGGCATGCAACCCAAATCTTCGACCTGGAAGGTCCTGACGTGCCTAACTCCAGGGTCTGAGTGTCAGCTTCATAATCGATGGAGATGCTTTCGTCTATAGATGTGTGGAAAATTACTATGTTAATTTATTTCTTAGCCAAACAGAAACTGCAACCTGAAGCAAGGACGTAGCTTAGACCTTGGTGTAGGGTATAACTGCTGTGATCTTTGTAACTGTAAGCGAGGCGGCCTACGAACTCCCGTGTGAGTCTTCAAGCTGACTTCTGCTGATGAAACTGCAAACTATCTTCGGTAAAACTTCTCTTCGATTTATTATAATTCTGACTCCGGGTCTTCTTTCAAACATCTGGTCCTTGGGTCCTAAACTGTTACCCCCTAACAATAGTATGCACCATTTAACAATGAGCTGACAGCAATGAACTAAAAAAAATCCTTAATATTTTGCCAATGCCTGGTGGATGATAAAAGAGTAAACAATGAACTGAAGAAACCTGCAGCATATTTAAGAAGCAGAATTTCATACAGACTTAATTGTCTGTGTCTTTGTGGCCATTGGTAAGTTTTCCCTCCAAACTCTCCATAAACCGTGAGTGAAGAAGGTGAGGTAACTTTCCGCTTGTTTTTAAGCTATTGGAGACCTACATGAGCCCCCATATCCCCTGTCTCATTCTCCTGCCTGCTTTATTGACGGATGTCCTGCGCAGGCGTTTCATCCCAGTCTGTGTGTGTGTGTATAATTGTGTGTGTCTCACAGGAAGCCTTAAGTGGGGGGGCAGGTTGTGGAGCGAGGGGTGTTCCATAGTTCCTGCACATCTGCGGGCTGCATTTCTCTAGGTGTCCCTTGTTTTTCGGTCGTGAGAGAGGGATATCACCCGTATCACTTTTTTTAAAACTCTCCTATTTCCTTCCGCTCATTGCCCATAACAAGCTTCCCAAAGCACACACACACACACACACACACACACTCTCCTGTCACAGGAAGCCAGACAGAGGTTTCCGGCAACCCTTGAGAGAGGCAGGTGAGGCCTAATTTGGCCGTACTTGCTGACCTGGCTGCGTTCGCTGAGTTGCTTATCTTTAGTCTGAACAAAGCTTGCGCACTTTGTTTAGGCCATGTTTACTGTGCAACCTGGTTCAATCAGTCTACACAAAATCACTGATAGGAAGTTAACTTCCAGACTCATTTGAGATGGCCTACTTAGATTGGAAAGAAAGTGAAATGAAAGTGGCATGTGAAGTACTCCATACTCTGAATGTGTCCTCTGCATTTAACCCATCCAAGTTAGTGCACACACATTAGGAGCAGTGAATAGTGAACACACACAAACAGACTGCAAATCATGGGCAGCCATTATGCTGAGGCGCCCGGGGAGTGATTGGGAGTTAGGTGTCTTGCTCAAGGGCATCTCAGTCGGTTCCTGTCGATATTGAGAATCGAGAATTGCAACTTTCAGGTTAAAACCCAGACAGGAACGGTGTCTGCCCAGATCCGGGCCACATCTGGTACATGTGGATTCCATGCGTAACAGATGTGGGCCGGTTCTGGCCCGACACTATGTTGCTGTCTGGGCAGTCTGATTCTCTAACCCTTAGGCCACAACTGATCCCTTAATAAGTCTGTTGATTTTGGTGCAATACTCATCCTGCAATTCTAATTGTGGACATGAATGATGCATCAAACTGTGTGTTGAAGAGACATGTGAATGTGCATGTATAAAGTTGCACAACATTTTAATGATGGTTATAGAAGAAATATGTCACAACACACAGTATATCACACTCTTCTGCGAATGGAGATGTGGCACACATGCATCGAAACTTTGACATAACGTGAGCGGCCGTGTATGTTTGCACTGTTTACCTGGGGAAGTGACGGCACCAGGTTCACTGTGGGACGACGACAAACCGGTGGAGGGAGTGTGACGATCTGGGAAACCCTGGGTCCGGATATTCATGTGGACGCAAATTTGTGACACGTGCCACAAACCTTAACATTGTTGCAGACCAGATACATCCCTTCATGACAATGGTGTTCCCTGGTGGAATTGGCTCTTGCAATAGCACCTGCCACACGGCACACATTGTTCAGGAATGGTTTGAGGAACATGATGAGGATTTCAAGGTGTTGCTCGGCCTCCAAACTCTCCAGATCTCGATCCAACTGAGCATCTGTGAGATGTGCTGGACCAACAAGTTTGATCCACAGCGGCTACACCTCGCAACCTACGGGACTTGAAGGACCAGCTGCTAATGTCTTGGTGTCAGACACCACAGGACACCTTCAGGGGTTTCGTAGACGCCCTGCAATCCTATTTAATGCATATATATTAGAAATTTAGCAGAGATTATGGTATGAAGTTTTTTCAAGTTCACTTAAAAATACATATTACAGTGTTACATTGCACAGTCCTAATCTGATTTTATGTTTGCCTTGTCACTGGACTCAAGCTTGTCAGATGATTCCTATGGCAAACCATAAGAATGAAGTTGATGTATTTGTGCAAACTTCCTCTGAGACAATTTCCCTCGTGCTGGACAGACACCGGGTCGTGCGCGTTTGCTTTGGTTTGCTGAACTCCTGGACAGTGTTGACAGGACTTCTGACCTGTTGACAATGTGCATAAGCCCACGCAACGACACACTCTCACACACACAAACCTACATTCCCTGGATTCTTCACATCCATACAAACATTTACAAAACACACGCACCATGCATCAAAAAGCACTCTACCCACTTTCCTGTCATCATTAAACACAAAAGGGCTCTAATACACAACTATAAATACTGACACACGGGGGCCTGGAGCCTTTTCCCGCTGAGCTTCCAGCGCGTGGGTGGCAGAGTAAGGAAGGTGGAGAAGAGGATTCGGGATGGTGTTTTCCCATCCTGATCAGAGACCATCGAAATCCCCCATTCAGTTATTATAAAAAACGCCACAAAACTGACCTGGGAGCAGTGTGAAAAGGCAGCTTAACTAACACAGGAAATAAACACCCTGACTGAATGAGACTTCCTGCACAGCGTTATAAAGGATACTCTCTCTTAGGTCAGACTGGTCAGTTTTCCAGAGACACGTTTGAGTGAGAGAGTCTAGACCGTGTGTGTGAAACTGGGATCAGAAGAGAGGAGCTGTAAGAACAGGGCGGTGTGTGTTCTCGTCCCTGCTGGTCGGGGTGAGTTCTCAATTCAGTCTTTTTAATGCATATCTATATTGCGTAGATGTTTCTTGCAGACAAATATTTCATACTTGAATTAAAATGTTAAGTATAGTTTTTCAAAAATGTGATGCTTTGGATTATACTTTTTGATGCTCAAACCACCTGCAAAATGTGGGAAAATTCCTTTGCATGCATGTGCTCAACTACGGAGATGTTATGAATGAGGCAAAATACTAATGAATGGATGAATAACAACGTGGTCATATTTTCACATTTTTTACTCTGAATTATTATGATGTGTTTAATTTCTAAAAGGCTGTCTGAAGTTTAGTTATTATATAATAATTCATTTTTATAAAGTTGAATGATATTCTAATTAAATATTTCCGCTGCTAACTGAACTAATGCAATAGTCAGTGCATCACATTTTTTATTGTGCATGATATTTTATGGTTTTGCAGAATGATGTAAAAGTGGTTCATAAAATGACATGCATGGTTTAAAAAAAAAAAAAAGATGTTTACTTTTTTACTTGTTTTAAACTTGGTGCATGTGGGTTACAATGATTTATTTTTTGATGGCAGGTACGAGTAGGGAGCTGGCCTCCCCAAATAGATGCTTTTAAATCTCATTTTGCCAGGTAAAAATATTCTTATGTTTACTAAATCTATATTTTATGATTACTATAAAGCTTCACAGGGCCATAATTCAAATTAGTAGACTATATTGTTAAATCAGTTGGCTTTCAAATTATTATTTTTTTTTTTATTATCTTGTTTAATCTAATTTAATATGTATTATAAATACATATTAAATTAGTCTTTATGAATATCAATAGCCTACATATTTTAATCTTTTTTTTTTTTGCAAACTGAATATAATGCAAAAATATTATCTGTAGAGCTTAATTATTAATATGTTTACAATATTCTTTATCAAATAGCTAAATAAATGCAGATGGAAGAGGAACACGGAAGCCCCTCCGAGCACGCGGCAGCCGCGCATATGGAGGTGAAGAAAGGCTACATTAAGGAGTTCACCCGCCACTCCAACGACGTGCTGCTGAACTTAAACGAGCTGCGGCATCGCGACATCCTCACCGACGCCACGCTGCTCGTGGGATCCGCCACGCTGCGCGCGCACTGCGCCGTGCTCATCGCATGCAGGTTGGGCATCATTAGGGAGTGCCAGATCATTCACTTTCTCCCGCCCTCCCTCACTTCTTCTTTCCTGCCCCCCTCGGCCATTTTTCCTGTTTGTGCCAATATTTGCCTTTGTTTGAAGACAGTTAGCTCACTCCTGTCCTGCATGAGATCATATTCAGCCCCGCGGCACACACACTGCTTTTGTTTCATTGTAGGCCTACTATTGTAAGCAGCTTTTGTATGGAAGGCCAAATCGCCACACAATGCCGAAATTATGACATAAAACGTCATAATTTACAAATTAAGTCACAATTATAAGATCAAAATGTTTAAATTATGAAAAACATAAGAAATGATAACAGTTATAATTTTAACTTTTTCTCATACTTGGGATAGAAAATCGAAATTATGACGAAACATCTTAATTCTGAAATGGTTATAATTATGGTCACATTATCTAATAATTGAAATAAAAAGTTATGAGATAGAAATGAAAAATTATGACTGTCAATAAAGTAAAAAAAAAAAAATCACTGGGATTATGAGATAAAAAGTCATAGTTACGATTTAGTGTCTCATAATGTGGGCTTCCAGATTGGTCAGAGTTTGCAGTCAGTTGAAAGTGATTTTATCCCACTTTCATGACTTTTTCTTACACATCTGTTTTTCCACAGTGGTTTCTTCTACACTCTGTTCTCTCGTCGAGCGGCCGGTGCCTGCGGTGAGCGGGTGTTTTCTCTTGCCCTGCCGGAGGGCCTGGACTCAGGCAGCGTGTCTCTGCTGCTGGACTTCATGTACACCTCCTGCCTCCCTCTCACACCCCGCACAGTCTCTGGAGTGCTCGCCGCTGCCACCTACCTGCAGATGGAGCACGTCGCAGATACCTGCCGAGCATTTATCCAGCACAGGTGAGACTTAACACCAAAGCAGAGAAGGTAGCGCACTTCAGAACACTGACAGCGATTTGAAGACAAAGACTTCTGGTGACAATGATGCTACAAATGTAAACTTTATGCAAATAACCAACAACATGATGCAACAACTTGCCTGTACACTCTTAAAAATAAGGATTCTTTATTGGCATTTATGGTTCCATGAAGAAGCTTTAACATCCATGGAACCTTAAAATTGTGCAAAAGGTTCTTTAAAGTGGATAAAGGTTCTTTAGATTATTAAAATGTTTGTCACACTAAGAATTTTTTCGGGGAACGCAATAGTTTTTGCGAGGGAACCCAAAGTTTCTTGAGGGAAAAATAGATTTTGTGAGGGAACGCAAAGTTTCTCTGGGGAACACAATAGATTTTGTGAAGGAACGCAAAGTTTCTAGGGGGAACGCAATCGTTTTTTGCAAAGGAACGCAACGTTTCTATGGGGAACGCAGTAGTTTTTGCGAGAGAACGCAAAGTTTTGAAACATATTTTTTCTTCCAATCTCACTTTCATGATGCATAAATAGACCAAAACTTTGTTGTTTTCTCTGCAGTGAAAGCATCACTGTGAGTCCCTCTTTGATGGAACCAGCCTCCAGAGCGCCTCTCGGTGGAAGATCTCCACCCGCTCATCCCACCATCTTCTCCTCCCCCTCCAGGCCCGATGCTGAGGCAGAAGATCCCTTCCCAGACCGAGCCAGGTAAAAGGCTTATAGAGGGAATGTCTAATATTATGTGTTTGAATGCATTTGACACTTCCACTATATCCTATCTCAAAAACGGTTATCAAAAGGGCATACAATGCATCAACTGTATCTACAGGATTCCAGGTGAGAGTTTTGCCTCGCTGGATCCTGGAACTGGCCTGATTGCTTTCCCCAAGTCTCAGACCCTAAAATTAGAGGAATCGTCACCTCTAACCCTCTCCACACCATCCCCAGACAGTCCTTCCCAATCCAGCGGGCAGCCCGACTCTCCCGTTGAGTCCAGCGGCTGCAGTCTCTCTCCTCAACTAAAGGTGTGCATGTTTATGAATGATTTATCTGTGCATATTATTATGGAGTCTTAATCTTTGATCAAATTCGTTAACCTCCCCTCCCCCTCTAAACAAGTGTCACAGCAGAGGGTAGGACTAAAAATCCTAACATTCAAATATGCCTCTATTTAGTTAGCAACGCCAACTTCTTACGCTCCAATCAATTCCTGAGAATTGCTGTAAGTTCCCGAAAGCAGAACCACACATGACAAACACGGTTTACACGCATTCATCCGTCTATCTCACACTGTATGAGGTGACAGACAAGTAATCCAGTCCTGTTCTGTTTACACAGCGTTGGTTTTCCGAGAATGAAGTCCTGAAAATTTACGGGTGTGAGTTCGGTTATAGAAAAGTGTGTGTGTGAATGTAACCGTATAAAGGACTCAAATTGGACTGACAACTGTATTCTGTTGCTGTGTGAACGTGGCATAATTGTAATGTTTCATCCTTACAGAAGAGATCTGATAAATCTACTCCTGACCCCAAGGCCTGCAACTGGAAGAAGTACAAGTATATTGTCCTCAACCCTCTGTGCGCCACACCTATAAAGGAGGAGGGGCCTGGAGAGGAGCGTCAATCACTTAGCCACGCCCCCTTTGTCAGTGATAGGATGGAAGATCCTAAAAGAGCGAATACCGTTTGGACAGGGGAGGAGCCTGGAATGAATAATCAGTGTGTTTTGTCTCTTTTGACTTAACTGATTAAAGAACTTCTGATGTAACTGATTAAAATGTATTGACCATTGTTTTGTTTCATCTAGGAAAACTTTGCATCTTCCATACAATATGTCACAGCAAAGATATCCCCATCATGTTGTGGACCGCCGTTTGCAACCCCTGACCCTTTCGATCAGTGAGGATAAAGGTCAGGGAGCATCTCTTAGCTTTACTATGACTAGCTGTGCTTACAAAAATAAACAATCTTAGCTTATTTTTCCTCCTCTTCCTCTTTTGAAGGTCTCTGCAGTCCTTATGTTTGCACCCAAATGGCCAATCAGAATCCTTTATTGGGCCAACATCTAATCAAGTTTGAGAATCTCTCTGCACAGCTTAGTTACACTGGAAATCAAGGCACAAACACAAAGCCTTCCTGCTCAGGTGAGGTGGTTGACTAATGTTGACTGTAAAAAAATATTGTTGGTTAAACTTAAAAAAGTTAGTTACCTGGTTGCCTATATAAGTTCATCGAAATTAAAAATGTGGTTTAATCAACAGAAATTCTAAATATTATGTTACCTGAACCACATTAATTATCTAGGTTGATTTGACAAAAGAAAAAAAGTTATAATTACAAATCATGATTTTTTTTTTTTACAGTGTACAACTTATGCTTGTGGAACTTATTTTTTAGATTATCTGTTAGTTAATTGTTTTATGCATTTATGTATGCACTATATAAAATAAAGTTTATTATTATTACTGACTTGTATCTCATTGCTTATATCTCTCTGATGCTCTCGCTGACTCCAGGAGACAAGCCTTACCGCTGTAATGTGTGTGGGGCGCAGTTCAACCGGCCTGCGAATTTAAAGACTCATTCCCGCATCCACTCGGGAGAAAAGCCCTACCGCTGCGACACATGCGGCGCCAGATTTGTCCAGGTACATCTGCGCAGGACTGCATGTATCATTCCTATTTTTGAGCATTTAAAATTATAGTCTTGAAAAATGCATGATGTGTGTTGTAGGTCGCTCACCTGCGCGCTCATGTTCTGATCCACACTGGAGAAAAGCCGTACCCATGTAACACATGTGGAACACGTTTCCGACACCTGCAGACGCTGAAGAGCCACCTGCGCATCCACACCGGAGAGAAGCCGTACAGCGTCAGTATATTAAAAAATATTTATAAAATTATGAATAAAAACTTTTCATCATGTTTCATCAAACCATCATGTATTTTTTTTTCTTCACAAAATAAGACTAAAGATTTTTTATATATATATATATATATATATATACGTATATTGATATTTCTTCCCTATTGTGAAGTATATCAGAGTGAAACAGCTTCTCGAACAAGAAAAAATGTAGGGCGGGACTTGATTTTGTCAATTGTGAATTGATTGGATAGTGGTTTGCTATTGGTCGATCTCATGTGAGTGACAGGTCGCCCCGCCCTTGCACCAGTAAACACATCATCAGAGAAGAGATGCAAGAGGGAGGGGAAGTTATTTTGATTAAAGATTACGAGGGAAAATGAATGTTCCATAAAAACAAGAATGATAAATTTTTATTTCAATTAGAATTTTGATGATGACTGTAACTTACAATTTACGAAGGAATGGAAAACCGTTCAAAATAAATACGCTTTTTTTCCCTAAAAATCTGTAATTTTCTGTCGCTGTTTGGATGTTGTAAAACTCCCACATGATGTAGCAGACAACATCTGTCACTGGCTATAATTCTAACCTTGAAATCGAGGATTAGGCATAAAGGAATGTCATACTTGTGAAAATCGCCTGAGAATTAAACTGATAGTCGTAGCCTGTCTTTGTGGCAGTTCTGTGGCCGGTTGCATGAACTGCTCAGGGTAGTCTTACAAGTCATACTTTTTTTATTTTCAGACTGTTAATAACTTTTAATTTGATACCGATTTGATTGATTACTGCTAGTTAGTCATAGTTCTCGAGACACAGTCTTAATACAATGGCTATGTTTATGGAACTGACCCCCTGGTGATTAAGGGATAATTTAAGTCTTCTTCACCAAAATGATTTTCAAAGCAAAAATGCTATGAATTTCATATCATATGCAAAATTGCATATCACATTTTTTGAGAATGTGTGTCATGCTAGGGCAAAACAGACACTAATTTTGGTATATTATTATTATTTATGAACTACAACTTGAAATGAAGGTATTCTGAAATCTCACTCTCTGCTCTAATCTTTTCTTCCAGTGTGAGAAGTGTCACCTGCACTTCCGTCATAAGAGCCAGCTGAGGCTCCATCTGAGACAGAAGCACGGCGCGATCACCAACACCAAGATCCGCTACAAGGTTCTGACCGACCCGTACCAACCCGGACCCACCCTGCTGCAAGCTGGCTGAGGGACACGGTCAACATCGCAGGCACCTTAGCTGTATGCTCACTCCCAAGGTCCAAACGTTCAGGCTGAAGATTGCTGATCTATGAAACAGTATTGTAAAGAGTTTAATGAGGTGGAGTGCTGCATTCGAGGACAGCTTGACTCAAATATACCAATGAATGTAGTCTTTCAAGAATGCAGCACTCCTGCACTAGATGTGCTGACTGTTACCTTTATTATTTGTTGAAATATTATTATTTATTTTGCTTTGCATACTTTCTTTTCCTCATGCTATTTAATCATATTTTATGCTGTGGTGTGAACTCTGCTATTCTTTTATATTTATATATTTTTTTAGAACTATATCTTTATCTATATCGTTATAGTAGTTATCGTCCTTGGTGTGAAACGAGTCCTAAGACAGTAAAATGAATCAGGTGAATTGAAAATGCTTCAGTAACGTTAGCCTACTAACGTTACATATGGAAGGATATGTAAGATTATTTTTGCTGTTGTGATTTATCGATGGTTTGTGGCAGAGTGTGAAGATGTTTATTAGGAGTTCAGATTGGAGATGTAAGGGTTGAATGAAGGTAAAAATGACCAGATAAGTGGAATTCTGCAAGATTGTAGGAAAGAGTATGAAGGGAAGACAGATAAAGAAGAAATTAAGTGCAATTAAGGAATTAAGCATGTTTGAGAAAGAAAGGAATTAAGCATGTTTGAGAAAGAAGAGAAAAATGACTTATGTGTTTTTATTAATCAATATGCTGTCATTTTAATATCTGTTTATTTATTATTATTTCTTTACTATGTGTTCTTCCCAAATAGTGTTCTTATGTGTTGTTCAATCACCAGAATGTCAAACTCAAATATAACCTCTTAGTTGCTTAATATTTACCAGTTATTTAGTATTGTAATGTACTAATTTAAAAGGCCTGGAGCCTATTTGTGTTTAAGAGGCCATTTCAAGATTTTCAAGATGTATTATAATTTCCAAGAGTCCAAGCAGGTTGAGGACTCACTAGTCAAACTAATATACATGTAAAGAAGAGTGATGATGATGATGAGGATAATGATATCAACAAAATTGTATTGCGCTCTTTTGCTGGACAAAGACAAGACCTATTTTATATAAATTAAAGTTAAATTAATTTCTTTTTATTGTATGTGTGTCTGCGGTTCTCATGGAATCCTGCTTCTTCACAATCACATGCATACAGAAATGTTTCACTACTAGTTCAAATCTAACTTGCCAATGCCTGTCTGATTCTTGGAGCCTAGAAGAACAAAGAATTCACCTCTGAGCCCTTCCTTCCTTCGATTAGCTCACAACTGTGACCCCTCGACTCACCCTAAAGCGCCTCAGCTTCTCTATGGGTGCTGCTGAAATACGAACAATGGAGCGACTAGCACCTGTTTCCGGCCTTAAACAAAAACCGGCCATGCACACACACACACACACACACACACACACACACACACTACCTGTCCATCAATTTGTATGTGTATGGAAATTTTACCACTTAAAGGGATAGTTCTCCCAAAAATTTAAATTCTGTCCTTAATTACTTGAATTATTAATGTCATGTCATTCTAAACCCATAAGACTTTCATTCATCTTCAAAACACAAATGAAGATCTTTTTGATGAAATCTGAGAGATTTCTGTCCCTTCGTTGACAGCTACGCAACTACCACTTTGACGCTTCAAAAAGTGAAAACTTTTGAACAGGAAATCCTTTTGAAAAATCTTATTTTGTGTAAATATATATATATATTTTTTAATGTAGTATTGTCCTTCAGAAGCAACATAAGATGCTTGAATGTTTCTCGGAAGACAATTAAGAATAATTTACCTTGATCTTCAAATTCAAAAAGTTTCCACTCCCGGCTCTTAATGCATGGTGTTTCCTTCTGAAACATCAGTGAATGTTTTAACCTTTTTTAATAGTTCTCTCAATTGTCCTCAGTATGAAAAGATGGATCTCAAAATCATGCAGTCACTGCTGGAAAACGGGTTCAAATATACAAAATAATTGCCTGGGTGTCAGTGCTCAGATTATTGAGCTAGTGTATATCATACACATTGAAAGTGTTTTAACCTTTCATCTCTCTGCTTGGTTTGGCCATTTAAACTGCAAACTCACAAACAAGCTTAACAGGATAGTATTAATGGCTAATAAAATAGTAGGAAACCCCCAAAACACCTGACCCAAATCTACACTGACAGAATGAGGAAGAAAGCTAGGAAAATCAGTGTACTCACCCTCTTTCTGGCCAGTTTGAGCTCCTGAAGTTGGGAGACGCTACAGGGTGCCTCTGGCTAAAATTACCTTTAAAAAATATTTTATCCCAAATGCTATTAGTATCCTTAACCAAACCAAGTGACAACAATAAACGAGTTATCTTACTGTAATGTATTTAAAGTATATTTATTTATATCATGATATTTTACACTGTATCTTTTTATTATGTTCCTTTTTATTATGCTTGAGATGTTGTCTGTATTTCTATTTGTCTTGTATGTTTGGTGAGCCAAAGAAAAAATTCCACCTTGGTGGACAATAAAGATTTATTCTATTCTATTCTATTCTATTCTATTCTATTCTATTCTATTCTATTCTATGCTGGGAAACTGAAGAATTTTCTGAAGATTTTTCTGAAGAACATTGGGCAGTTTAACTGCTCAGGACAAACAAGGGACTCAACAACAACCATCACAAAAACAACAACAACAAAAAAACAGCCGTGGATCATCCAGGTAACGACACAGTATTTAAGACTTTTGAACATTTTTCATTTTTATAAATTAAAAAAAGAACATGCATTTTGTATTATATATAGGCCTATATATATATTGATATATTTATTTACACAGTTGTATATGCATACACACACACACACACACACACACACACACACACACATATATATATATCCACATAGTGTTTGTGACATAAAACACATTTGTAAATATATTTTTTTATTTGCAAATCTAATTTTATTTATTTGTGAGTTTTTTTTTTGTTGTTTTTTTTGTGAATTTCTACATTTATTTGTGGATCTTAATCTATTTATTTGTGAACTTGATATATTTTTGTGAATCTCGTTACATTTATTTTTGGATAATAATCTATTTATTTGGAATAATGCAACCATTCTCACCCCATACTACCAGAAATAGCTAAATGTTCAGTCTTGCTTGTGAAAGGTAATTCCTCGAGACCTGTTTCCAGTTGTGTGTCGATGTGTACAGCCCCAAGCAGCACAAACAGGCATTTTTCTCAATTCCCGGTATGAGAGGTATGGGAAAGTTGCCATCCCCAATATGGCGGCGCCGTTGACGTTGCGCTGATAGAGCGTCTATGTATTTATTATGTCTATGGTCATCATGGCAGCGCGCATTGTTTTTAGAGCAGAATAAAGTGGATTACTAGGGGGGCCTTAGTTCATACCAGGCATAGAGAACGTTAATCTTTACTGGCAGTAGTTAAATGCATATGACAGAATGCTGAATGTGCTGTTATAGTCGACTTACTGGAACCTAACACTGCACGTGTAGTTCATAAAGTGATCGCTGTAGAGTAGACTATGTTCTTGAATTTTTTTTTTTTTTTTACTTTATGCTAGCTCGTGAGCGCGCTCTGGAGGCGGAGCTTCGCTGAAACTAAACCAGTGTGTCAAGCAGCAGCAGGTGTATTCATGAATAAGTCGAAACTCACCATCAACTATGTGCTTACCTATATTTACCGGCTGTATATGCATTTGAAAAGAAGATGTTTATATGATTTGACCTTATCATCATGACTTGAAAGGAAAAGGGGTGATTGGTTTTATGGGTAAGTAAGTTGACTGATCTGTTCTGGACACATTCACACTAACAAATATTATAATAGATATTTTACACTAACAAATGATTGTATGTATATTATATGGTATTCAGTTAGCACCAATGTTACATTCTGTTTGTCTAAAATGTTTAGCGTTTCATTGTAACACATATCTACTACTGCCAAAGCTCCCATAATGTTTGTGTGGTAACTTAGCCTACGTCCACAATATGCCTCAACTCAACTGTAATTATAATAACACATTTGGTCTGCAAGATTAAGTCCATCTGTTTGCGTTTGTATTGATCGATATTAACGCCATACATTCATGAATAAATCGTGTCATTGACACTGTAAAATCCCGTGTGCTAAATATGAACAATGCTAGCAACACAGGATTGAATGGATGTGCTACGTCACTACACAACAAGAGTGATTTCCTGAATATTAGCTGTGGTCACGTTACCTAATTAATATTTATAAACCATTATGGTTGTTTGATTTGCATTGGGCGTATTTTCACGTGTTAACAGATAAAAAAAATAAAAAAAATAATTACATTACCTAATAATAAATGTTATACATCCGGAGATCGAGTATGTAGCCTAGACCTGTAGACCGGTATTTTAATACTTCTATTTAACATCAAGCAACAAAATAAAATGTTTTAATTTTAATTTCCATATTTTTCACATTTTTTCCATAATGTTTCTCATCATAAATGTACACGAGCACAAAATTAACAACTGACAATATTTCACAGGTCCTCAAATTTTATAGTACATTATAAACATCTGTAAAAAACAAACAAAAAAAATTCAAGTGCAGGGGGCTGTTCCATAAACCAAGATTAGAGTATAAGCCAGGCTTATTTCGGTTAGTCAGGCTTATTTTTGGTAGATTCGGTTTCATAAATCAAACTTAAAAAAGTTCAAACTCAGTTACCCTGGCAACTTATGCTGGGAAACTAGCCTGGTCCAGGGCAGGCTAACTGTCAGGCTAAGCCTCAGATGTTACACAGATCCTCAACACTGACCGACAAGAACACAATGATATTACCACTGACACTCTCTCATACCATTATTGGACTTTATTAACCACTATTAGTCCAAAAATAAATACACAGTATACAGAAAATCAACTTAAATAAGGCTACAATATAGACACATATAAGGCGTTTTAAAGTTGTCCGTTTAGGACATGTCATTTTTGTAATAAAGACATTTTAATTAAGGAGTACCTCGGTTATCAGAGATTTCTTTATCTACACTGTCTCTTATATATATATATATATATATATATATATATATATATATATACTGTATTTATATATATATATATATATATATATATATAGTTAGATAAATACAATATACATACTGTTTTGTTTTTTTACTGGCTGAATGTTTTGTGCCCAAGATTTAATTAGATTGTTTCAAAGATTTATGAATACATCTCTCTCTGGTTTTATTTGGCAGTTTGTCTGTTTTTTGTTTTAGTACATGTTTATGATTATTAGAAGAACATTAGAACACAATCTAAAAAAAATCTTTTTAAAGCAGAAGTTAAAATCACAAAATCAAAAAATAAATAATTACAAAAGCACAGTATGAATTTTAACTGGTAAGATTAATCTGAGCTTAGTAATTGACAGTATATTAGCCTACTTTTGATTTACCCCAAATACACTTGTAGGTTTAAAATTCTAAATAAGGGACATATAATGTCCAACTAACAAATATTTTCGCATATATATATATATATTATGTACTTTATTATGTCTTTCAATTCAAACACATTTAACACAATTATACAAATGGACAGTTCCTTTAAAGACATCATATTTTCCCCCAATAAATATTCCTTATTTTTCCTTCTACTTTTTTTTTCTTTTGTGATAATACCCACCAACACATACATATAAATAAAACAATAAATAAATAAAAATATAACATTCACATATATCAAACTCTTATAATGACACATAATTCCTAATAGTTATTCAAGTAATATTATTTAAATATTAAATATTAAATAAGTAAATAAATAACAAATAACTAGAAATAAAAGGGAAGGTTACATAAAAATGTAGTTAATGTAGGCTAATATATATTCCTTTATTTTATGGAATATTCTTTGATTTTAGAGTTGCACATATCTTTTCAAAATGTATACATTTGTCCTTAATTTAATGTTATCCTCTCCATAGTGTACTTTAGAAACTAAATCTAACCACTCATTTAAAACTGGGGATTCTTGCTTTCTCAAAAATAATTATTGCATTAAAAGCTGTAATTCTCAGCATTCTAAATAAGTATACATCATCTTTATTAAGTAGCATAGGTCCTATACCCAAAACTATATTTTGTATCTTTATATATTTAGTTTCTTAAAAAAATTCTTCCCTGAATTAGGCTACTTCTGTTCAATTTCTTTTTTTTTATTAGAAGTACAAAATGTGTGTAATGAGCTAGAAGTTCACTGCAACTTATCCAACATCCTAAAGATAAATTATTATAATTAGAAGATATTTCTCGTGTTATAAAATATCGCATATTAATTTTCCAAGCAAAATGTATATTTTAGTCAGAATTATTGCGCTCCTATTTGGCGCGCATGCGCGCAGCAGCGCTCATTCAATACGAAGATTAGCAGTAAAATGGATACATTTGCACGACTTTCTAACATTTACAGATGGAGAATATTACTGTAAAATGTAAGTTTTGCACTGAGGGGGGGAATAAAACATGTCACAAACGCATAAAACAGCACAAAATATACGCTGTTTGATGGTGGATCGATTTGATCCACGATCGACCTCTAGGGCTGCTTCAGAAACGCGTGCACACGCAATTATCTAGACTAGATAAACCTGGATCAAATTAGTGAGATTGCGTGAACTTCAATTACCTTTTATGGAACCACTTTAGCCCCAACTTATTTGTTAGGCTCATTCAAGTCCGGTTTTGGAGTTTAATCCCCGCTTTTCTAAGCGTCTTTTATGGAACAGCCCCCTGGTTTGATCAGGAGGTCACTTTGTAGGCCAACCTGCAGTTAGCATCAGCTGGTTCCTTCAACAAAAGCCAATAGGATTTTCCCTTAGGCTTTTGGATTATTGCTAAAAACAAGCTCTGTGATCAACAAAAGTTTATGATATTCACACGTTTTGTCCAGATGAACACAACTTTTATGAATTTTGTGTATTTTGTCGCCAGAAGTAAAAAGCTAAAGGTAGACTATAAACGAACCCACGTCTCACGAATTCAACATCACCATCACTAAGCTTCTGACAACTCTCTCAGTTTTTATCAAAAAAAATAATGTAATATTGTAATATTGGTAATATTTATGTATTTTATGTCGTAGAATAAAACGTGAAAGTCTCTTGAACTTGTTTTCACCACAGACCTTATTGCAGCCATTTAACCAAAACCTTACATTGAACATTTGAAATGGAATTTCTAGTTTGGTTGCATCATCAACAACAACAACAACAAAAGTGTCAACATTTTAGTCATTTTAATAAAACGTGATGCCAAAATAAAATTATTTTAATAAAAAATATGTATCACCATCATATCAACCATTGGTCATCGTGCTTTCTGGATATCATTAACTGCATAAATAAAGTGCATAGTGGTGAAAACTGACCCTGCAAAATAATGTTTGTCTCTCCGTCTTTAACCGTACAAGACAAATTATGACAAAAAATACCAGACTGATAAAGCCAAGAATTAAAATTCAAGCCTATATTGGCCTGCAATGTAATGGAAAATATATCAAAAAATTATCTAACTGGCTAGTTATACACATATAAAAATACTTATGTAATATGAAAGTAAATTCATTGATAAGTTTTACAGTATAATTCAAGTTTAGTATAATAATAATAATAAAGATGTGCTTTTTTGATAGTTGTGACCTAGAGTCTATATAATTTCATTATTTACTACATTTTTAATAATCACATTTTATTTTGAATATACAGTATGATCGCTATTTTATGCACAGCAAATAGTTTAATGCATTCTAAGTTGGTAGGAAATTCTGTTATTTTAATGTTAAAATAAGCTCAATGAGAGAGAGAGAGAGTTTTATTGCGTTTAATTTTTTTTGAGCGATCAGATTTGGATTAGATCAGATTTTGAAATCACTGACAGTTCAGAGTCCATCTCAATGACCTCATGATCAACATTTGTATTTCGGGACTACATTAGAAACTTTACTTGTTCAAAATAACAGTAATCTACTTGTGTGTATGTGTTTATTAGACCAGGTCAAGAACTGACACCTGACTGATAAGTTAATATAAAACATCTTGGTTTAAGAATGTAAACCGGTGTTTATCAGCACTGTTTAACAGGGTTTAGCTACTGGAAAATGTCAAAGAGACCATGAACTGTAGACCAATTATTTTCCAGGAAACACAACCCTGTGTAGTTGATGTGAATAAAAGTTAAAGGTTAATCTGTTTTCTTTTTTTTTTCGTGCATCTGTGAATTTTGAGATTTTGGGTTTTCATGAGGTGTTGTTTCAAACTATTGGAAAGAAAACATTCAAAGTACACTTTTAAGTGTTGCTTTATCTATTTGCTTCTGTAGATTTCAATTACAATAAATATCTTTAAAGGCCGTTTTCTCTAAATGTTTTTTTTTTTCTCTATATTCTATATTCTGAAGGCTTTTAATGAGGGGTTTACATTTGTAAATCGTCTGATTTTATACAGCATTTTTATTGCATTTTATTATTTTCGGGCTTTTGACAGTATTTTCAGATTTATGGAGTGATAAAAAGAAAAATCCTTTAACTCTAATACGTCAATAAAATTGAAAAATATTTCAAAGTGTTAATTCAGTGTTCAATTTTTTTTTTCTGGAAATGTATGCAAATTAGTGCATGTTTAATTGCCTAATAATGATAATAATAATTCGTTATATTTATATAGCGCTTTATCTGGGACCTCAAAGCGCTTTACAAGGAAGGGGGGGATTTCCTCAACCACCACCAATGTGCAGCATCACCTGATGATGCGACGGCAGCCATATTGCGCCAGTACGCCCACCACACACCAGCTTACTGGTGGAGAGGAGACAGAGATGAAGCCAATCAGTATATGGGGATGATTAGGATTATTATTATGGGGATGATTAATGCCTAATTTTCATATTTAGATTTATCATTTTAGAAAACTTTTTTCATTTTCAACTTTCTTTAGTGTGTAATGTTGCACAAAGACACTATTTTCTCTTTATCAGAATGCACTGTTTCTGAACTCCCTCATTTAAATAATTCCCGCCCAAGGCATACACAGAAATAAAGCGGCAGGGCCTGGTTGAGTTGCATTAGTAGTGTGTTGAAACTTGCATTATGGGAAGGGGCGTGACATTTCCAAAACATGCTCGAAGCGGTTTGACCAATCACAACGCACTGATCCAGCCGACCAATCACAGCACGCTAAACAGAGCGTTACTGACAGACTGGTGAAGAGAGGTGCTGCAACTGTAAAATATGTGAAAAATAATGTGTTTTTTTAACATTTAAGCATGAAAACCTCTTCTAGTAGAGCCCAAAAACAAAATCAAGACTTTCAAATCATGGTCTCTTTAATCTGTCTCTTCAGTGCAAAGATGGAAAAGCCCCAAGAGAGACAGGAAACGCAGCAGGCGTCCCGGCAGAGGGCGGCACCTGATGGGGGCTGGGGCTGGGTGGTGGTGGGGACTCTTTTCGTGACATCTGCCCTGGTGTTTGGTATCATCCGCAGTCTCGGCGTCTTTTTCGTGGAGTTTGTGCAGTACTTCGGTGAGAGTGCTCAGGCAGTGTCTTGGATAACATCCATTGGGTTGGCCATGCAACAGCTAATGAGTAAGTTCATATGCACAAATTCCTTCATGACATATGTCTTTATCAACCAACAAAATATTGTAAGACCACATTTTGATTTTGCCTTGGCACATGTTAATTGCGTACGTCTGCATACAGGTCCAATAGCTGCAGCCGCATGTAATGTGTATGGAGCTCGTCCGGTTGTTATGATGGGAGGATTCCTCTCAGGCCTGGGATTCATTCTGGCTTCCCAGGCAACATCTCTTGTGCATCTTTACATGACCATGGGATTCATTTCAGGTAGATGCTCTTGTAAATACTGTCCGTAATATTAGCCAGTTTCAGGATCCTGATTGGTGTTGTTCCTCTATGTTTTTCTTTGTCAGGTTTAGGCTGGGCACTGGTCTTCACCCCTACTGTTGCGTCAGTGATGCAGTATTTCACCATGCGGAGATCTCTAGCCATGGGCCTGGGCTTCACAGGCGTCGGTCTCTCCTCTTTCGCCTTCTCCCCGCTTTTTCAATATCTAGTGGGAGTTTACGCTTGGCGTGGGGCCTTGCTTTTCCTCGGGGGCCTCAGCTTCAACATGATCGCTTGTGGAGCTCTCATTCGACCTCTAGGGAATCCAAAAGTTGTGGAAAAGGTATGTGTTCTGATATATAAATCAATACAATTACATTAATTCATTGATCAATTGAACAATTAATAATTGAAACACATTAGAATTATGAAATTATATAATTTTTTTTATTTAAAATAAATTATTTGTATTTATTAGGGGTGTAATGGTACACAGAAGTCACGGTTCGGAACGTACCTTGGTTTTGGGCTCAGGGTTCGATACGAGTTCGAATGATTTGTTACTATAATTGATCGATTGAACAATGCTTTCCAGTAAAATGCAATGGCTGTTTTCAAACTTTGCTTTGATTAACGTTGGTGCATGCGTGATTTTTTTTTTTTTTCCCAAACCACTTCAGCGGAAATCCCGCCCTGCAGACGATTTAATTGGTTTAGGTTACAGTGACTGGTAGGTTTAGGGATCAGTGTTTGGTGTAGGCAATCAGTATAGTGATTGACATGACCAATTAAAACTTTCGAATCGGCTGCAGGGCGGGATTTAGGGAAAGTGGTTTGGGGGATTAAATCACTCTTCTGCTCTTTTTCCTGTTATGGCGGTTATCAAACAGTGTTGCATTGCCACACGCGGCCTTCGGGATTGGAGTGTGGATCGCCTAACCGTGACGGTTCAGGGAATAATACATGTACCGTTACACCCCTAATATTTATATTGCAGTGATTATTCATTTCTTTTTGTGCTTTTCTCAGACTAAAAACTCGACCAACCTCAGCAGATGCTCTTTTTTACCCTCCCGTATCTACGAGTGCTTTGAGCTCTCCCTGCTTTCACACCGAGGCTTCCTCACTTATGCTGTGGCCATCACCCTTTTCAATGCGGGCTACTTCATCCCCTACGTTCATCTGGTGGCCCACAGCCGTAACATTGATTTCACTGAGTACCAGGCAGCCTTTGTAATCTCTGTGACCGGTGTGGCAGATATCGTGGGCCGCGTAGCCTCCGGTTGGGCCTCGGATCTGGGCATAATGCGGATGCCCCACATGCTGGTGGTGTGGACTGGGTTACTGGGGCTGTTTCTGATGCTCATTCCCGCTGCTGTGAGTTACCCAGGACTGCTGGTTGTCAGTGTGGCCTATGGGTTCTGCGCAGGAGCGATGACGCCGCTGGCCTTCGCGGTGGTGCCGGAGATCGTAGGCATCGAGCGAGTGCTGGGAGCCCTCGGTCTCCTGCAGCTCATTGAGAGCGTTGGAGGGCTTCTGGGAGCACCACTGTCTGGTAGGAGCTCATAAGATTATCGCAATCTTATTATTTAAAGAGGATATTATTATTTGTTGTAGCACTTCTCTTCTAGAGCTGCATGATTAATCATTAAAGATCGCGATCTCGATTCAAACACCCATGGGATCTTATTCTGAATGACAACGTTAACCCGTGTCTATTAAACGTTGTCAAATCTGCGTTCATGCTGCCGCTGTTGTCATGTATAAGTATGAAACAAACTGTCTTTTCAACCACACATTATCATTATATCTGTTACAAATACTCATATTATCACAGAAGGACTGGGATAAAAGTGTATTGTTCGGTTATAAACATCAATGCCTATGGTAGCGATCAAAATAGAGCAAATCCTCTTTTGTATGTAACATGGAGCTTCAAAATACAATTGTATCGATTACATTGTTATGCCACTAGGTGGCGATAAGTGACTGTTAAAAAAGTATTTGTCATTGAATCATTTATTTAAAGGAGTCATGACATGTTTTTTTGTTTGGTTTTGTTTTATTATGTTTCCTTAGGTGCAATTATAGTATTACTATAGTTTTTTGTACAAAAAACTTTAAAAATGTAGTGATTTATGACCTTTTCCCATCCTGTTTCTCAACCTCTGATTCAAACAGTCTGTTTTGGAGGTGTTTCCCCTTTAAGAGTTCAGTGTTAACACCCACTGTTATAATTGGCTAACGTCAGTGCTGCTTATGCATAAATTATTAACGTTAATCATTTTGTATCACATATAGGCTACACAATGCTCCACCACGTGAAACTTCGGTCTTCCGATCTTTTACCATCGTGTCAATTCTCAATTTATTATGATTCATATGCGCGAGGGAGAGAGAGAGAGAGAGAGAGAGAGAGCAAGACAGGTTAAAGGCGCGTGCGCGGCCGTCTCTCTCTCTCTCTCTCTCTCTGCTCGTTCTTTCAGTAACATGCGCCCTGCAACACTCATCTACATCACTCACCGATCAAATAAGGCTTCGGCGGGCTGCATATGCTGCAAATAAACTGCATCCGACTGCTTTCCCTGATGTCTGGATCGTTCAGCAGCGTATTCAAACATGTTGTTTGTCCACAGCCAGGAACAGCACATATGCGTGGCATCGCAGTCATCTTGTAAACAGGCCCACTCGCTGCACGACAACGCATGCGATGATGCGAAATGAGGCGTAGTTGTCTTGCGCTGGAGGCGGTCATATATGCAAACGACTGGTACGTCACTTCGTACCGTGACATCACTTCGTACCATGGATCCAGAACGAGCTGTATTTAGAGCTTGATTAAATAAATGCTTCGTTTATAATGGATAGGACGTCTTAAGCTATGAAACTTGCAGGAAGTTTTAATAGTACATAGATCTCTTATATACCAAAAGATCAAGGCAAATTTGGTTTCTCATGTCATGACCCCTTTAAGAGATCCGTTCAAAAAGTGAAATCTTTTTGCTCTTTAAATTCCCAATCAGCATGAACTGATTGACCTCCATTTGTCTTCTCATAGGCTGGCTGAAGGACTACACTGGAACATACACGGCATCTTTTATCACTGCTGGTAGTTTCCTCGTGTTAGGTATGTTGGTTACAATGACTCTTCCCTATTTCTGGTCTTGTACGGCCCCTCCTCCCCCATCACCATCAAAGAAGTCTCAGGATTGCTCCATTGAAGATGGACTTCTCAAACCAACTACCTTTAACTCTGTTCCTGGGAAACTGCGGCCCTCGGATGATATGCTTTACTCAGGAAAAGTTAAAGATCAGTTCTAAGAGAGATGTTACACAACCAGAGCAAGAACGAGGAGAAATACCTCAGGAAATGATTCATCTGACTAATTAAGAGGAAACATTATGATTTTGTGATGTTAGAAAATACCCTAATGGTGGTAGTAGTAGTTTTTGAAATGATATTTGCATTATATCAAACAGGATGTAGGCAAATGTCTGTGTGGAATTTTGGCCAAAATGGTTTTATGAGATTATCCACTAAAAGTTTTACTGCAAAAAGTACAAGTTAGTGAGACTTCCCCAATGCCAAATAATATATATATATATATATATATATATATATATATATATATATATATATATATATATATATATATATATATATATATATATATATAATATAAAGCACCAGTCTGCCTAACTTGTATAGAGTGAAATACAAATATGTCTTAATGTCACAAATATTGATCATTTAATGATTCCTTTAATAAACAACAGGTAGACATACACCATGATAAAACCATGTTTTTTGGACATGGACTATGAAATTAGTGCCTTCTCAAAGTCATTCAATAGGACATTATCAGCATAAATCCTTATCATTACCTGAATGTAATAAAGTAGCTTTAATTATCATTGAAGACCAGCAATATTGCTGTTATTTTTGTTCTTATAATGGCAATATACAAACACCAGCAGCTGTGCAGTGTTATTTTAGTATCATTGAGGTACTTTTATTTGTATTTTTTTATTTTGTTAGTATATATTTTGGTGAAATATTTCGTTTTTGCGGTCCAAAAAAACATTTGAGTTCTTTGCGAGTGAATGCAAAGTTTGTCAGGGAACGCAAACATTTTGCGAGAGAACGCAGAAGCATTGACATATACAGTGATGTGAATAAGTTTGGACACCCATTCTAAAGTTGCCTAAAAAGAGGAATAAAAAAATCATCTTTTGGAAATTGATCCTAATGCCTTAATTAAAAAAAATGAGGTAAAATCCAACCTTTAAGGACACCAATTTTCTTTGTGAATGAATAATGTATCATGAATAAATAAATGTTCTTCCTTAAAATACAGGGTGCATAAGTCACCTATGTTAAATTCCCATAGAGTCAGGCAGATTTTTATTTTTAAAGGCCAGTTATTTCAGTTATTTATTTATGATACATTATTCATTCACAAAGAAAATGGGTGTCCAAACTTATTCACATCACTATATGTAATATACTGCGTATGTGTATGTAATATACTACGTATGTGTGTATGTATGTATATATATATATGTATATATTTCCTCCCATCTCATGTTTTTCCCCCTCACCATGTCCTTTTTAGGGCTCTGTAGAAGTCAATAATTTTTATTTAATAAAACATATTTTCATAGTCAATGCAGAATCATCACAAAATAAGGATTTGTGCCGATATTGTCGTAAAAGTCCACTAGATTTTTGGATGGCACTGTATATTAAATACAATGGTATTACTATCTGACACCATAACGCTGTTTTATTTTCCAATTATATTTATTTATAAATTATTGTTTTTATTATATTAGAATTTTTTGGATTGTAAGTTATGGTGTCATGTTTGACCTCTGGCACTCTGACAGGAATATGATTATGATGTTTGGTGGAGTAAATGAGGTTTGTGGTTTATATTAATTTTTGTATTAATAAAATAGAAATAAAAAATATTTTGTATTCAAGGCTAGTCAAACATGTTTTCTGCTAGCAAGAGCTTTCTCAATTCCAAGCTTTTAACGGCTTAACATGTCAGACATGTTGTCACGTCAAGCAAAACCTATAAGATAAAGGCAGAACATTTTCTTGTTTGGTTCTAGAGGCTAGTAATAGAATACAAAGACAGGTTTAGCTAATGCTAACGTTGCAATGCTAATCCTGTTCAGCTTCTGAGGTAGAGCATCATTCGTTCACTCTTTCACACACACACACTACTTACATTTACTTGATTACAGATGGACTTTTCTTGTTCTTGTGTTGCATATGGAGAAATATGCTTTCAAGATGTTCTTTTGCATCGTCCGAGACGATTGTAGTCGTCTTTTCGGGGTCAAATTGCATATTTTGTGCATTTCAGTGAAATCTTTAAAGCTGTGTATATTTTATGATGTGGATCTTGCCTAATGTGAAGGGTTTTCACTGTGATGTTGAAGTTCAAGGTCTCAGAATATTGACATACTTTATCCACCAAGGTCGCTGTCTTAGTTCTGAATTCACTTATGAATCATTGACCAAAGTGTGTTACATATTGTTCCTCAAAGCATTTTTAAAAAACAAACATTCTATTTGACATAATACAAGAGATTTACTATTGTATTTTAATTTAAACCTGGTTGGTTCTCTACTTCACATGGAAAACCATTTGAATACTAGTCTATACTAGTAACTAGAACACTAGTAATGCTGTTTTAAAGACACATTTCTCAAGAAACCAAACACGTGAGCCTTAATCTTCATAGACTGAGTCAATGAGCTCAGCCACTGCCAGACTTTGCTTTCTCATGTAAGAGGCACTTATTGCCATGAGAGCGCGCACACACACACACACACACACACACACACACACACACACAATAAAGTCAGCCATGCAATTCAATCAGTTAGTTTAGTAGTAGCATTGGTTTGCCAAAGCAGGGCGATGACATTAACATTTCATCATCTGGTTCTTTGAACTTTATAGCTTTAGTAAGCTAGTTGACTTTTGATCTGGAATTTCCAGAGTCTGAGTCGATCAGGTAGTTTCACCTTTTACCAGGGAAACGGCCGATATTCATGTGCCTATCATGCTTTCATTCCCCAGGAAGAGCACTGCGGTGAGACAGTTGGGTTTTATAGGAACAATGAACTCTGTGTTGACAGATTTGTGTTTTAATGTGTTTAATTAAAATGTCTCTTAAGCTTAACAGGGCTGCATTTCTTTGATCAAATAGTCATATTGTGAAATATTACAATTTCAAATAACTGTCTATTTTAATGTTTTAAAATGTAATTTATTCTTGTGATCCAAGCTGAATTTTCAGCATCATTACTCCAGTCTTTCTAATATGATTATTTGGAAACCGATTTTTTGATGAATAGAAAAATTGCATTTGTTTAAAATATAAATCATTTGTAATATTATTGCCTTAAGTCACATTTTAATGTTTTCTTTCTATACGATATATTTATGCAAGTGTTACTGGCGTTTCATTGCAAAATTCTGCATCCTAGTTAACCAGTAGCAAAGCTTAGAAATGCAAGTCACACGATGAGTCAGGAATCATTTATTTATTTATTTAGCTACATATTCCACCGTTTTCACGTTAATTCATTTCAAACATGTTGCTTAGAGCATCTCATGTTCACAAAACATAATTGGTCTTATAAAAAGAGAAAATGGAAATAAAAATATACAGGAGAACCAAGCAAACTGATCTCTCACCCAACGTAACATTTACATTCGAGTTGCATTAACACTGTGGCTCACAACACAGTAAATTAAAGAAATGAATAGCAACTTGTCCATTGAAAATCAATTCAATGAGGATAAATAGCCATTTAAATGAAAAATGTAAAGGCATCCACTTCATCACTACTCTTCGCTTTATGTGTTCCACTTGATGCTTTCATTACATCTGAAATGTAAACTTGCTCAAATGATAAATTATCTGGATACAGAAGGTCAATGTAAAGGAATAAGGATTATAAGCAAATATTATTGATGACATCTTAAAGCCTAAACTGGGATAAATATGCTAAAACCCAGATGTTTAGACCCACAATCAAGTGCACCAGACAAACCACATGAAGCAGCATTTCATAAGAGGTTTACTGTGGGAGCCAGACGCGTGACGTTTAGCAAAAAAAAAGAAAAACAATAAATGTGGTAACTTCATTCTGTCTACTGGCGCGCCAGTATTGGTGTAACATTGACATCTAGTGGTCGGGTGGTTTACTTCATATCAGTGCTACGGCGCTTAAGCTTCTCTGGGTTGTTGGAAGCCATTTGGGAGAAATCCCTGAAGATATCATGATAGGTATCATCACCTACAGGAGGGAAAAAATACAGAAAAAATAGTATTAGAATTTTTTCCATGGAATAAGAAACACAACTTTAAAGGGGCTATATGGGATTTTCATTTATTAATCGCATTTGTATTGCCAATGTGTGAACAGCTTGTAATAAAACTTGAAAGACTATGTTGTTTGTAAAAGCCTGTAGACTGATTTTTATGTGAAGGACTCGGGATGTTTTGCCAGGAAAATCAAAAGACGTTCACGCATCCATGTTTAGGATAATGCCGAAAGAGCCATTCTGTACTGTAATATTATCAATGCGTCATGCAAAAAAAAAAGAAAAAAAAAAGGGCAGAGTCTGGATGTTCGGTAAAAGTACACGTATTTTTAACTTGTTTTGTAAAAGCAAAGAATGAGGAACTTTGCCGCGAGTATTAAATCATTCAGTCTCTTGTACGTTACGTGTGCACGAGTGCAGTTCGCTAAACAGCCACCGGTGTCGCTAATAACAAGCGTTTCTGAATTCTACATATAGCCCCTTTGAGCAATCAATCAGCAAAACATTTTTTTTTTTTGCATTCTTATTTGTTACAGATGTAAGACTTGAACAATCTTACAGCACATTGCATTTGATTTCCAAAACAAATAAGACTGAGTATGTACTACAGTCATATACTGTATGAGCGTGTGAATTATATCGTCTGTGTGTGTGAAATGATTAAAGATGGAAAACCTGGAGTCAAACAGAGTTTTACAAGGTCTAACAAGATGGTAGAATCAGCCTGATGTCAACACCAGCACCCAGAAGAGAAGAGTTAGATTTTGTAATAGTACATAAGTGCAGTTGTTTTTTATACATAAGAAAGTGCGGTAACAGAGGATTACCTGTAGCGCGCAGTGCAGAGGACACACACTGCAAGCAGGAGACACCTGGCCACCCGTCTCAGGACATGCGCGCGCACACACACACACACACACACACACACACACACACACACACGCACACACGCACACACCATAGCAAAATCTGATTTGTATACAGTGACACAGACAAATATACAAACTGCCTTAAACGTAAAAAGCATAAGCACCACAGAAAAAGCACACCTGCAAACATCTGGCACTGCGATACAGTATCAGATTCAGAGTAACATAATCCTATTCATTTTCATTATGGAAAGCCAAATATTAAAACTGATGATAATGCTCTGTCTAAATGATCACCAGGGTCTGAAGTTTTGATTTAATGCATTTAATGATGGTTAATTGTAAACATGTTGGTTAAATGGTGGTGATTCCCCATGCGATGCCAAATGTCCGTGTCAATCCCATAACAGCAGAATCATTCACATTTCTGAAGGAAATACTCGTGTTTGCAAGGTATGATTAGATACAAGGAGATGGAAAGAACGAGAGACAGAATGATAGATGGATATGAAGGATAGATGGATATGAAAGATAGATAGATGGATAGATAGATAAGAAAGAGATGAAAGATAGATAGATAGATATGAAAGATAGATATATAGATAGATGGATGGATAGATAGATATATAGATAGATGGATGGATAGATATGATAGATATATAGATAGATGGATGGATAGATATGAAAGATAGATAGATAGATAGATAGATAGATAGATAGATAGATTCTACAGCATTGAGGTCAATTACATTTTAACATTAACAATCAATGGGAGCTTTTCTAAATTAGTTTTACTTCAAAACTAGGTTTGAATAGAATCTGTATGTGAAGCAGTTCAAGTCAAATGATGTAATTGGAGCAAACTGTAAAGAAGGAGAAGAAAGAAAAGAAGATGCCAGCATGGTGATATCTTGCAAGCACTGTAATGACCGGCTGAGTTTATCCTTACATTATGTAAAAAAAAAAAAAAAACTGCAATGCCTAATCAGGTCTCACCAGATATTAAAAAAAATCAAACCCATACTAGCTCAAAAATGAAAAACTCTGTACATTCCACTTCAGGTGTTTCTAATAGATGAATAAACACCAGCCAAACAAACAAAAAACAGATTTTTGTAAAAGCATACTGTCACAGTACATGACTCATGCAAAACCATCAGTACAAACAGTACTAATGCCAACTTATGAAACTATTATAAAACTCCTAATCAAAATATTACCACAGGTACTAAAACAACCGGAATGAAGTCCAATTCTTTAACACAGTGTTTCTTTTAGTGTCAATGTAAACCTCTACCATTGGTAATGTTAGTGGTGAACTAATAGTGTAACAGTTTTGGAGTTCCCAACAAAACCATTATGTGCTATTAAAAACGTAGTGTTAACATTCAGTGTTTCCATATGTTTTAAAGTGCTTAATCAAAGTGCACAAACCCACACACTGTCCTTTCTTCCTTTTAATTCTCTGTTACACTCAAGGTTTCCTCTGTTTTGTCATCTAAATGTACAGCTAGTTAATCCTGGCCAGCTGATGCCCGACCACTCAGCTGATTCTTGATGGTTTGAAAGCTTTTCTTAGTGTGTCCAATCACAGCCCCAGCCCCGCCCCCAGCACCAAAGCCCCGCCCCCCAGAATGACCTGATGGAGTGCCGTCCATCTCCCGCATCTCCTTGTTCATCTTGGCTATCCGGAGTCTGGGAAGAAAACCACAGCGGATGATATGTTAATCGAGTTATTAGCAGGAAGAGCTTCATCAGATGTACTGTAAATGGATCAGTGCAGTTTTCAGCGGACACTCTCGATCAGTCTCAGACTACTTACAGCGTGACGATGTCGGCGTTGGCGTTATCTATGGCTATGCCGATTGGGTCCTTATCGTCAATGTCTTTTGCATTGTAGTCCGCTCCTCTCTTGAGAAACAGACACACCAACCTATGACAGCACACACACACACACGTTAGGGTCAGAGGTCGGCAAACTTTATGTTATGAAGTGCCATTTTTAGGTTTCCTAGTTCATCACTGTATGTGATTCTAATGTGTAAATGCACATAACCATATTTGAAAAGTTCATAACAGCTTTGATGATCAAACATTAATTGATTAATCACAAATTTGCTTTAGTGCAGAATCTTAAATATTTTGAAGCAATTTTCCCTAATCTTGTTTAATTTGTCAAAATCCTACAAGTTAAGTTTAAATTAGACTTTGAATAACAGATTTCCAATGTGACCCTGCTACACGTCAATTTGCACGTGTTTGACAGGACTCGAAATACTTATAATAGCTCTGAAATTTATAGCATTATCTTTTTTTCCTCAAAGCTAAGCGCAACAAATACAGCACAACACCAAGTACGATAACTATAAAGATAACTATAAAGATCTATAGATACGAACTATATTAATGTGCGTTCACGCCATGTAGTAATTACGAGATTTCATCTTAAAAAGACCGTTCACGCTCTCGTAGAGCTCGTAATTACAACTTGTAAACTGGGAATTTTCTGAGAGCTCCTACCTGTACTCCCTGACCTCTGCAGATTCATTCAGGCGTTAATAGTTTTGCCAGAGACTGCAGAAGTAAATTAGCCTGTGGCTAACTCTGGTACAATGCATCAAATGGTAACATTTATGTTTTGAAATTGTACATGGTCCCTAATAAAAAAAATATATATATATATATATAAAAAAAAAAAGAGAATTGCATAATTCCCAGTCCAAAGACGTGAACAGTTCTGAATATAACGTTATCTCGAGACTACATAAATTACGACCATTTAAGGACCTGAAATTTTTTCTGAAGGATTCTGAATGAAAAAGATTGTTTATTGTATTATTGTTTCACTGTGTTTATCGGTATGGTGTGAACTCTGCCATTCTTTTATATTCACAACGATTTTAGAACAGACCTTTAGCTTAACTTTATCCCCTCAGTTAATAAAACGTGTCGTCTCTGTGGTGGATACTAAAGTAAACACTAAATGTAAAACTGTTATTCTAGAAGACCTGTACTGAGCGATCGAAACTGTAAATACGCAGTAAATAAATATATATTAAAACACTAGATGGTGATCTACTTGTGATCCGATCGACCAAAACGCATCCTGACCCCAGGTGTGAACAGGGCTTTATTTGCCCTAGCTGTAGATTCAGCAGCGATACACAGATTCAACAGCAGGGTGCGCCACCGCTGAAAAGTTTTGCAAGGAAACGCTGGCATTGAGTAAAATCAATTTTAAGAATTGATACCAAGAACATAACTGTTAAAATGAAAATCTCTATAAATCGGGAGATCTCTATTTTTTACCCAGCCCTACTGTGTAAGTGTGTTACCCTGTATGTCCCAGTATGGTAGCACGGTGTAGTGGTCCCCTCCCGCTCGAGTCCACCTGGTTAACGTTAGCGCCGTTCTGTAGGAGGAACTCACAGGCTGCCAAAGAGTTCTGCAGGGAGAAATACACAGTAATTATTCACTGTAGTACACACTCGTAACATGAACGCTGGACACACACACACACACACACACACACACACACACACACACACACACTCACAGCCATTGCAGCTTGTATTAGTGGAGTTCTGCTGTCTTCGGCCACATTGACCCAGTTGACATCAGCGCCGTGCGCCAGAGCGTCTGCCATGAGAGGGAAATGCTGCATCGCCACAGATCGATACAGCAAAGCCCCGGGATGAAGACCACTCAGATCCTCCTCGTCATCATTCTCTGTGCAGAGAGAAACAGAGAGTCAGTAAGGAGCTTGTGTGGTCAAATGGATGTGTGAACATCATATCTGTGTCTGTGTGTGTGTATGTGTGTGTGTGTGTGTAACCTTTATGGGAGCTGGAATTGCTCTTCATTATTTCACTTGGGGTCAGGCCTGCAGGGGAAACATCAAGTAACTGATTAGATCAGTGGAAACTGGAACAGACATTTATTTTCATTGTTTCAATTTACTAGGGTCATCGTGTGTGTTTGTGTCAAGGTTACTTACTACAGTTTTGCATTTTCAGATTTACTTTACATTTCAGGTTAGTTTGAGTTTATTTTTTGATAGTAACAGTATTCATTTTATAAACATATTTTTGTGTTTAGTTATTATGGTTAAGGAATTAGTTGAGGAACCAACAGATTAAAAAAACACACTTTTGAAATATCCTGATCGTATTTACACAGCAAAAATAGCATAATAGGGGCACTTTAAATACAAGAGAACACAAAATTGACGTGAACTTAGCACACTTGTGCGCTTAAAGCAACATATAGTATGAAATGTTCTGAGATGGATTTAACTGCAAGTTACTTAAAAGTTTGTTTATAACAATGAAAAGTGCTCTGCTGTATCCTACCAGTCACTGCGGTTTAATTTGAGTCCATCTTTGTTATCAGTATCAGTAACTTTACTGGTATGTCATCAGCATCTGCATGTGGGACCGTCTTCCTCCACACAGATCAGATTATTACATGCCAGTTCGTACCACTATTTTCAGTTTAGTAGCATTTTAGTTTTTAACTTACTTTGCATTCATTGTTTTATGACAGTTTTTATGAAAATATGTTTAAACTAATATTTTGAGTACCATGTCCGAGTTTTCGTTTTATTTCGAGTACCGTATCTGATGATAACCCTGTGTACGCATTTCTATGCTGAACTGTAGCAGAGAATCAAAAAGATAAATACAGACTCTTGGTTCTTGGGTGCATGGCTCTGCATATATATGTGTAAATTATAGCATGTAGTGTAGTTTGTGGGCATGTGTGTCTGTGTACCCGTGAGTCGTGGCAGAGTGGCTCGGTTGGGTTTGGGTTTGAGGGCAGGGCGAGTGTTCGGTCTGTCCTGCGTGGTTGCTCGGTTTCGCCGGGCACTGGAGCGCCGCAGGACCGTTGCTCGACCGGTCTCAGGGAGCTTGTGGATGAACTTCTTCTCTACATACTTGGAGCGAATCCACGACTCTTTATCTTGCCTAAGAAAACATTTACTGATTATATATTCTAAACAAAATTCTGTGGTTTTAGTGATGACTAGGAGAGCAAAACACACACCCACACACACAGGGCTTTCGATTATTTAACATGTTAACTTTACATATTACTGCGTGATGTAGCCTATAGAATGCAGTTAAAATGTCCCTAAAAAATGCCCCTGTATGAGTTTTTGTTTAATATATTTGAGTATTTGTTGAGTACTGAGTGCAATTTCACATGAGATTTTTGTCCCGAACAGCACGAGGGTAAATGTGATATTTTTTTAACTGTTGTATAAAATCAATAAGTTAATATTGTGTTATATTTTATACAAGAAATTATCTGCTTTTGCTTAATTTTGCCAATGATAATATTACCTATAAAGCCAGAGCAGAACTGTTGTGCGTCGTATCTGAATGGATACGCGTTTTGACCGAATCAATCGGATGAACCAATGATTCAATGGCCTGTTCATAATGAGAGCCATTTACTTACTTCCTGAATTAACCAACTATTTAAAATAAATAAAATAAAAGAATGACTCAGTGACTTACTTATGAGATTTACCACCACCTACTGGCAGGTTCTTATTTAGAGTATAATTTCCATATTAATAAATAAATAAATAAATAAATAAATAAATAAAAGAAAAGAAAAACATTAAAGGGATAATTCACCCAAAAATGAAAAATGCTGTCATCATTTACTCACCCTCATGGCTGTTGAAGCCTAAAAGTTTGTGTAATAAATTCTACGTTGAATAAAATAAAATAAAATTCTAAAGCTACTAATGTCTATTTGATGCTTTTCTCATGTGACACAATAATGACTTTGAATGTTCTTTTGGGGGTAATTTCTCAGCCAAATTTTATGAGATTAATTTGCGATTAATTCTATTAATTAATCGCCACATCGTGTGGATTAAAAAAAAGTATTGCTTGATAGCCCTAATATATATATATATATACACACATACACACACACACAAACACAAACACACACATATACATCATATATTACATAAATACATATAAAAAAAAATTTCATAGACATGCTGATGAAAGGTTAAGTAGAAAACAAAGCAAACCTGTCAATTAACTAGTGCACTGCATGTACTGTACCTTGGACTAGAGGGGTGGGGCTTCTTGATTGTGATCTCATCAATACGCGCCTCATAGATCTTGTTAATGGCTGTGTTTCCCAACTCACACATGAGCTGTAGAAATAGAGATGTGAAAAAATAGATAGAGGAAGCAGAAACGGACAAAATGAGAGGTGTGTCTAATCAAAGTGCGTACTTAAAACCAATTTGATCTCATACATAAATATATGAGCATGACATGCATGCCTTCTTACTTTGACGAGCTCTGGTTCCCATGAGTCCAGCGTAAGGGATCGTACCTTTGAGAAGTGGACACCTAAACTCCTGCAAACACGAAACCCAATTCAGATGCATGCTCGTATGATACGTCATATAGCTGTGTGTGTGTGTGTGTCTGATACCTGTGTATGCCAGAGCAGGTAATGCACAGTGTGATGCCCAGATTAATAGAGGCCCAGTCGGGTCCGGGCTCCCCGCAGTCACAGCACTGTCCGTTCCCGGAGATGGCCTGCACCTCCTCCAGGGCTTCCCGATGAGACGTTTCCGGCTCCCCTCCACTCAAACGCACACTTCCCGCAGACACTGAGCTGCAGCGATCTCTCTGTTGAACACACACATGTCCACGTTTAACACATGTATCGCCTTCATTAAAATATAGCATTTTAGCTAATTCTGCTTGTGTGGAAGTGTACAATACATGTGCGGTTTCAAAACAAAGCTGTTTTGTTTTTTTTTACTATACTAAAAATACTACAATATTTGTATATTACATAATTAAACAATCTGGACCGTTGGCTGAACGTCTGATGCATAAGGCACACACAAAATAGTTTCTAAGTATGATTGGTTGAATTCTACAGGATTTCTGGGAGATTTGTGTCACGTTATTTAACAGCCCACCTGGAAACAAAGCCATCTTGATGCCAAACTCCCTCATGGAAGAAGAAAGCTGACGTGTTTAAAACTGTGACAATGAGAGCTTATCAGGCTCAACTAAACACTGGATTTTCAAAATGATGTGAAGACTGTGAATATTTCGTGGCAAAAACTCTAAAATACGTGCAAGAGTTTTACACGCCAGTCTGTTATTGTAGGGACATTTTCGCGCTCCTAAACATTAACTGTGATTGGTTGCTTTACATGTCAGCATTGGCCAATGAAAGCTGTGATGACGGATGGGCAAAGAAATCTCATACATAACAAAATATTAAAACTCTGTGTTAAGCACTCACTGTTTACTTGAAAAACATTTACTTTGCTTAATTAGTTGAGAAATATGTGAAAAGTATGTTGCAGTTTTTATTCAGTTAGTTTTATTAATAGTCAAATACTTTTAATAAAATAGCGTGTTGTCGAAAATGGCCTCAAGAAACATGAAATTTCAGTGGTATTGGTACAAATTACAGAATTTTTTATATTGTGACAATCAGTGCTTGAAGTGGGGGGAAAAAGGTGCCGGTACTCTCGTGCATTGGCAAATCATGACATTTTAAATTTCTAAAAACAAAACCTGAGGATATTGCTGGTACGCACGCACGCACGGACACACACGACTTGTTTAAATACATTTATGTTGTTAATAAATAACAATAAATTGTGTGCACATTTCTTTACAAAGAATCTTCTATAAATATTTTTGAGTCTTCATTTTCTTTTCTGACGTAGCCTACTCCAGTTCTTGTTAAAACACACTAGACATGCAAATTCTGTGCACATTTTGTGTGAAATCATATTTATTTTCTCCATCAAAAGTGTGCTTTCACTTTAAATGAGCATGAGTAGCACAACAAAACTAGACTCGACGCCGAAACCCCCGCTTCACTGCGGCTCACGCAACGCCCCTGCTCGCGCTGTGAATGCACTCACTGATTAAACATGCAAGCCGGAAAAAATACGCGCCGCTCACGCTTGCGGTGGCCGTGATCAGCTCCGTAGCCGTTTCGCAGCCGTAACGCGCTGCAGATGTGTGCAGTGTAAATAAGGGGTCAAACGGACGTCACGCTTTTCCTGTCAGTGGTAGAGTACCGGCTACAAGCGAGAAGTAGCGGTACGCAAGAAAAAGTGCAGGTACGCTTAAGAGTAAAATGTAGAAGTGCCGGTACTGCGTACCGGTGAGTACCGCCCCACTTCGAGCACTGGTGACAATCCAACTACTGACTAGTTCTGTGTAGCCAGAGCTTCAGGCGGACAGCAGAAGGTCATCACATCAGCTTACATTCTTTTAAAATAAATCAACTGCATCGCCAAGACTCGAGGCGTTTTGACCACATTTGAATGGTGCATGTAACCACATCACAGCAAGATGTGATTATTCAGAGCATACGTGCGAATATGCCTGTGAATGCTGCAAAGCAAGCTGTCAGCCAGACAGCCGTGAATGCACAGGCATTCAGTACAAACAATACTGTAGAAAGATTGTTATTGTTACATTATTATTTATTTCAACTTGATACTTTTGACATACCTAGTCAGTAGTAATATACTGTAATAATAAGTAGCTTTATATAAATCTATAGAACTCCATAAAATGTCTGCAGTTAGATATTTAGTTTTTAAGTGTGTGTGTGTGTGTGTGTGTGTGTGTGTGTGTGTGTCGTACAGAGCTGAGGTTGTCATCTCTTCTGTCCTGGAATGCTGAGGCGATGCTGTTCTGGACAGCGGTGATCCAGCTTTGCTGCTGTCGCTCTGAATCAGCCTGTAATAAACAGCTCCTACACAAACACACACACACACACATCCTGTCATTTGGAGAATGGGATATGTACAGACTTGCCTAAATGCAGAATAACATATTTACAGGACTATTTACAGTCAAATTGCAGCAAGAAACACTACAAGAATCATAAAAATGTTGCATGCTCAAAAATACAAATGGCAGGCCAGTTCTGACAGTTTAGTGGACATGTGCACACACATACACGCGCGCACACACACACACACACACAGACTCACTTGGAAGGAGAGACAACCTCAAAGCAGAATCGTCTGTCTTGTTCACTGAAGGGCTTCACTGTGCATAACCGCAAGTCTTCGACAACAACAGTGATCTGCTCCTGTTACAGAGAGACAGAGAGCTTGTCTAAATAAAACAAATGCGGTCTGCTAGTGCAATGTGTTCATAAGATCATTAAAAAAGAAAAAAGAATCAGCCTCTAAATTCTTTTTAATTCACAACATTTGTGGGTCTATAAGTATCAGCATGTGTGTGTGAAACGATGTGGCATTACTTCTACTGGTTAATGCTACGTGATCCTTATGTTAGACAATCTGATACTTACATTATGTTTCTTTTGGTAAACCAGCTGGTTCTTCTGAATGGAGAACCAGCGCCTGCAGTATGAACACACACACACACACACACAGATACACACAGATGGCCATGTAAGGTATTAATAATGCAATCAGACATATGATTGTAATTCAACTCAGACCTACAGCCTTTGAAATCACACTCAACGGACACACAAATACAAAAGGGTAACAGGTGAAAGAGCAAACACTTCTGCTTTATACATTACTGCAAAATATAAATGTATGATATGAAATATAAAATGAGATTCGAGAAGAATATTTGCCAATAATCAGTGAAACTGAACTCTGTTTAAATAAATTATAAAAAATGTTAAGTTACAAAGAATCACATGAACAAAGACAGAAAGACTCACAAAATAAAATAATAACCCCTCATCATAGCTTTACAAAAAGCTAAAGTATGCATATGCATACTATGCATAATCATAGACCTCCAAAAAGTAAACTTGACAGAACCACTAAATTAAGATTAGTGTTTAGCCTTTTTAGAAATTTACTACTACATTTAGTTTACTATTTTTAATATTATTAATGATGTTATTGATTTTTAAAGTAATGAGAATAATCCTGTGATTAAACTCATAGATTGCTCTGCTGATATGGGAAGAGTGCTGTACCTGCTCCATGTTTTGAACGCATTGCTGGCTCTCTTGTACAGGTACCCTTCCATTGCGATGCCATTGGGTGCATCTGGGCTGAAGTCCATAATGGAGTCATCATACGACACATCCTGAAGACAGTCACACACATATATCTTCCCTTAGATACATGTATAGTGTCTTTGTGTAGAGATACAATGGTGCGTGTGTGTGTGTGTGTGTGTGAGAGAGAGTCTTACTACCTTTTTCTTGACTGCACCGAGTCTCTGATCCATGTCCCTTTTCTCTCTTGCAGAATTCAAGACCATTTGAGTATACTAGACAAAAAGAGGAGAAATTAGTCCCGTTTTATAGTTCATTCCTTTATTTGTATTTAAATCAAAGTTACAGGAGCAATGTACACCACAGTGGCTCAAATCAGCTTTTTAAAACATGCGGATCTGTTTTTTTTAGATTATACAAAAAATTTTTTTAATGAAAAATAGGATGCAGGAGAAGAAAGGTCAACACTACCTTCAGCAAAGACATTGCTTAATAAAGTGAGATTAAATATATAAAGTATATTTGTGCAAACTAATATAATAAGTTTGCAAATGTTTTATTTATTTTGAGTAACACTGAATCTGCACGAGTTCTCTCAACATGGGAACAGACGAGCCATCAGTCAATACATGTGAAGAAGTAACTTGCGTTACTTATTTGAAAAAGTAACTCAGATATACAATACAATTTTATTTGTATAGCACATTTAAAAACAACTGGCGTTGACCAAAGTGCTTAACAAGGCCAAAAGACACACAATACAAGTACAATATAAGCATAAGACACACACATCAAGATATATTAAAAGCTATTGAAAAGAAATGCGTTTTCAAAGAAGATTTAAAAATTGACAAAGTTTGGCCAGATCTGATGTGAGCCGGTGAGCTATTCCATAGCTTAGGTCCAAAGGCTGCAAAAGCGCCATCACCCCTATTTTTTAGTCTGGTTCGACGGACAAATAGTAAGTTAGAGTCTCCCCGATCTGAGTGATCTTGACTGTGTGACTGGATGAAGTCATTCAGATAGGTATTGTGGAGACTGGTTCTGCAATGATTTAAAAACAAATAAGAGAACTTTAAAATCAATTCTAAATTTAACCGGTAGCCAGTGAAGCGAGATAAGCACTGGTGTGATGTGTTCAAATTTACGCTTCCCTTTGAGGCAGCTGCATTTTGGACTAATTGTAAACGAGTGATGCATTTCTGAGGGGCACCAAAATATAGAGAATTACAATAGTCCAATCTGGATGTTACGAATGCATGGATGGCAATCTCAAAGTGCTTAGCAGACAAGAAGGGCTTAACCTTGGCTAAAAGACGGAGGTGAAAGCAACAGGACTTAACCACAGCACTTATCTGCTTATCATATTTAAGGTTGTTATCAAGCCAGACTCCCAAATTCCGAACACAGGTGGTGCTATATGGTAACAACGTTTGGTGATCAAAATCATGGGTACTGCGATCATTGGGGCCAAACAAGATAATTTCAGTTTTGCTCTCATTGAGACTCAAAAAGTTACTAGAAAGCCAGAGTTTCAGTTTGTCCAGGCAGTCCCATATTGGCTTTAAAGCAAGCTTGTCACCACGCTTCAAAGGCAAGTGAATTTGAGTGTCATCGGCATACAGATGGAAAGAAACCCCATGTCTAGATAGAATAGAACCCAAGGGGAACATATACAAATTAAACAGTTCCGGGCCAAGAATAGAACCCTGAGGAACGCCAGACCCCAATTTAATTTCGGAAGAACACTGTTGCCCGATACGGACAGAGTAACTCCTATTGGATAAATATGAACGGAACCATTGTAGCGCCATACCTCGGAAACCCATTCACGCTTCAAGACGAGAAATTAAAATGTTGTGATCGACCAGGTCAAAAGCAGAGTTAAGATCTAACAAGACCAAAGCCACAGATTGCCCGGTGTCGGTGGTAAGCAATATATCGTTCATGACTCTTAAAAGTGCAGATTCCGTACTGTGACGAGATTTAAAACCAGACTGAAATTTCTCATAAATCTGACTATCCTTCAAGAAAGACTGAAGTTGACTCTTTATTTTGATACTTTGTTGTAAATTCAAAAGTAATGAGGTACTTGGTTACTTGAAAAAAGTAATCTGATAACATCACTCGTTACTTGTTGTAATGCGTTACCACCAACACCGGTTTTATGTAGAAATAAATCTTACTCTTTTCAGATTGTTTGCTTTGTGAAAAGTAAGGTTGGAATGATGTAAAAATCAAACCAGTTCAATTATCATAACAGCAAGCTTGATTAATCCTTGACGTGACATTTAAATAAATGTATTCTACACAGAAAGATACACAAATAAATGTGTTTAAACTTGTTAAAATGCTTATAGATGTATTGCTAATGCAAGACAAGAAGTTCTAAATTCTATTAATTTTATATGCATAAAACTAAATATTATATTATATTAAATGATATTATGAAATTTTCTGTGGATGTTACAATGGTTTTTTACGCATGCAAATCAGCCAGGTTATCATTGCCCGTTTAAGCAAGATCCGTTACAGGCCAGACTTAAAAAAAAACAAAAAAACAACATGTGATAACCTCACAAAACATCAGATTAGCAGAAAATCAGAAACGGGCATGTGAGCATATATGGCAGAATCCTGAAGAGATTTTCTTTTGAGACTGAGGTTTGGAGCGTTTAACTAGATCTCAGAATGGAAGTTTAATTGTATATCACACAATTATAAACACATGCACTGAGGCTCAGCCTAAATTCCCACTGCTGTATATAGCTATTATGTGACCTTGCTTGTCAAGAGTTGTGATGATAAGTCCACTGTAATTGTAGATTATCTGGGGTGCGGCGGGTTTTTGGACCACAGTTGGTGAAGAGTCAAAGTGCACGTCACTCAGGGCTTAACTGAATAGGAAAGGATGCAAGATACGCTAGGACTTGCTCAACTTCCTGACCCATTTCAAGAAGAGGTCACGAAGATCACCTTCTCCACTATATATTCGTTATATTCCACAGAGTTTCCTGTTCTTTCCCCCTATCTTTTCCACTCCTTGCTTTCTCACTGCTTTTCCGCTTGTCCCCAATTCTGTAACACTATACTGGTAAAAACACGTCTCGATCCCAGTCACATCTAATTTATTGAAGTTGTCCCTCTACCCCGACAATGTTTCCATTTTTTTCGTTTGCAATATGAATTTGCAAATATTGCAATATTTTTGTATAATGCTCTAAAAAACTTTGCTGCTATGAATAGGCTCTTGCGATCTCTCTTGACATTTGTCTTGCTAAGCTTTTCACCATTTCCTGTGCTTACAGGAAGCCATAAGCAGGTTTTGTGGTTTTTTTTCGCAGGCCAGAAGAAGGTGAGTAAGTTTCCTGTCTAAAACGTCTACATTTCAACTTCATGTTTCTCAGTTACATCGAGTCACTGCTTTGTCCAGATATTTATACACAAATATATGAATCTTCAACAACTTTTAAACATCACATAGGCAGTATTCGATCTCAGGTAACTTGTCAGTAAAATTAAAAACGTGCCGATATTAGCAGATCTTATAATTTGCAATTTATACATTTTTATCCTATAAACTGGGGTTGGTGTTTGTTTACATTCTCATAAAGTATTTTTCAGGCAGTTTTACACTTCTGTGAGCACAAAAGTTCGTGCAACACACACAAACCAGTGTGTGATACAAACTGTTTCCTGTTGTTGCTCACTCTGGCAGAAAACTTCCTGTCATGATGGGCCATCATGTGATCTCTGAAATCTTTTTTTTTTACTTCACAACATGATCAGTTTGATGTTTTTCTCCCTCAAAGCATACTGTACATTTGTCCTACTTGTTACGTCACACTTTTTATTCCTTCCTCTATTTTCAGTGCGTTTTTAAGCCACGAGCAGCTTCACATGCTTATGACATTATACATCGATCGATAGATCGATTGATAGATCGATAAAGTTGTACTCTAAATTATTTACCCCTATTGCAAATCAGATGTATCTGCAAAATGTACACACTCTCAGCTGTTTGCAATGAACAAACCAAACAAAAATAATTGATATAGCTCAACACAACAAAAGTGGTTTCCCCAAATTCAACTGAAAATGCAACTTTTAATGACTTCTGCAGCCTCAAAACTATTTAACCCCTTTATGGCAAGCATCTTTAGTACTTAGTAGAAAACCCTTATTAAAACCCTGTTACGACCTGCTGCGAACGAGATGTATAACCAGACACCAGCTTCTGGCAGCATTTCTGAGAAATCTTAGCCCACTTTGGCCAAAAGATCGTTTCTCCCAATGGCAGTGATTATCTTAAATCATACAGTCTTCTAAAATGATACGGTAGAATGCCTGGCTTTGTATTTAGTATGTATTTTGTATTGGTGTTGTTAATGTGCAAAGTGTTTTTTAAGCAGCAATGTGAATGTATTTATGTCACCAGTGTCAAAGATAAATTTCTGCTCTGTGACAAACAGAATGGACAATAAAGTTCAATCAATCAATCAATCAATCATCAATCAATTCCTCATGTGCAATGGCCTCCAGTTCAGTCATATACTTGAAATTTGCTTCATCACTGACGGCATGACGTTTTCTCCTGGGATTTCCTGATACTTCAATGAATCCATCTTGGCTTCCACACGCTACAGGTTTCTAGTGCCAGAGGATGCAGAGCAGTCACTTAAACTAAACTAAAACTTCTGAGGCTTATTTATGTGATTTTGAGTACTTTTCTTGTGCTTTTGGGTCAGTAGTGGTGAACGTCTTGGAGTTCTGGCATGGAAACCGCATGCATTTAGTACGTGCCTTACTGTGCAGCTGAACCCTCAGTGCCTGTTGCCACCAAGTTTTGTTGCAGGTCTTTTGTAGTCACTCGAGGATTTTTCTGAACCTGCCTTCTCAGAAATCTGGTTGCAGCCGTCGATAGCTACCTTTCTCTGCCCCGTCTATGTATTGTAACAACTGTTCCTTTAACTTTGAACTTGCCAACTATGCTTCCAACAGTGTCTCTAGGAACTTTTAGTTCCTTTGCTATCTTTTTGTATCCTGTTCCTTGTTTGTGAAGGGCAATGATATCTTCTTTTAACTTTTTGGACTAATGTTTTGTCAAACATGACACTCAACAAACCTAGCCAGTTCACATGTTTCATGTGTTCAAGCTCAAGCACGCTGAAATGAAGCCCTTGATTAGTTGCATCAGGTGTGCTTGAGACAACCTGTGCAGATTTGTGCTGTTGTGAGGGATTCTATAGAGGGAGTTGAATCATTTTTAGACTGAAGTTGAATTTGGGGAAACTACTTGAAATATTTTCGACAGACAGACAGACAGAGAGACAGATAGATAGATAGATAGACAGACAGATTATTCTCACCTCATCACTCAGCTGTTTGCGGTAGTTTTCCAGTTCTGTAAGTGACTGATAGCCCTGTTGGAAGAACAGAGCCTGGGCCTCCATAAGAGAAAGCATCTGACACACATTTACACAAGAGACAAACACAAAAGCAAAAGTGACTGTAAGTTACCATTCAGTCCTGATTATTTTAAAGTGCCCCTATTATGCTTTTTCAAATATTACCTTTAATGCAGTGTGTAATATCGCTGTTCGTGGATGTAAAAGGTCTGTAAAGTTTTAAAGATCAAAGTGCATGACAAATAAAGTTATTGTCTCCTAAAAGAATCGATTCTGAACTGTTGAACGGTCTCACTTCCTGTTACAAACCTACGTTACAATGCAACAAATTTGTCTATGCTCTTCATTGGCTGCCCGTGAACAACGTCTACTTTGACCCTCAAACACTGTAGTTGTAGCTGAGACTGGAAGAGTTTTGTTCGCTGTTCATGTCGAGAAGACGCTGTTTTCAGCGCTGAGAATCCACTTTGATGCACTTCAGAAGGACGAGGACTCGCACTGGAATTGAAATGGTAAAACCGAAGCTATCGTTATTGTCCGTATCACTGTGTATGAAGCGCTGAGGAAGATCTGGAGCTGAAATTCAGATATGGTAATAGGCGTTCTGTTTCCGACAGCCACTGTAAGCTGTAGACCAATCACAACAGACTGGGCCATCTGACCAATCAGAGCAGAGTAGGGGTTCAAAGGAGGGGTTTAGAGACTGAATCTTCGAACAAACCGTTGCAGAATCTTTGGAAAATTAGGTGATGTGTAATGTATATTATGCAAAACATATTTTTTTACCTTGGATGCAGAAGACCTCCAAAAAAAAAGCATAATGGGGCACTTTAATAAGATTCTTTAATAAAATACATTCTGTATTATGGCACATACCGCCATAAGAATTTCAGTTTTCTTCTTGGACTCAATGACATTAATCTAGATTAGGAAGAGAGAGAGAGAATACAACAGTGTACAATGATACAAGCAAAAACAAATATCCTAAAGGAGACAATACTAAATTGAGGACACGTGATGTCCATGGATGAAACTTGGTGAGTGTGTTTAAGAATGAGTCTCTAAATACAGTACCCTAAAAGTATTTGGACAGTGAACACAAATCAAACAGTAAAAATGAATGTCATTACAATAGATCACTAGACCAAATCTGCAAACAGGTGGTGTGTGAAAAACAAAAAGTGCCATGATGTTTTTGTCTTCATTCTCAACAATATATATTGATTTATTAATTGAAACCCAACAATGTTTTTATAAAACATTTGCTTTAAAGGTGTGTTCAGATAAATACCACTAAGTTTGATATTTTAGTATATAATGCAAAGACATTTTAAGTGTGTCCACATACATCTAAAAGGCAAGCATACAGTATGTTTGATACCGTTCACTTTATTTTACAGTGTCTCTGTTACACATTACATGTAATTACTGTCGTAATACCTATAATGTATGCAACTAACCCTAAACCGAACCCTAACCCAATAGTAAGTACATGTACTTAATTAATATCACTCAGTACTTATAGCGATAATTACACTGTAACACGGACACGTTTATGTTTGTACCTCCAGCACATAGTCCAGGGCTCCTGATCTGAAGGCTCTTCGTGCATTCAGTAGGTTATTGCTGGCCTCTTCCACCTCGTGCTGTTTCCCGCGTGGAGCTTGAGCGTTCCTGCTCAGCGCCGTCTCCAGATTCTCACTGCTTCGCTCGAACTCCTTCCGCACATCCTTGAAATGCTTCACATCCCTTAGAGAGGAGATACAGAATGAGTACATTTTTTTTACAATCAATTCTCTCTGAAGGGTCACTGCCGAAAAATGCATGAGATTCATGACTTACTCTTTACCTCATGCATATGTTACAGTTTACAGACAGCTTCATATTACACACAAAAAAAAGAAAATGTGCCTTGGTAAAAAGGCAGAGGACGAAGAACTTACTCTTTCACAAAATTCTGTAGCTTCACCTTCACAGACTTTTGTGTGGTTTCAATCACCTCCTGTTTGGAGAAACACAATTCATGGAATGGGAGACGAGCTGAAAGAAAAGTGAAAACAGGAACACATCTCCAGGCAGATTGTTGGCACGTTGGTTTCTAGTAGTAACAGTAACAGTAAAAAGGAAGAACTTGACTCACCTCTTGAGCACAAACGATGTCCGAAAGCTTTTTAGAAAACTTTTCTAAACACTCCTGGAAGAAAGAAACGCAGCCTCTATTATGCTTCCGTTAACTCTCAATCATTTCATCTCATATAGCTACACAGGAACTTTCCTTTTCCATTTTGCATACACTTGCACTACCGTTCAAAAGTTTGAGGTCAGTAAGATTTTCTAGAAGTCTCTAATGCTCACCGAGGCTGCTTTTAATATATTCAGTAAAAATAAAAAACTATTTTCTATTTAACATATTTTAAAATGTTGAATTTTCAGCATCATTGCTCCAGTCTTGTGTCACATGATCCTTCAGAAATTATTCTAATATGCTGATTTGATACTCATTTCTGATTATTATCGATGTAGAAATCAGTTGTGCTGCTTTGTTAGCATTTACATTCAGTATTTTTCAATTCTTTGTTTCAAATCGTAAAGTTTCCAACCTGAGGTAAACCTCTATCGGAAAAATTACAAATATCTTCACATCCCATATTTTACACTACACTGGCAATTGCTGTTGTTTCTCATATCTGTCTGGAATTTATCGTACAGCTGAACGTTACCGCACAGTTCTGGAATTTACACTTCCTATACTTCATATACGCCACAGGTATCAGTTAGCACATGTGGCTAACCCTGTGTGAGTTCTTGTGTACAGTAAATAATGCTAGTTTAAAATCCGTTACAGGACTGTTGATAGACTCACCCCCATAGTTTGGTCCTTAGAACAGTGGTGTCCCAGCTCTTTAAGGCCATTTACAAAGCTCTTACTGTTTAGGCAATAGGAACGGCCTGCATCCAGCATAGTGTGGCACTGTTTCACCAACTATACAAACACACATTTTTTTCAGGATGTTATAATGTCATTTTATTCATAACATACTTAAATACATATAAAAACCTTTACAAACAAAGTTTGTGATAAATTATTTAAGGAGGACCTATTATGCCCTTTTTTAAAGTCTTGATGTTGTTTTTGGGCTAGAAGAGGTTTTCATGCTTGAATGTTAAAAAAACACACAATATTTTTCACATACTTTGCACCTCTCTTCCCAGTCTGTCAGTGTCGCTCTGTTTAGTTCCTGTCTATGAAGCCCCTCCTTCTGAAAAGCGCAGTGTGTTCTGATTGGTCGGCTGGATCAGTGTATCGTGATTGGTCAAATGCTTCGAGCGTGTTTCGGAAATGTCCCGTCCCTTACCATAACCATAGTTACAAAACTACTAACGCAACTCAGCCAGGCCTGGTACCCTTTATTATGCGTATGCCTTAGGCAGGAATTATTTAAATGAGGAATATCGTGAAGTGTTCGTTCCCGGAAGAACGTTTCAGGGAGTTTCAGGGAGTTCGGAAACACTGACACTGATATAAAGAAAAACTCCTTTTGGGAGTGACTTTGTGCTTTGTAACTTTGCAGACCTTTTTCATGCTCAAACAGCAACATTACACACTAAAGAAAGTTGGAAATGTAAAAATGCATAATAGGTCCTCTTTAACAAATTACTATGTAAATGAATTTGTAGGTCTCTGTTGTTTGAAACTACTCAGTCTAATAAATTTAAGGGGAAATTATCTTGGATTGTGGTTAAAACCTTTTCAATTGACAATTCCTCTTAGTAGTTCCTCTGTATAACACTATCACTTCACAAAAGAGAGGAACAATGACTTTTTTTTTTTATTATTGAGGATTTGAGCATTTGACGGTCAAAACAATAAACCCTGCAGTATTTGGGATATTATTTTATGGTGTAAGTCTAAATATGAGGGGTTTAAAACGGTAGCAGAGATTTTTTATAGCATTTTCTGGAGAAAACATGAGTAGGAGTTGTGCTTGTACATGCAAAACTCGACACCGGTACGGCAGGATGTTGCCATAAAGTTGCATGCGTTCTGAATTGTTGATTGCATGATGCTAGGCAGATGCATGGTCCAAGTCCCCATGATAATTTGGTCTCTACTTAAATATAAGCAAATATTATCATGCGCAAGGTGAAAAAAAGCACTTAGAAGAGTAGTAGTACATGTCTCCTCAACAAGCCACAGGATTTGAGGTATCAACGGAATGAGTTTCAATACGTGCTGACGTTTAAAACCAGGGTTAGGGGTTAGTTCGTATGTATGAGCACTAGTCATAATGATGCAGCACTAATAGTAAGTCTCTAAGCATTTCCTCACCTTCTCAAGTCGTGTCTCCAGTTCACTGACGTTGACCTCCACCTTCTCAATATCTGCCCTATTGAAATATAGCAAATACATTTTTCACACACCGAACACAAAAAATAATGTAATCCCACTCATCTTAACTCAACCCATTAACTACATTTACTTTGCACAAAACATATTAACCAAGTTAAATATTACTATTTAATTTGTGCCGCGTGATTGTGTGCATTTACGTGTATTCAAATGTGTTTATATCAATGAATGTTCGCTTATCTGTGTTTTCAGACTTTTCTATTAACACAGATAAGTAGCTTAGCTCTTAGTAGTAGCCTAGTTTCCTGCTTTTTCACACATACAGACAGACATAATGCTTATAAATGTTTATATTTGTATGTTTATAAATTCATAATGTTTATAAATTTTAAAAAAAACATTACTAATGCATAAACAGAGAGAAAGATTATAAAATAAATTAACTTTTTATCGAACACTATGTGTTATCCAAGTAAAGGCTGGAATCAACAGCACAACTTTTGCCCAAATTTCCCCTAATTTACAGTCTGAAGGAGTCGATGGTAGTTGCTGAAATGTTCAACAATATTATTGATCTGACTGCACTGACGCTGTTGTATGAGAACTGAACTGAGCTGGACGGTGACTTTTTCTTTCTGCAGAACTGCTTTATAGATGAAATGAACTAATTTAATAATTGATGATCTTTCCAACGAACTGAATAAACACTGAACTGACTTCAGCTGAACAACAGCCAAAATGCACCATTTTTCTAGTTTCACTGTCAAGCTGCTTTGAAAAAATCTGTATTGTTAATGTTAAAGCGCTATAGAAATAAAGGGGACTTGACTTGACTTGACTTGAGAGTCAGAGTCAGTCTTCAGACTTTGGTCAGTCGGAGTAGACAAATTTCACACAAAGTTCGTTTTAGCTCCGGACTATGATTCTATCCAGTCGGATGATATAAAACATGTTTGATATGTTGAGATTATTTAAGAGCACATATTGTTTTAATTTGTCAAACTTCTTCTCCTCACATGTCATTGCGAGAGTTTAAGTGCGTTGTGTTCACGCCATGTAGGAATTACCGTAATTCCTACTTGTAAAAACGATCCCGTCCTCGTTGAACTCGTAATTATAACTTGTAAACTCCGAATTTTCAAAGAGCTCCCAAAGACTTTATGTACACAAAGATGGTGCACTCATATTACTTATGAATGTGCGAAAGTGCAACGTGCAATATTACAGAAGGCGTTTCAAAGATGGCTGCCAAGTGAAATGACTTAAAGGGTCTTTGGTAACACTGTTTAGTTTCTGATTTTCTCTTTAAAGCCCCTCCTTTTGAAAAGCGCAATGCGCTCTGATTGGTCGGCTGGATCAGTATGTTGTGATTGGTCAACCGCTTCGAGTGTGTTTGGAAAATGACACGCCCTTTACCATAACCGCGAGTTACAACACTACAAACACAACTTAACCAGGCCTCACACCTTTATTTTCCATATGCCTTGGTTGGGAATTATTTAAATGAGGAATATTGTGACGTGTTTAAAGTCTGAGGGCATGAACAGCGCCGATGAGTGTATGATGATGCCCAGCTTTTTCTTCTCTGTAACCATTTAAAAAGCTGGCAAGTGTATGATGCCTTGTGTTTTAAAATCTGTTCATATTTCAAAAAGTTTTGTGGTGTATTTCAGCATTAAAGTAAACTCAGAGCTTACATGGATGTGTACTCATTAAAAATGTATTTGTTTGTGCAGAAATCTGTGTGTGTTGAAGAAAAAGTTAGTTTCCGCAGCAATCCAACCCCTAAAACTCACTTCCTGTCTCCTGTTTATCATTTCAGTATCTCTCGTCTCACTTCCTGCTCCTCACCACTACCCATCATCTACTTAGCAACCGGAGGCAGCCGCAGTCTGAAGTAAACTAGGCCTCGAATGTGTTTAGGCCTATGTCAGTGGCCTTTGTACACCTTCATGGAAACTCTTACTTTTCAGTTGCTCTCTGAAGGTCAAAAGTGTCCATGCATGACAGTACTCTTGGTGTAGACAAGTTTCACGTGTTCTCTATGTTTAGATTCGCATATGACAGATGAAAAGGGAAATTGTGTGTGTTTATGCAAGTAAATGACCTCATTTTTGAACTCACTACACCCTCTGAGTCTGCTCCCTCTGCAGCCACTTAAACATGGCTCTCATACTTTCCATGCCCACTAAAACTACAGCCAAACCACAAAGAAAAAGAACAAATTATTTTCTAGACGATTTATATTAGCATTATATATTCGCTTGAATGGTTAAAAATAGTGCTGACAAATCGATTAATCGCATGTAACATCAAAGTTTGTGTGTGTGTCCATATATATATATATATATATATATATATATATATATATATATATATATACACACACACACACACACATACATATATAATACACATACACACACACACATATTATATGGACACAAGTTTTTATGTTAAATGCGATTAATCGATTTGACAGTACTAGAAACGTCCCATCACGGTGAAAAATGTGCCCTCCTACTCTCCACAGCGCCACTTAATCATTATCCCATTCATTCCTTTTGTATGGACCTCAGCAAATTCTTTCCAGTGCCTTTGCAGCGGCATTTCACGCTGTTCTGAGAACAGTTTTAATCAAGCACGCCGGGCCAAAACCATTCATCTGTACCCATTGACATGATCCTCAAACTACTTGAAACAAACCTGCTACGTCATCTATTCTGCACATGACAGTCAAGTTTATGATTTGAATGTGCTGCACATGACCTGTCTTTTATAAAACTATAATCTAATGGACATTCGTTATAATTTTTTTTACATTTTTTTGTGCATTTAAATATTTTCACAATAGTTTGGGGTACAAAAGTATCTTTCTTACCTGAATCGAGGGGAGTCTTTCAGGCATTCTTCAAAGTCGAGTTTGACAGTCATTTTGAGAATTTAAAACCACAATTGACGCGAAGAATTCTATTAATTCCACACAGTTCCTTACGTGTTGTGTCCGAACAATAGAGCTCCTTTATGCTGTAAACATCCAACGCTGTGGTGTTAACAACATCAGGAATCGTTTAGATGGGATGAATTAAACCAGTCGTTTCCATTGGATGGTTTCGGTATAAATATCAGTCGGGTGTTGCCTGAAAACAAAAAAAGCATCGTTTCAAAGCTAAAACCATGTTTGTGTTTTTCAGGCAATTCACTTTGAACAACGAGTCGCAGAAATAAAATAATAACAATTATAATTCGTCAATAACATAAGTACAAAAAGAACGAGTAATGGTAAAAGAAAATTAAGCAAACCATACCTATAATTATGGCCTCATTTCTTCATAAATTCTCAAGAGCGCGCTTTCATTATACGTTCCATTATGCGCGTTTCTTTCTGCCAATTATTGTTAGTCCATAGATTCGTAGTTTATACATAGATGTGTGTTTCCACTCATCAACCACCATGCCCTCGTACGTTTCCCTTGTGTGTCAAAAACTTCTTCGCACTTCGCAGGAGAACTTTTTTTCTGCTCTTGAATTTGTCACAGTTGGTCCAACCCCCATTCACGCGCTTTATTTCCGGGTTTCGGTGCACCAATACATGTGCAGCATGTCTGTTTTCAAATAAATGAATACTTATTTATTATGCGTAAGTAATGCAGAATATTCATGTTTGAAGTGACAAGGTCTGAAAAACTGAAAAAGATACGTTGTTTTAAGCATATAATAAACATTGTAATCAACATTGGTTTCATAGTGACCATGCAGACAAATGAATGAGCTACTTCCACAATCCCAGTTTCAAAGCTTTTTTCAGGGAGTGTTCTCCAAAGTTTCTAACATCACTTGTCATCAAAGCCACACTGCCCTTTTTTCAGTAAATCTGCTAGGAGTTTATTCATCCATACTGATCCCTGTCAAACCTGTTGTTCACAAGTAAGCCCCACCTGACAACAGTGAAAGAAATCAAGTCAAAACCGAAACAAGCAAAAGCTCTGAGTCAGAGATGTAACCTTAAAATAAGCCCATGCTTCACAACACTACATCTATCACATGCATTCAACATTAATTTCTCTCGTCTCTTACTGTAAATAAAGTAGTAGCAAGTCCACACTAGTCCTACACATTTTAGAAAAAGAATAAACGTTCAAAAATATGCAGGCTCTAATTGTAGTGAGCTTAAACCAATAAATAAAAATAAACAGAGTGTCATACAGCTGCACTCTGGGCTCTTATATTTTTGTTTAATAAAAAGTTATGTTTATCACATAAAAGTGATATAAGAAATACAGAGAAAATTGTCTTTAGTTCAAAATTACATTTAAACATTTACTTTTCTATTACATTTGTCGTTTAAATAATGTTTACAGGCAACAAAGCATAAAAGTCATTGAAAAAGTGTCAAATAAAAGGAGAAAAACACAACACAAATTTAAAATTTCTATTAAAGTGATAATTCACCTAAAAATGAAAAATCTGTCATCATTTACTCACCCTCAAGTTGTATAAATTTCTTTCTTCTGCTGAACACAAAATAAGATATTTTGTCAGTAATAAAACAGTTTTTTTTCATACTATGGTAGTCAATGGGGTTCATCAACTGGATACTGACATTCTTCAAAATATATTTTTTTGTGTTCATCAGAAGACAGAAACTCATACAGGTTTGGAACAACTTGATGGTGAGTAAATTATGACAAAATTTACAATATATTTAAAAGAATAGTTCACCCAAAAACGAAAATTTTCCCACGATTTACTCACCCTCAAATAACTTTCTTCTTTCAGCCTAACACAATCGGAGTTATATTAAAAAATATCCTGGCACTTCCAAGCTTTATAATGGGAGTGAATGTCACCTTAGATTTGGAAGCCCAAAACGCGCATCCATGATCCATCATAAAAGTAATCCATACAGCTCCAGGGAGTTAATAAAGCCTTCTGAAGTGAAGCTATGCATTTTTGTAAGAAAGATATTAATATTTACAACTTTATAAACTATAATCGCTGGCTTCCGGTAACGGCCAAACGCGAGTCTAGTTCCGGTGAAAGAGTGACCTCTGATCCGACGTATGACATTAGATGTAGGAGTAGCGTAAGCTTAGGTGAGAGTGTATACATCCGGTCATGGATGTACTTCAGCCACACTTAAAGTCACAAATTTCATCATAACTGCTATTGATCAAAGACACTGTTGCGCAGCAGTCTTTATTGACCTGGCCAAGGCCTTTGATTCTGTCAATCACAATATTCTAATCTGATAGATTAGATTGAAAACCTAGGTTTCTCAAATGATTGCCTTGTTTGGTTCACAAATTATTTCTCTGACAGGTTCAATGTGTTAAGTCAGAGGGCTTACTCTCTAGTCCTCTGGCTGTCTCCATGGGGGTGCCTCAGGGTTCAATTCTCGGGCCGACTCTATTTTCTGTATATATCAATGATGTTGCTCGTGCTGCAAGTGACTCTATGATCCACCATGCAGACGATACCATCCTCTATACGTCTGGCCCGGCGTTGGACATTATGTTAAAAAAGCTTTACTAATATTCAACACTCCTTCCGTTCCTTTCAACTGCTTCTAAATTTTAGAAAAAAATAAATGTATGCTTTTCACTCTATCTCACACTTTACCTGATTGTCCAACAAGCATTACCACACTACATGGGTCCGTAACAGAGCAGGTAGACAATTATAAATACCTAGGGCCTAGGAGTCTGGTTAGACTCCTCACTCTCTTTCCAGACCCACATCAATCAGCTTCAAACTAAAATGAAATCTAGGATTGGCTTCTTATTTTGTAATAAAGCCTCTTTCACTTTCCCAGCCAAACTTGCCCTTGTGAAAATAACTATCCTTCCAATTATTGACTTTGGTGATGTTATTTATAGAACTGCTTCAAACTCTCTCCTTAGAAAACTAGATGTCATATATCATAGCGCTATCCGTTTTGTCACCAATGCTCCATACAATACCCATCATTGCAACCTCTACAGTTTAATCGGCTGGCCATCACTACATACCCGGCGTCAAACACATTGGTATCATCTCATTTACAAATGTTTTCTGTGTAATATACCCCACCCTATCTAAGATCATTAATTTCCAGAGCAACCCCCTCTATGAACCTTCGTTCAAGCAGGTATATCACTCTGATGCCTACTAAAGCCTGTACTTCTTTTGGCCGCCTCTCCTTTCAGTTCTCTGCTGCTAATGATTGGAATATACTTCAAAAATTTTTGAAGCTTGAATCCATTGTCCCGTTAACTACCTTAAATTACTGTTAGCAACTTTATTGTCTGACCATTGTACATGCTAACCCGACTTTATGTATTGTTTATTTTATAATATTTTTTTGACACCTTTTGCACTATTTGTACAAAATTGTAGATGTCTTGTAATTCTTCTAATCTCTTCTTTGTTTTGTAATTACATGTGCAACTTTATGTTTTTTGTACCTCAACGCTTTTATCTTGGCTAGGTTGCCATTGTAAATGAGAAAGTGTTCTCAATGTGCTAACCTGGTTAAATAAAGGTTAAATAATTTTTTTTTTTTTTTTTAAAGTAGAAGCATTGTGGTTCAAAGGCTGCAACAAACTCAAGCTCCTCTGACATTTCTCTGTAAAAATTCTCGTTTTGGACTTCTAATTCGTGACTGGTGATTTGTTTTTCTCTATCCTCTGTAATTCCACAATTTGTCAATATGTCATACGTCGGGTCAGAGGTCACTCAGGCCTTTACCGGAAGCCAGTGATTATAGTTTATAAAGTATATTTAAGAGAGTACGATCTTTTTTAATGTAACTGTGTTTGGTTGAAAGAAGAAAGTCATACACCTAGAATGGCTTGAGGGTGAGTAAATTATGGGATAAATTTAATTTTTGGGTGAACTACCCCTTTATTGAAGCTAAAGTGGATGTTTGGCGAAGCTGCGACCTCTGCTGGGTGCTAGTTGCCACTTCATGACACGCATTGTGTGTTTTCACCATGGTTTTCACTCACAGTCACTGCAAGACCAGGAACCAGGCCAACATTACATCAATGTAACTGCTGAGATGTCTCCGTTAATGTGATTTGACTCAAGAATGTGTCAACAGGACGGAGGACGCACTCACTTAAAACTCGTCAAGTGTGCTATTTGTTTTAGTCGTGGTCCATGAGGAAAACTGTGTGCGCCTTCATGCAAAGAGTTAATAAACACACGGAGAGGACAGCGATTTGTATTTCAAACGTCATAGAGGGGCGTGATTTAAAAAAAAAAACTACTCGCGTCCAAGATAAAAATCTCACGTTGCTGGGTAACACTGGAAATAAATAAGCACAAAATAATGACCACACAGCCATCACAAACAAAATATAGTTAAGCAGATTAGTCTCTACTTATCCCGCGCGCGTTATTCGCTTTCCAGGGGCATGTAGTACTCAAAGTTGCCTCCGTCCTTCTCCTCTAGGTTTCTGTTCGCAGTCTCCCCTGAATCCCTGGAAGGAGATACGGGTGCGCAACAGCAGAGACTGCGCGGTTTGATACGGTGCGAACGGAGAGAGTCAGCAGAGCGAAGAAAAGCAATGACAAGAATCGGATTTTCTCCGCGACCAGAAGAGAAAACCGCAGGAATGAATAAATAAACAGGGCGGTTGTAAAACTCCCGGCCAGTCGTGACCACGAGAGACTACGCATGTAAAGATTCTGTTCATGTCAAAGCAATTCATCCGGGCGTGAGAAGAAGACGACCAGCCGCATATTCACGTTCAGTATGCGCGCGTGAGAAACACTACGGCGGCGGGGGGATTAAAGTGCAACGGTGGGCAACAGTGAAAAGAAAACGGCTTCCCCATTACCATCTTGAGGGCCAGGGGGGTGTGTGTGTGCGCGCGACTACAGGGCTCCAGAAGCATGTCGAACAGAAAGCACCGGGACAACCAGGAGATATGCGCGCGCAAGGTCCGCGAGCTCGCCCAGGCGGGAGTCAACAAACACTGCTTCGAGTGCAACCAACCCGGGGTGACTTACATCAACATCACCGTGGGCTGCTTCGTATGCACGTCATGCTCTGGAATGCTGTGAGTGAAAACATGCAGCTGCATGCGATTATGTCAAGAATTTCATTAGTATCATTCAACAAACTCTAGCTACAATGCAGCGCGAGTCTGGTTGGGTTTACATTCGAGATATTCGGTATTTACTACTACTTTGTCGTTTTCAGGCGTGTCCCAGACAGTCTTGCTCGTGTTACGTATCATTTCGTCATGATTTCAGGTTTGGCATTAATATAAGAGTGTTTTTTTTTTTTTTTTTTGCATGTCAGCAAAGGAATGGTGTGATTTCCCCTTCACTTACGAACCAGTTTCCTCACCAGCACTGATGAAAAATACGCAGCCCTCTTCCTTCACTGTTTTGAAATTTATTGCTGCAAGAGGTTTTTTGCAGCATACATACTATCGTTATCACAGCCCTGTCACATCCCGCACCATTTATCTCACACGTTTCTCCTATTTCGATTAAAAATGAATGCGAACCCGTTGAACGTTTCATTGCTTGGGGTTTGTTTCTGTTTCAGGAGAGGGCTCAACCCACCCCATAGAGTTAAGTCTATTTCCATGACAACCTTCTCCCAACAGGAAGTGGAGTTTTTGCAAAACCACGGCAACGAGGTGAGTGGCAGGTCTACTAGTACATAAGAATAAAGGGTACTCTATTTGGTGCCTGATTAAAATGTTGCATGTTAATAGCATCTATCACATTATATAATACATTATTTATATAATCTGCAAATTAGACTTCAGCAGGGCTTGACATTGACTTATTTGCTCACCAGTCACTGTGGCTAGTGGATTTCCAATGTTATTAGCCACTCAGCATTTTCATTGGCCACAATTTTGACATCAATACCATGGGGAAAAACTGCCATATAGATATTTTTAATATTATCTCATAATTTAGCAGCAGGTATATTAGACTGCTGTCACTTTAAGACCTGACGCACGGATCCATTATACTGTTACACATGCGTTTTCTTTCTCAACTGTTTACGTTCACTTAAAACATTACTGACTGTGTTTATGTGAATACTCGCCAAGACCAGCATTTTGATAGTATTTTGTGTGTAATTGACTGTTTAAGCGCAATAATCAGCAAAAAATAACTAGTGCTGAGAGGCGGCTTTATGTGCGACACTTTGGGTGTGAGCACAAAATCTGCGGAAATTAGTGAAAATATGTGCAATACGCGCAATCCCACACCGAAATTCAAGCCCTGTAACACCAACAATATTCATCCAGAGCAAAAGAAACGAGTGATAGAGGAGAGGCGGGTTTGTGTGTCACTCGCTGTCGGAGAGATGAGAGAGAGAGAAAGCGCAGCTGGTATTGTGTATCTATTCTGTGGAAAATGAGCATTGTTTCAGATATTTCAGTATCGATATGTATCGTAAAATCAATATTTTTCTGACAACGATACATTGCACTTAGTCTATCATTTCAGATATTTCAAAATTCAACCCCGCCAAAATGGCTAGTAGGAGTGACGGGTGTTGATGTCAAGCCCTGTTCATAATAATAAAGGGTTACTTTTGAATGGAGATCAAAAAGGGAAACATGCTTTTTGCCACCATAATGGTAAAAATTCCTGACCCCTGAAACAAACCGTAACCCAAATCTCAAAGTAAATGTAACACAGTCCTGCTACCCATGCGAAGAAGGCCTGCATATGAGTCTTAAAGGAAAAAAGCAAAAAAAAATTGGTCAGAAAGAACAAAAACAATTTTGGTTCAACATTGAAGAAGGAAAAAAATAAATGATTTAATAAGGATACATGCCTATATACTCACTGGCCACTTTATTGGGTACATCTCACTAGTACCAGCCTTAATTTTATATATTGTTGAAATTGAATAACAGTGATAGCAAAAATAGAATAAAAACAGCAAACCTTGAACATAAAGAAATATATCATATCCCATTTTACCTATCAACAACCTTATGTGCAACATAACGTGCATTCTATTAATAGAAAATACCACATGTCTAATGGATAGATTTTTGCAGTTTCTTGTGTGTATGTCTGTCAAAACTACCTATTCCACCTGTGGAAATGATACACTAAAAGTATTTGATGGCTTCCATCATATAAAATACAAAAGCAGTTTGACTTGGTAGTGCTTTGAGAAAATGTCTGCTAGTTAGATACCAAGAGCTTGTGTTAAGATGGTGTGTGGGCATAATAAAACATAATATATAGTTTTAATAAATAGTTATAGTTCGTAATATGCTGCGGTTTTTCCCATGAGTGTGTGACCGAACTTGCTTTTCTGGTAAGCAAATCTGAATGGGGTTCAAGTACAGACGCTGCTCTTTCACTCCCCAACCAACACACACACACACACACACACATACTCACATTCACACCCACAATTGGCACTACAGGATTCTTGCTCATTACAGTTGAAGCCACATGAATGCTCTGAGGGTGGGCGCCATGCTTGTGTAACACTGGCAAAAAATTCTTCTGACTCATTCCTCCTCTCCTCTGTCAGTAAAGTGTGTTGAGTATGAGAAGGAACAGACTGGCATAGCTAATATCAATGCTAGTGATGACATTAAAGTGAATGACAAATGAAAACTACACGGCTAAATAGCCACTAATCCACAATGTGTAACTGAGCCTGCTAATTCGATGCTAAAATATGTCCGTGTTCATGAGTCACAGTCTAATTTGTTGAAATACCTCAGACACATCATATACAGAACACGGTTTCCTTGTAATGCAACAAACGGTATCTGTTGTTAATGCAAACATGTGTACATTAACTATTGATGTTCAGTAATAATAAAGCTTTTAAGTTAATTGCAAACACAACCCCAAAGACGCAAAATGCTTTCTGAATAATGGATCTCAATCTTACATTAAAATCCTTACATAACATCTCCTTTAAGAAAGTATTCTATGAAACATGAAGATTAGCCTGTAACAGTTAATGAGGCTTAAAAAGGTGATTAACTTTGTTCTTGGTTTATGGGGTTGTTAGGTTGGAAGGAGGACCTGGCTCTGCACTTTTGACCCCAAAACAGACGGCTGTTTTGATGCACGTGACACACAGAAGCTGAAAGAGTTCTTGCAGGACAAATATGAGAGGAAGAAATGGTGAGTGTGGTTTCAGCTTGGATCGAACGAAATGATTAAGACACGCACTGAACCATTCTCAATGGATTGTGTGTAGATGAAAGTTAAAGAATGCAATACTAGCAAGCGTCTGTTTTTCCAGGCATTTCTCTAAAAGCAAGATTCGCAGGGATGTGGAGTCCCCCTGGGGCCCGGGGGTTCAGGCTGTCCCAGCGCCACACGGGCCCGCTCAGAATCAGCCTCCGCCGGGACATCCTCTGAACCCCACGGCCCGGCCCACTCGGACACTGGTGAGGAATAAAAGAGATAGAGAAACAACAGAAAATGTCAATACTGTCTTGTTGAATGTTTATTTATTTTGTATATTGGTTTTATTAGTGTTATTATCATTCCTGCCTACGTTTTTGTTCTAGTTGTCACATAATAATAATAATAATAATAATAATAGTAATAACAATATTTTTTTTATTTATCAGTCACATTATAATAGTAGTAATACCAATAAAAAAATCCTTTATTTATCAGTCACAATAATAATAATAATTAAAGCTGCTAGCAGCATTTATCGGTGTTCAAGCTGTTAAGGCGTTTAAGATTTTTAAGCACTCAAGCATCAAAAGAGATTCAGTTTTATGTAGCAAGCATTTAACCACTGACATCATAGATGGATGATTTACCATGATATACCACAATTCAGTGTGATTTTTCATGATTTACCATGTTCCAGTATGATTTACCATGAACCTAGCATGATTTACCATAGTTTACCATGATATACCAAGTTCTAGTGTGATTCACTATTATTTACCCTGTTCTAGCCTGGTTTACCACATATGAACACATTCTAGTATGATTTAATATGATTCTAGCATGATTTACCATAGTTTACCATGATTTATCTTAGTTTACCTTGATTTACCATGTTATAGGATTATTTACCATGATATACCACATTCTAGAATGATTTACCTTATTTACTATGATTTACCATGTTTCTAGCGTTATTTACCATGATTTTCCACGTTGCTAGCAATTATGTGAAGCATTAGAACAAATGAAGTGATAAACCCTGACAAAATATGATTGTGTTATTATAGTAATTGTTATATAATGTATTTTTTAGGGTCTAAATATATGAATGCAAAAGCACATGTGAAAAGAACTACTTAGTTTCTCCACGACCGTATTCTGCACTAAAGCAAACCAGTTTTTCCATAAATTCTTTAACTAGAGAGTCCAGAGAATTGCCCTACGCTGGTCTGGTTTCGATCGGGGTGATAAACCAGCGACTAGTTTGCAAAAGTAGGTTTTGGACAAAAATTTAAATTGGCGATATACATTTTCTCCGTCTTGAGCCAAGGATCACAGTGACGTAAGTCTAAGTCAAACGGTCTAGGAGTTATGACTGATTTAGTACTTTTGGTTGCTGTAGCGCCACCTATGGGCCAATCGGGGTAATACTTTGAAAAACTCTCCTCGATTTTTGTACTACCATCTGACAAAGTTTCAACGCTCCAGCCCTTACGGTTTGGGCTGCACAATGCGTTTTAGGGGAGAAGAAAAATAATAAAAGTCCTTACAATCACAATAGGTTTTCAGCACTTTGTGCTTGAACACATAATTATTATTAGACTTCTAGTAGTAATAATAATGGAATTAATCTCTTCATGTAATTTCTTAATAAATGAATATTATTAGTTTTAATAATCCCTTGATGTAATTTCTTAATAATAATATTATTTGACTGATAATAGTAATAATAATAATAAAATTAATGGCTTGATTTAATTTCTTAATAATAAATTGCTTAAAAATATTATTTGACTTAAAATAGTATTATCAATCCCTTGATGTAATTTCTTCTTCTTATTATTACTATAATATTATTACAAATGAAAATTACATCAAAGGATTTTAGAAGGAAAATAGAGTATAACAGGCTTAGTGTCAGTGAAGTTTTAAAAGTATAATTTCCCTTAAATGAACACAATTATTATTAGTATTATTAAAATAAATGGAAGAGAAAATACATCAGAAGATCTCAGAAGGAAACTGGAGTATTTGAATAGGCGTAGTATCAGTGAAGAAGTATTAAAGCTGTAATTTGACTCTCATGACACAGTTATGAGCTCAGTCCTGATGTACGGCTGTAGCAGGACTGTTTCAATTCAACCATAAGAGTAAAAGAGGACATGCTTTCATCTCTGATCTGAAAAGCACACCAAAAATGTGTCACATCAGGGGTGGTGATCTGATTTTTAATGCGTGTGTGTGTGTGTGTGTGTGTATTCCCCCACAGTCCCAGTCCCAGTCCCAGTTGTCAATATGGGACAGAGCTCCTGCTGTCTCTCCGGCTGATAGCCGTACTGAAGTGTTCACTGCCAGACCGACTCGCTCACAGAGCTTCAGAAATCATCCCATTAAAGGTACAGCCTTCAAACCTCAATCTGTTTCTCTTCTCCCTTTCCTATCCCCTCCTTCTGTCTGGTCTCTCCTGATTAATAACACAGATGTGCTGTACCATGAGTCATCATTAGACTGTGATTTATTCTTTAAATGTTTTACTTTTCTTTCTTCCTCTTCTCTCCTTTCTGTCTGTTTCTCTCTTCCTGTCTAAGACACATTGTTAAGTGGAGTGGAGAGACAGAGGCCAGGAATAATTTCTTCGGGAATGGGAACCCAGAATCATCCCTCCTCCTTTCCAGCCCTTCCACGTCCTTCAGGTACACACGCACACACACACACATACACATAATGTGCCTGTCTACATTTCTATGAAGTATAAAGTGGGGTCCAAAAGTCTACGTTGAAAATCTGGGGTTTCTTTTTGTTTAATCCCGTTTTTGGATTTTGAAATATTTAAAACAGAGAAGTTTGTACATTTGATAGGATGTACATTTAATAGTAGTATAGTTAAAGGTGTAGTATGTAACTTTTTTTGTTTGTTAAAAATTAACACAATTTTACTTAAAGCTGCCGTCGGCAACTCTGGCAGATTGAGTGGATTTAGGAAATTTTTTGAATGTTTACAACTCTCATGCCCCTCCCCCACTATCAACGATACCCTCCCACCGAGTTCGTGCTCGTCAGTGCGCCATCGCTCTTCGCTACTGCGCGAACTTCAGGCGTGTGCATGTGATTGACGTGTGCGTGCACGACTTGTGATTGACAGTCAGATCTCACACCCCCCTGCGCTGATTGGACACAATGAACCGGGAGCGGTGGATTTTTGCAAAACAAATAACACGCTCCAGGTGGAGTTAGAAGCTCGGGTTTTTTTCTAAAACCACTTTATTTATGTTGTTCTGTCGGAATATAGTGTCGAATTCGCTGAATATGATAAAAAAAAGTTGCGACGGCAGCTTTAAAATTTATCATAAAATGTTATTGCTGGGCAACGATTAATCGTGATTAATCTCACATCTAAAATAAAAGTTTGTGTTTACATAATTTATGTGTGTGTACTGTGTATAATTATTTTGTATCTATATACACACACCTGCTTGTATATATTTAAGAAATATGTGTTTTTTATAAAATATTTATATTTATTAGGGCTGGGCACGTTAACACGTTATTATCGCGTTAACGCATTTATTAATTAACGCCGACAATTTTTTTATTGCACGTTAACGCAGTTTTTTATTATTATTATTATTATTATTATTTTGAAAGCCCGTTGCTCACTGGCTCTGAATACACATAGGCCTACTACAGTCAAACCATGGGTCACAGGAGGGGTGGGATGTTGGTTCTCTCAGGTGAACAGAAAGGGAGACAACGCTCCGCGAGTGAACGGCACAAATACTCTATGGATAGTAATCATGGCAACGGCTTCTGTGCGCAGCTGCCTGCAGCCATTTGAACTTAAATTAAAATGATACATAACTTTACCTGATAGGCCTGCGTTTAGTTTAGCGGGGATGCTCTGCCATGTGAATTCTCTCCTGTTGATGTCTATTTAGATTCTGGAAACTCACAAACAGAGAGGATCAGTCTCTCTTTCAATGATTTGTGCTGCGCGTCGTGTACAAAAAGTTCAAGACAATTCAACTTCGGCAGCGGGCGGGCGTGTGCGCACAACGCGACAGTTTCACGGGAACGCACCCGCTTGTCGCTGCACCTTGTGCTCGACCACTTCACCTCACTAGGCTGATTTATACTTCTGCGTCGGACCTACGGCGGAGCCTCTACGTACGCTATAGACTACGCGTTGGTTTTCATTTACTTCTGCGTCGTTGTCCGCGCTGACGCGCAATTACACATGCAGAGGGAGCGTGTGAAATTCGGGGGAGTGGTTCTAGCAGACCAACCAGGGTACGCCGAAGGGTACGCGCGCTACACACAGCCTACGACATAGCTAGTTTGACGCAGAAGTATAAATTGGGCTTTAACAGGGAAACTTGCTACTGAACAGTGAACACAGACTGTTTCTGCTGCTCCCTGATAAAAATACCGGTTCAGATAAAAAACCAAGAAAACAGGACTCTGATGGTGACTTGTTTTAACAAGCTAGATAAAAGGTAATGCCCTGGCAGTGGCAAATAGCTTTGGTTTTATATTTGATTTGATTACATTAATGTTTAAGTTGAGATTTACAAGAAATATTTGATTGCTACTGTGTAAAGGAATACTGCTGGTAAAAAGCACATTAGGCTTTTGTGTATAGCAGTACATTTAAATCAAAACTGCACAATACACTACTTTAGAATTTATTATTCAATTTTGCGAAAACCGTGCGATTAATCGTGATAAAATTTTTTAATTTAATATTTATATATAATATAAATTATGTACTATAAATATATATATATATATATATATATATATATACACACACAGTATATACATCCAAATATTTCTTAAATATATACATGCATATGTGTGTGTTTATATATACAAAATAAGTATACACAGCACACACACATATATTATGTAAAAACAAACTTTCATTTTGTATGCGATTATTCGCCCAGCACTATAAAATTAGCATTAAAATGTTTTTTAAATGGAAAACAGAAGCATTTTAATTTGGATTCACAATGATTCATTATTAAGCCATAACAGTTTCAATTAATCTCATTTTCCCTTTTTCACAGCAAGTAGCACTTTCAAAAACAGCTTTACTTTAGGTAAGTCGCATAAACGATACATGTGATCGTGATATATGTGATCAGCTATACCTCAGACCATCTGGCTGAATTGCTGAGTGAGCCAGCCATGACAGGCAGAAAAAAGAGTGAAATAAGAAAATGCAGATATAATATGTGTGAGGGCTGTGAGTGTGTCAGAGAGAAGGAAGCAGAGGAAATGCTTGACAGTATGCAGACTTGAACCCCCATGGAATAATGCTGTTAACAATAAACCAGTGATCAAGATCAAATGACCGAGCTAGACATAATGCAAGATAAGCACTGTTCATGTTCGTGGCCACAGTATTATATTAGCCAATGCATCAAAATTGAAACACAAACTATTAAAAAAAAAAAAAAAACACCTTTGCTCATCACCTAGATGATCACCTTTCAAGATGTTTCTCGCTGCGGTGGCTTGAGACGAAGCCTCTAAATACCAGCAGTGCCATGTTAAAGTCTCAGACCGATACTGAATGTGTCCTGCACATGCTTCAAAGCCCCACAACACAGCTCTGCCAGGTCGAGGAGACACAATCTGCTCTTTGATAACGAAAAAAGGCACAGGCTTTAAAGTAAAGGTATATTTAGAAAATCGCTCAGACCTGTTGATGTGAAAGAATGTGTAGAATTATTTGTAGAATACACTGGAATACCAATAAAGGATATTACTACAGGAGCATGGAAAAGTATGGTATTTGATTTTAGTCATTTCCAGTGTTGGATAAGTATGGGAGAGTATTTGTGTGTCTATACTATTGCCTCTATTCTGTTTTTTTAAATATAAATATATTTAACCATAATGTATCATAGAAGCAGAGTGTTTTTAGTGGTTTTTGAAGCAGTGCAGCCAAAAGTTTAGTAATCATTGAACACGATTAATAATGTTCAGTACGCAAAATTCTTCAACTTTGTCCTCAAGTTGTTCCAAACTTATAAATGTATTTCTTCTGCTAAACACAGAAGATATTGTTTCACGATTTGAGCCTGATGAATCTTGACATTGTCATCCTGGAATATTATCATGATGTGTCTTCCTGCATGGTTGTTTAAGAAATGAAAAGCTACACACTTCATCAATTAGGGTTAGAAGAACTGTTGCCAAACATAATCACTGTAAAAATGATCCAACCATATACTCTTAAGCATTTGCCTATTTAAATCCAAACAGCGACTTTTTATGTTGTTGTTGCCTGGGCAGTGTATTTTATATTTTGAATTAGCATTTATTTCTATATTTTCAGTTTACATTAGTCATTATTTACATGCTAATATTTCTATTTAGCCTAAATTTATTTCAGTTTTAGTGTATTTAGTACTTGAACTTTAGCTTTATTTCAATGAATCAAAATGACGATCTTAAGATAATATAAGATAAGAAACATGATCACTGACAGCCTCTCTGATTGGTTTAGGTCGCACTCTGTCAACTGGGGGTGGAGCTGCGTTCAGAGCCTTCCCTAAATCTATGAGTTTGGATTTTGGGGGTCTGAGCCACGCCCACAACACGCTCAGTTCTGTTGCTCCGCCCCCTGTCACTCAGGATAAGTATGCAGTCTTATCACAGCTTGATAAAGTGTTCACTGACAACACACCTGTCACAGGTAGGTTATGGGTATATCTATTAAGCTAGTTGATGAAGATCTCAAAATAATATAAAACTCTGTTGCATTTCTGCCTGCATGGTTGAAATCTACATATGTTATATAGCTTTGACAAGCACTTTTACACTTTTGTAGCCATTACAACAGCTCCCTCTGATGGACCCCCTCAGTATAGCACCCTCTTCGGGAACCGGCTGTCCTCAAGTTCCACGCCTGCAAGGTAAAACATAGTAACAAAAAATTGTTCGAATTAGTTACACACATCAGTCCGAACTAAATAGAACTACTTTCCAAACCACGTTACTGTGAACATGTTTGCTAATGGCTTTTTTTGTTTCTCTTTTTCAGCTCCCCAGGTGTTCCTGAGGCCACCTCCGGATCTCAAACGTTTGCAAGTGAGCAATTCACAGCAGTGTTGAGTAGTTTAATTAGTAAACCCATCCAGAACTGATTCTGAACTACAATAGAAATGGCTTTTGGATTTGACTTGGGTTTTAAAGCAGTTATTTGTGAGTAAACAAGTAATAATAGGTTTTTTTTTTTTTAAATATACATTGATCCAGAATAATCCCATGTGTTTAAACAGAACCTCAGCTGTCATTATACTTACTAATTGTAGTCAGTTACTGATTCCAAATTACCTGCCAAAAAAAATGTAGATAGTAATGTAATCCATTACATTACAAGGTAATATAATCTGACTACTTTTAGATTAATTACCTAACTCGTTTATCACATTTGATTTGCATAGGATAATCTTGTACCATATTTATCTAAAATAAAAATATAAAAAGAAAGAAAATATAGTCAGTTTTTTATCAACAACATGAAGTGCATTGATATTATATTACGTCAGGGTTCGTCACACTGGGGTTCGTGATGGAACTGCAGGGGGTCTGTGAGTTTAATGAAAAGCTATTAAGTAAATCATAAATGTTTTTACATTTTTAAATCATTTTAAAATAAAAACTATCAAAATAAAACACTTACTAAAGTAAACTGCATGTCATTTGACCATTAACCAACATCAGAGAACTGTGAAATGAATTTGTATTTATTGTTATCATTATCATTGACTCAATTTTATTAATAACCTAACTTAACTTAAAATATCAGGACTTCTTACTTCAAGTAAATATATTTGGCCAAATACATTCAGCTGGCAAAATAGTTGGGGAATCCCTGCATTGCATGTAAATATGAAATGATGTGAATTTGTATGTTTTAATGTGTTTGAAAGACAAAAGCCTTCCAAAGACAGTAATACATGGTTAAATGACTCACTAAAGGATAATTAAAATAATAATCAATGTGTTAATCTGGAGCTGATTAGATACGCAAGATTGCAATGTTGAGAAAACACTTGTTAAAAGTGAATGATCTCTGTAAATGCAGTGATCAAAATGCAGTTTCTTTCTCAGTTTTCAGTGATAGTCACATGACTAGTGGCTGGTCTGTGTGTGCAATTGCACAAACCTATATATGATATAACATGAATAATGAATAATTTAATGACATTGTGAGAATAACTTGTAATTATGTAATCAATAAAAAGTAACTGTAGTCTGATTTTAAAACATAATATAATCTCAGTGCACGTACTTGGAATCTCGTTACATAATCCAGATTACATGTAACCAGTTACCACCCAGTCCCAGCACTGCTTGTGTGTGACATGCAATATTTGGACGATCTTACAGTATGACCTCAGAAAGTCTCTGAGATGGAAACATCTGTAAATTCACAATAATTAAGTCAAACCAGGGATTTGATCCAAAGTGCCGTTCATGGTAATGAGAGACCTTCTGCAGTGTGTGACTCATAACCACACGTTTTCTCTCTCTGATTCAGATTTCCCAAACCCCTTCAACTCTACAGCCGGTTGCACCCAGTCTGTCCTGTCTCCCAGTAACCCCTTCAAAAGCACAGCCTCAGGTAAGAGATGTGTGCCCGTGGACACTTCATGCTCTGGCTTTTGGAAAACAGCAAGACTGCAATATAATGGGGAAAAAATGTGCTAGGATTAATTTTTACCTTTTAATATATCAATAAAACACCTTTATGGACTGCGGATGTCATAAATCAGAAACTGACTGTAAAGAACTGCATACAACTCTGCAAATAGAAGGCTTGGTTAATCTTAGGTCAGTGACATGTATGGACATTTCCCACTGAAAGATCCAAGTCATTATTAATCTGATTGTGGGACACAAGCCCATAGTTATGTCTTGTGAAGGACACTTTGTTACATTGCTATAAATCTGACAAAGTGTACTTGGCTTAAAAGGAACGTAATCCATAAATCAATGAATCTGATAATTGGATATTGCTGGTGTTCCCGTGTGGAACTATTACTTCTGTAAATCAAGAGAAACTCTGCTATCAACCTAGAGGTAGATCTCAAAGCCAACACAAACAGTGATGTCACCTGGGAAAAATTCAATGCAAAGAGAGTGGTTTGGTGGATTTATTGTCGGCTGACGTCCAAGTGTTAAGAGGAAATAATACACTTTGTCTTTAGCAGTCAGCACATTTATCAATTTATCATGATGTCCTGAACATTGAGTTCAATACTCTTTTCAAACATGAAAACGGGCTTTTATCTCCAAAGTAAAACACAAAACTTTTTCTATCTATCTATCTATCTATCTACTTAGATATCTATCTATCTATCTATCTATCTATCTATCTATCTATCTATCTATCTATCATATCTATCGATCTACACATATGTATAGATAGTGATAGTTTTGTTTTAGTTTTACTATCTATCTATCTATCGTATGACTGCGTGCATACTGTATATAGATAGATAGACAGTTAAACACAAAGCTGTCCCTATCTATCTATCTACTGTCTGATTGCATTTCTATCTACATATACATATATATATATATATATAGATAGATAGATAGATAGATTAAAAGACAGATAGATAGATATATATCAAAGTCAGTTTGCATGTTTGTGAAGTGCTGAACTCTATATTCAGTCTTTCTGATTGACAGATGGCGTGTCCTCCTCAGCTGTCTTTCCTCAGTCCGTCACCCAAAGTGCTTTTTCACACCAACAGTCCAGTAACCAGGAGGCCAACGGTGAGTATAGCGAGCTCAAGTCAAGTCAAACCTGCTTAATGGCAGTGAACCCCGTTCTTTAAATAGTCCATTAGTCAATAAAAAGCGAAAACTCAAGATGATCGAAGTGAGATGCAGTTTTGTTGATCTGAACTGAAATTTGTGCTATTTTTATCCTGTTTGTTTGTAGGTTTCAACTCATTTCCTGCCCCCGAGTCCGTCCCCAAAGTCCCACGACCAATGTCTGTCAACCCTTTTACTGTAAGCACGATCCTCTTTCTGTGCTAAGAGTCAGTAAAACGGTGTAGTAAATAAGCTTTTGCCTATACATCATAAATCACTTGCAGACTGAATGTCAGGCTGTAAGCACACATGTGCTTAATAGTGTTTTCCATCGCTTCTCTTAGGGGAATGTTTACCCGAGCAGAGGAGCATCACTAAACCCTTTCATCTGATCCCGAACCGGCCATGGAGAAAGAGGAGAGCGAGTGGAGCTTGTTTACTCTGCCATACCTACAGAAAACATCCAACACTTCTGCGTGTGTATGTGTCATGTGTGCTTAAAGGGGTGGGTGTTTGTTTGTGTGTTTGTTTGTTAGCAGATATTGTACATGTAACTCTGTACATGCTTTGTTGTGTGTGTGTGTGTGTGAGAGTGTATGTTTGTATGTGCCCTTTTGTACCAGATGCTATACAGTAAATCAAGCTGTGTGTGTGTGTGTGTGTGTGTGTGTGGATGCACGTTTGTGGGTTTTGCCTTATATCAGTGTTTTTTTTTTGCTGATAATAGGAGAACTTCAGATGAAAGGTGCTTATGAGAACCATTAACACTAACACACACACACACACACACTCTCTCAAAATCAAGCTGAACTTCTTGTGCCAACATCACCCTAACCTGAGTGCCCACTTACTTCACTCGTACACTGAGGTCAACACATTTCAATAAAATAGTAGCAATTCAAGCTTCAGATCATCTCAGTAATGCATTTTCCCCTCAGTGCCGATTTGTATTATTTGATTCAGATGCATGTTAATAAGACGGCAGATACGAAACAGGCATTTCACCACTTATGTGTCTGTGTATGTATGCCGGGCTTGTTTCTATTTATTTTGACGCTCATTTGAAGCGTTAATAGGTATTCCTGTGTGCATTGTCAGACTGCATGCGCTTCTCAAGCTGAGCCGGAAGCTGCTGAATGTACTGCAGTTTCAGTGATTATGAGGGAAAAAAACCTTTCTTGTATGGACCAAAAATTGTCTAATATCGTCAAGTTTCCTGTATAACGTAGAGATGGTTTCTTTTGCGGAAGGATTCATATAGAATGTCTTTGTATCGAGATGTATGCATCTGCATAAAGCTATCCATAATTGTTGCGTCTACGTGTATCTGATTGTCCATGTGATGCAAATGAATTTGCTGCTTTTGAAATTTCATGCAATATCTTTTTACGACAGCTCCGTTTATATTTTTCTGTGAAGATCATTATCGCAGTATGAATGTATTTGCACTCTATGAACATTAGGGCTTTCAACTGAAAATTAAAATGAAAAGGATCAATTTCATCTCTCACCTGACCGAGTCTAATTTTTATGACCGGGTGATTGCAGTCAAGATTGAAATAGCTTGTTAAAACTTCAAAATGCTATACTTTACCTAAAAGAATTAAGAGAGAAGCATTTGTGTACTTTAAAAAATAGATTTGGTGACCCATTGCAGCTTCTAAAAATATGTGCATCGCCTTTTAACATAAATTTGAACCTAAAATCCTATCATTTCAGTTCACGTTGTCAAATATTGCAATGGACCAGGTAGTCCACTAGATGTCACAGGTGATCCATTTTAATATGATCAAATCACGATAAAGTATTCACTAAAGAATTTTAAGATTTTATTTAAGACACTATTTTGAGGTGTCATTGTTACAGTATAATTATATCTTTAAGTATTGATTAACAACATGTACTTACTATAGGGTTAGGGTTTGGTTGAGGGTTAGTTGCATGTTATTATGCATAATTTACTGTTATTACTATGGTAAATACATGTAAGATTATGTAACAAGGACACTGTAAAATAAAGTATTACCTTTATTTGTTTATTATTTTTTTTTTTAGAATTACAATTATGATGTACAGCTGCATTACTGACATATTTATAATGTCTAGACAAACCCGTTTTTCCCCCTGGTGGCAAGTAAAACCAAAAATGTTTGGCATCTTCTGAATGTATTAAAAGGGTTATTACAACAGTGCTTGCTTTTGAACTCAGTCTTGTGGACAATTGCTCAAGTGTCACTCTTATTTATCTGCAATAAATGAACACAATATTTTTGACGACAATGGTAACAATTAACATTTATTCCTTATGTTATCAACTTAATGCAATTGAAAAAAAAGTTATGTGAACTTCCACATGACTTTTTTAATTACGCATGAGGTTTATTTACTTAATAATTTTAAGGCAACAGGTTTCGTCACTTTTTAAAGTAAAGTCAACTGATCACTTTTTACAGAAACACTCATCACCACAAGCATGAATATGAAGATTTTGTTTTAAGAGTTATTTAAGCATGAAGATTTACCAATAACTTATTTCCAATTCATATTTGTAGATGGATCTTTCACAATAGTGAAGCAACTGCTGAAATTCATCGTTGAAAGAAGATATAATCTTATAAGCAAAGCATCACAAAATGATGAACAGACAAAACACAACAATGATGACACTAATAAAAACACTTATACAACATAAACCAAAATTACAAAATAAACCAACAACAAAACCTGCTAAAAGCGAAGCAAAAATCAGCAGCACAGATCAAACCAACAAGAATCCTGAAAATCCAAAGCATAATCTATTCATGCAGCACTGCATGCTGGGTAATTTAGGACATGTGCACTGGAGAAGTACAGAATGAAGTAAATTGTGTTTTCCAATGCTGTAAACTCACAGTAAAACCAAGGTTTTTTTTTTTTTTGACAACTGCACTTTTTTAGTGCAGTTAGATACACGAAAAGTCCTACTTTGAAATGTGAAAATATTACAATTATTAACCTGGAATATACTGTAATTTCACACTCAGTCTTCTTAGTTCATGTTAACTAAAGTAAGCAGTTGACTAATGAAACCTTATTGTAAAGTGTTACCGTTTTAGTTTATGTGAAAATTGACTAGAAAGCAAAGGGAGCACATGAATCTATTTAATTAAATACTTACTAATCACTATTAATACGTGTTAGAGTCTAATCAATAGTTAGTGAAACTGAAAAGGATTCTAGCTTTAATACGTAGGCTATAATTTATACGTATTAAAGCTAGAATCCACATAATATAGGCTAGCCTACTAACAAAAATATACTTTTTTTTTTAATGAATAAATATTTGGCAAAAAAAAAGAGTTTCCCAAGAAGGGTTAATTAGCTGGTAAAGACCGTAAGAAAAAGTGAAATTTGTTTAAGGCAGTTTTGAGTCAGGACGAATGAAATCCGATTCGGGTCCGCAACCTCGTGCTTTGCACAACAGCTACCTCTCTCTCTCTCTCTCTCTCTCTCTCTCTCTCACACACACACACACACACAGAGAAAAACTACAGCGGACTGATGATGAGTGACAGAGCTTCACACAGTAGCAGTGAACGCTGCGCTGGAGAGGAGGGGTGACAGGGAACTGTCTACTGTACGCTCCAGTAATGAGATTATTCAACTCAACAACTAAAGCTTCTTCTACATACTAGCCTAGTAGTTGCGCTATTTCTCGCACATGTGCTCGCGTGTGCGCGTTCTCGTTCTGCTCAGGAAAAGCGCAGCGCTTGATGACAGGACTTTTGGAAAGAAACTGCTTGTTGGACTCTCTCTCGCCCAATGCGCACATGACTTTTCAGAAGGAACGGAGGTTGCATTTGTTGTCGTTTGCGACTTTTAACGGGATTTAACTTTAAGCTATTCGCCGTGGTTGTGCGAAACGGACCCCGCGAGCCATGGAGAACCACGCAGATTTGCAGAATAGCACCGAGGACGTCCGTAAAAGCGGGTATCTCCGCAAGCAGAAGTCCATGCACCGGCGGTACTTCGTGTTACGGACGGCTTCTGAACGCGGCCCGGCCCGACTCGAATACTATGAAAGCGAGAAGAAATTTCGAGGTAAAGCTCCCGTGCCCAAAAAGGCTCTTGCGCTGGAGACGTGCTTCAACATCAACAAACGGGCAGACTCGAAGAATAAGCACATGATAGTGCTCTACACACGGGCTGAGAGTTTCGTGGTGGCGGCGGAGAACGAGACGGATCAGGAGGAATGGTACCAGGCGATGGTCGAACTTCAATGCAAGAGTAAGTCTGGGAAATGTGTGTGAAATTAGGTGTTAACGTGGCAAGCTTCGTTGAATTGCATCTTGCATGTCGGTGCATCTAAATCCGCCTGGGTAATAAAATAAATAGTACGTGTGAAATTGTAGATTAGAGCACAATGTTGTTAAGAATGCAGCACACTAAAAATTATGCGTCTTTTAAAGAGATAGTTCACCCCAAAAAAATTACAAATTTGTCATCATTTACTCACCCTCCAGTTGTTTCAAACCTGTGTGAGTTTCTTTCTTCTGCTGAACACAAAATAAGATATTTTGAAGAATGTTTGTAACCAAACAGTTGATGAACCCCATTGACTTTATATAAATACTATGGAAGTCAATGGGGTCCATCAACTGTTTTGGTACTGTCATTCTTCAAAATATCTTCTTTTGTTTTCAGCAGAAGAAAGAAATTTATACGGGGTTTGGAACAACTTTTGGGTGAGTAAATGATGACAAAATTTTCATTTCTGTGTGAACGATCTTTAAGTTTACTAGTCGTTCTTTCTGTCAGAAAGAAGCAAAACCAGAGATGGTCTTGTTATTGGTGAAAGTACTTTGCTTAAATTCACTGTTTTCTGCACGGTTTCTTAAGCGGTCAGTGTCTCTAATAGAGCAAATTCGCCTGCTGACCGTGGCATCATTCAGACTCATTCTACTATGATAATGAATGAATAATAACATCAAAGAAACACGAGAACGGGCAAACAGTAAAACATAATGGTTTAACATGATAAATAAAAAATATGTTTGTGTCATATAATTTATATATATAATATGGATAAAAAAATGAATGAATTCATCACCTCTAGTGCCATCATCTTATGTCCGATCTCTCTCTTATTGGTTCATTAATATTCAGTGTATTATTGGCATAGACCGTATTCAGAGCAGCGCAATGACAGGTATAAAAGTGAGTCTGTCAGGGATTTACTGTGTTTTTCATTTGCATCCGCAGTAAAAAGCTGTGTAAAGCTACTAGATCACTTATAATGTTCCACACCTCGTGTTGAGTTTGTCTACTGAAATTGCTCAGATAGATATTTTTGCAGTGTTTCATCAGCAGAACAATCCAAAAACGCATGAAATAATCAAAGATAAGGTCTATATACTAATCAGAATGTACATTTAAAAAATGATGGAGACATGTTCTTGTTTTTCTTAAGAGTCTCATTGTGTTTTTTGTACTTCTTTTATCATGAAAATGTATTTTGGTATTTATTATGTATGCATTTGTTGTGATTTGGCTGCTACCTTGGCCAGGTCTCTCTTGTAAAAGAGATTCTGAATCTCAATGGGACCTCCTGGTTAAATAAAGGTAAATAAATAATTTTAAAAGTATACATATTAAATTCAAGATATCTTTAGATACTAAAAAATAAGAACTAGTGTCTAATGAATAAGTAGCCTACTAGTATCTTTAAAAAAGTACTAGTTTCTAAAGAATAAACAGTATCTAAAGAATAAGCACTAGTAGCAAATGAATAAGAACTAGTACCTAATGGAATACTAGTATCATGAAAATAGATATTATTATGTTTTAAGGATTAAATGTTAAAACTGCTTGCCATATATCCTCCACAGACTTTCCCATTGCATTAGTAGTACAGCTGCTGGTGGTGGTGTTGAAACAACAGTGTTTTTCTTCCTCTCCAGCGAGTAGTTGCCCCCACGTTGGGTAAGTGGGGCCTCCTTTGCTGTCGAAGAAGAGAAAGACTGTTACTGAAGCTCAGCTTGGTCCTTATCCACACAACACGTGCACATGTTATCATGTCTTCTCTCTAGAGCTCAACTTGCGCAATACTATGACGTTACACTTTCCATTTATATCTGTTATTTAGATTAGGTGAATTATTCAATGACTTTTCTAATAGTCAGTCATTTTCAATCGTCTGAGATTCAGTTCAACTTTTGTAATTGGCCGATATTTTTAATCGGTTGATGTTCCTCTCGTCCAAGTGCAACCCAAATTAACTAAACGTCAAGGGGGTTTAAACAAATTATTGTGATTTTTTTAAATATATAATCTGTAAAAAATTATAAATGATAGTACTTAGTTTTTCTTTGTCCTACCAACATCTTTCTTTGACCTCAAACGTCTTTTTTTTTACCCCCGCAAACCTACAGATAGCAATGTAATGCAATCAGGTTTCTTTCTTGCAGTTTGATACTATTGCAAAGCTTTCTTCATTCATTTCTTTTGGCTGCTAGGCCTTCTTTCGTGATACTAGTGTGGAATAACCCAACTAAATAATCTCTATTAATAAGCTGTAAATTAAATCACACGGATAATTGGTATTTAAAAAAAATACTGAATATTATATAACCCATCATTCCTCTTAGAATAAACTGTACTGGCGAAAGCAGGTACACTTGCAAAGAGTAAACAGACGAAAAGGGCAGTGACCGTGACTCCTATAGCAATTACACAGCCCCACATGTTCCTTGGCTCCAGGAGATACAACCAACAAACCCAACATGTGACGCAACCCTTGCAAACCAATATCAGGAGTCCAAGGTGCTATTACTGCATTACATAATGAGAGCATAACCATATGCCATACCAAATGTGCTTTAATATTTAATATTACCTATACACAGAAACGTGCAGTTACTGAAAAGGTTTTGTTTGCAAACAAAGGGTGGAATTTCACATATTTACTCTGAATGCAATGCAAAGCTTTGTTAAATTTACATGGGATAAAGACAGTGTCAGAGTGTGTGTGTGTGTTAAGGCAGGGATGAAAGGTGAGTAAAGGAGATGACGCCGTAACAAGATGTGAGGTTCAGGCACTCAGGCTATAGAGATGGCCCTCCAGTTGTCGTTCCATAAACCCCCAAACTTAACAAGCTAAACAAACCAGTCTACTGATTGGCTGTTAAAACATTTTGACATCTGTCTTACCTTCCATATCCTTGCTTTCTGCTGGGCTTGACCTGTTGACAACTGGTAAACGACCTGTGGGAATGTTTTACATACTCACTTTTACACCTCTTGATGCATCTACTCCCTGTCCATATTCTTTACAGACGTTACTAGGCATGATGATTGAGAATCTGTCCAACAGTAATCTGCCCCCCCCCCTGTTCAAATTACACTGGGGATGAAATTTCAGTTGCTGCTTTTATCCGCTTTGATTCATTCATATGCTATTCATCGAGTCTGGGGTTTGTCTCTATAGCCTGTTCCTTTAAACATTTGTTTTTTTTTCATACTGATTTATTCAATCATTCACTTGCATGAATCAGTGTTAGTTATCTCAACATATTGACATAACTTGACTTGCCACGCACTAGGTATTCTGTTTATTAAATTATATTAGGCTTTTAAAACCCCACAGGACCTGTTTTGACGTTTACATACAACTGAGATTTAACTCGTAATCATGATCTTGGATATTTACTGGCAAGCACAAGAATTTGCACCCTGATCAACCATTGCACTGTGGGTAGGGAGTTAAGTGGGGCAAACAGTTGAATATTTTCACTTTGACTAAGGTTTTGGACTTGCACTGCAGTTGTCTATTTTGTCAGTATATTCCTGACTAACCACATCTGAACATAGACCACAGTCATTAGAAGCATCAACAGTGGAAACTTTTGAAAACAGCGGAGAACAATGCCGAACAATTTGGTTCAGGGGCTGAACTTAAAACGCGTGCGCGCAAAAACAAAGCTAAATAAAATTGGTTTTAACTTTTTTTTCATATAAAGAAAATGTTTAGTGGAGTGTTTATGAGATTGGCCAAATAAACATACATTATTGTGCAAAAGTATGGGTTCAGTAAGTAAGAAATTAATTAATCTAAATGTTCTGAATGTTAGTAACCAGACAGTTGACGGCACCCATTGACTTCCATAGTAAGAAAAAAATACTATGGAAGTCAATGCGTGCCGCCAACTGTCTGGTTACTAACATCCTTTAAAATATATATTTTTTTGTGTTAAACAGAAGAAAGAAACTTATACAGGTTTGGAATAGCATGAGGGCGAGTATGAGTAAATATTTTTTTGTGTGAAATATCCCTTTAACAGGTCAGTCTCAAACTTTGTACATGATCTAAAATGCGTGCAAAATATTTGATAATCTCATGGATTCTATTCACAAAAGTATTTCATTTTGGCATTTAAAAGTCAAGTCAAGTCACCTTCATTTATATAACACTTTTAACAGTTGGCCTATAGATTGTTTCAAAGCAGCTTTACAGTGATAATATGAAATTTCCATGCATCCTAGGGGTCACATCATTCTGCAAATAATGCTGGACCAATGCAGATAGGCGATTCTTGAACACAGCATGCATAAAAGTGTCACAACAGATTTTCTGCCCCTCATAGTAGTAACCTAGGCAATGACGTTTACGCACAGTCTGTGATCCTTTATTTGATTGAACTGTTTCTTTCCCACAGTGCAACTGACTTAGCTAAAACCATCATGTCTAGTAGAGTACTGTCCATCTCCAAATGACTCATCCTGAGTGACAGAAACTCTCAATCCTTGAAAAAGAAGAACACGTTTCCCCATTGAAATACTTTTTTCAGTTCCACTTCTTGACTTCCAGCATTAGAAGCAAATTCTCCTTGTTGGTGTTCCCTCTTCAGATTCGCCAGACCAGCTTGGGGTTCAGTCACCAAAACGGCCTCCTCCTCATCATCATGTTGGTCACTGCTTGAAAAAGCAAGGAGAAATTTTTCAATTCAAAGCAAGATACCTAAAAACATGATGGTGTAACATGCAAGAATGGGGTGAGGGGCTAATTCCACATTTAAAGAGGATAATAAAGCATTTTATATGAAAAATTGTTTATCAGTTTAGTCAGACTGGATCTGATTAATTGAGGGGAAGGCTATGAGTGGTAAGACTTCAGTTAAGAGTGTAATCAAACAAATAAACATGTAATCATGTCATTAACGTGACATGTAATCATGTCATTAACGTAATTAATTTAAACTGACTCAATCCCAATCAACAAATCTGTAATACACATTTAAATCCACTGTTTTTGCATCACAGGATGAATTCTGTGTTAGCAGAATTGTTAAAAGCGCTATATAAATGAAGATGACTTGACTTGACTGGCCCCAAACTTTTGAACAGTAGTGTATGTGAAAAAAGTAGGGTCCTGGGAAACTCACCTGCATTCCTGGTGTCGTGTGGATTTCGAATGCCAAATTCAATTGAACAAATACCAAGCAGACTCGCTGCTGTGAGCAGATATTCCATGTTTGGTATTTGTACAGCTGCAAACAGAGAGAAGAAATTAGGTTGAAGGAACTAGTTTTCACACCATTGGCACCTCATATGAGCAATATTTGCAGGTGAAACCCACTTTAAGGCGGAGCCGCTGTCTGGAAATTTTTTTTAATCAAATGCTACTTTCTGCTCAATTAATCAATAAAAGGCATTTCATTATAATTAAAATATCTTGTTGAGTCAATTTCAAAGATAAAGCCATGTCATGCACGTAGCCTATTCTGACAATGTTTATATGGAAACAGTAATGACCTTTGTGAAATCAAACAAATCTTTCTTTACTTAACAGCACCACATCACATCGCCACTGCCGTCTCAAGGAAAACATTGTGTGTTTGTATATTTGTACAGTATGTGATGCCAGTATGGCTCATGGCTCAAAGGTTAAACTTCCCTAAGCCTCACTCATCTCCTTAATGTGCTGGTAATTAATGTCTCTGTGAGATCTTGGACACACACACACACACACACACACACACACACAGCCAACGGCAGAGCTTGTTCTATTTTAATGCTAAATCTGATGTAATGAAGCAGATCACAGAGGGCTTGAGTCTGCTTTTCAGCTGCAAGCTTCCTACTGTTTGACCCTCATGCACCCCGTACAACAACGACCAGATCCTGAAATGTAAGCCTGTGACAAAAATATCCGTTAGGCTCCTCACTGTACAGTATATAAAGCAGTTCTCAGGACTAGCCCAGCAACAGCTTCTTTCTGGTTGTATTAGGCTCACTGTAAGTGTAAAAAATAGTTTGAAGTCGTAACTAAAACAAAGATAACGGGAGTACGTTTAACAAGAAAATACAACTTCAGTCTTTCTACTTGAAAATTTCACGTTGAATTCAATGTTGCCGTTTCTTTATTTGCCGTTTCTTTATTCCATATTTGTTCAAGTTTAGTCAAATAGTTTTAGAGTCAATCCTACACAAAATTATTTTCAGTGTTGCTCTGGATACAAAGAGCTAAATTAATTATTAAATGGCAAGTGAGAAGAAGCACATACGGTTATGTTATCAATGGTGACTCACAATAGAGACTGAAGATTTGTGACAGTGAGCTAGGAAATGCATATTAAAATACATATTTTAATCATATTTATGTTCATTTTAATTAATATTTACATTGTTATATATAACAATGTGTTTTATATATAAATAAAACACGTTGTGTTTGTTGATTTTACATTAAAATTAATTACATATTTATTTAGAGTATTTTAATTATTTATAAATAAAATTAATATATTTGTCTTTTTTTCCAATAATAAGGAGGTTTATATATATTTGTCAAAAATATAAACATTATATAAATGAAAAAAGCTTGTGTAGCTTTAGTTGTATCGGTTCCTACACATTTTTCATTTCAAAATTAAATTTTTACAGATTTAAATTTGCAAAACTCTATAGATTTTTCAAACCATATTTAACATAAATGGTTCTTACAGCATTATATTTGGTATAGTTGTTTTTTTCCATTGGTTTTCTCAAAGTGATAACATGCGTTTATATGATGAGAAGAACGCTATATAACATGCATATATTCACAATTTGATTTTGCACGATCACCCCAACAGCAAAGTACAGTCTGAGTGAAGTTTAAAAGTCTTGCGTAATGAAAATGTGTTGTGTTCAACAACCACTACATTTATTATGACAAAGACCATTTTTTCCCCATGTTTTCTTTTTTCCACACTAATCCAGATTTGAAAATTACTTTCCATACTTTTCCAAAGTGCACAAGCTACGAACCCTGAGTAGTGAAGGAGACCACATGAGCTTCATGCAGTCACTCATGCTGATTCATGATACACACTGTAAATCAATGATACATAAGCCTAATAAGAACAGAGAACCGAATACAAATAGCTCAGGGATTAACATATTAGACATTTTGGCCAGTTTTCCCACATAATACAGACCTTCACACATATGCACACGATTTGTTGACTTAATTTTCTTGTTTCCTGATTTAATTTATAAAGGAAAGAAAAGGACATCTATTGTTTTGTTTCATTGTTGATATCTGAGGACTGCGAGTCAGAGTAAGTTTGTTGGGTTCAGTTGGCCAGGGAGATATTTCTTAAAGGGATAGTTCACCCAAAATTGAGTATTCTGTTCATCTTCTTCTGTTCAAGACTTTCGTTCATCTTCTGAACACAAATTAAGATCTTTTTTAATGAAATCTGAGAGTTTTCTGCCCCTTCATTGACAGCTACACAACTAACTTTGTTGCTTCAAAAAGTTCATAAAGAGATCGTAAAATTAATCAATATGAATTGAGCGGTTTAGTTCAAATTTTATGAAGAGACTCGATCGCTTTATATGATGAACAGATTTTATTTAGGCTTTTATTCACATATAAACCTTCATCAACTCACACATCAGTTGTGGTAAATGGAAGCTCAAGCATGTTCACTTGACATGCGAGGACCAATGAGGTTCATTCTCGTGTTACGCATCACATTTGAACATCAGCAAGAACCAATGAGGTTCATTCTCGTGTTACGCATCACATTTGAACATCAGCAAGAACCAATGAGGTTCATTCTCGTGTTACGCATCACAATTGAACATCAGCAAGAACCACTGAAGTTCATTCAAGCATGTTCAGTTGAGTTCGCTGATCAATGTGATGTGAATAAATGAAATCTGTTCATCGTATAAAGCAATCAAGTCTCTACAGAAAATTCAGATAACTGCTCTATTCATATGGATTAGGGTTATGTTCTCTTTATGAACTTTTTGAAGTGTCAAAATTTGCATAGCTGTTAATTTGAGGGACAGAAAGCTCTCAGATTTCATCGAAAAGAATTTCATTTGTGTTCCAAAGATGAAGGAAAGTCTTACGGGTTTGGAACGACATGAGGGTGAGTAATGATTGAATGACAGAATTTATAAAGCCAACCCTTTAAAAATATAATTCTAGACTGAGTCTGAAGATAATGGATTAAGACGTGGCAGCAATCACTCACCAGCTGAAGCACTTAGACCGAATCAACTTCTGGGAAATGACTGCACTTCTCCTGGCTTAACCAACAAAGCACTGATTTTCACAGAAATCTGCTTATTTTTGTTTGCAGTGTACCAAACAGGAGAGTGGCATTAATCGTAGGCGTCATTTTACGGTCCATCTTCCCTCCCTTCCCATCCTCTTTCCATTAATGATTTTGTTGTCACCGTCACCCTGTAGGAAACGTCTTGCAGCAGAAATTGATCAAACGTTGCGGGAATTCATTATTTTTAATGTTTTGCTGACTGGCTTTTGCCGTTCTTATCAGTCACAGAAAGGACCTTGGAGTAGTAAAATCACAAAACTTTAATAAAACATCCAATGATGTATAGCTGCAATTTTTGTTTATTAAAATAGAGTTAAATTAGGGTGGATCAGAACCCAAATCCCTATAGTTGTAAACGAAAACATCACCCCTGACAAAGGATTATAGTAGAGTCAGCTCCATGTACAGTAGCAATTAAGTTATCAAATTAAATGTTATACAATCATTTTATGGATAATTATAGTCAGAATATTGTTTAGATGCTCTGAAGTTTCAGTTCAGAAATAAGCAAATATTCTACTGAAGACCTGATCTCACTGGACCAATGCATCACATAAAATATTTACTTGTAGTGAAGTCAGGTATAACAACATTTTCATTAAAAATACACTATAAAATCCAAAGTTGAGAAAACTGTAAAACTTGAGGCAACTAGTTTCAAGACATTTGTCAGTATACACGGTAGCCTATATTCAATACTCAACAACAATTAAAGTTGGTCAAACAGAATAGGAGTTTTATATGAACTAAAAAAATGTTTTTTTTTTACTTGTGGATCCAAGTTCAATAAGCTTGTATTTATGTACAACTGAGCATTAACATTACACTATAGAGTAGTGCAGATGATTATCCTGGTTCACTTGACAAAACCAAAAGGATTTTTTTTCATTGGCTTTTGGATTATTGCAGAAAATAAGGTCTGTGACTAACAAAAGCTTATGATTCTTGCATGTTTTATTCATCATGATAATCTTCACAAATAAATACAACTTTTATGAATTTTGAGGAGTAAATACAATTGGCGCAGAAGTCAAAAGCCAAACAACACCACGGTCGCATGACTTAGTAGCAGTTACTTCTATAGGCTACACTTAAACAAGTTGAAAATACTCAACTGAAATGGAAGAAACTTCACCGAAGATCACTTACTCTTAATGGTGGCTTGACTTCTGCACCAAAATATAATAAAAAAAAAACTTACATAGAGCTAAAACATGTCTTAAATCTAAAAAACTTCCCCAAGCATTGTTAAAGTTTGCATCATTGCATCATTAGTTATCAAACTGAACTTGCTCAGGATGTTCTTGATGTTTATTATTTTAAGTTGCTTATACAAAATTTAGTATTTGTAGTCAACTTTTGCTACATTTTACATTGTTATATGCTAGAAGTGGAATTGGCTTGTAAATGAAATCTGTTTGCGTAAGTGTGTGTGCTGATTGGCCAATATCAGCTGCTGGTGTGGACAGCAGACTCGTCCTCTCGCTTGTTACATCTTTCATCACTCCAGCTCGAGTTTGGCAGAGTGAAAACCACTAATATGCTTCCATGTGGCACTGAAACTGAAAACCACAAGCAGATCTGGAAACTTCATGATAATGCTGACCAGCAAAGGGTTCATCTGGGTTAACGTGGTAGTGGCAGCATGTGTGTGTGTGTGTGTGTGTGTGTGTGTGTGTGTGTGTGTTGTGATAACAGAAAACACATGTGTGAAAGGAACTTAGAAAGATCATGTGTTTGTGAGTATACAAGGGACACTTGAGAATTCACTGTGGTAAAAACTAGATAAGCTATTTCAAACTGCCCCAATTATAGACCTTATGCGCCAGAGAAACGTGGGCGCCGTCATCTTTAGAATATTGTCTTTGAACTTCCGTTTTTGCGGTCGCTCTGTGTATCTCTATGGCATCGCTGTCGAGGAGTAATTAGCTGGTGAAGTGGATTTACTTATTGTAGAGTTAACAAAAGTTATCATGAGCATTGTAGTGTATATCATAAGCATTGTAAAGCAGATGTCTTAACAAATGTCGACCGGGAATTTTTTTACGAGCCGTTCATTCATACCTATGCACGATCGTTGTGAAAATACAGACCGGAAGTAAAAAGACAACGAGCGCAGCGCTGAAAAGGGGCGGGGCTACATAAGGTCTATACTATTTTAAAGGTTCCTAATTTTGTTTTGGAGGTCTGCTAGAATGGGTCAAAAAACACTTTAATGTTCTCGTAATATACATTGCACATCACCTAATTTCTCAAAGAGTCTGAAACCGGTTCGTTTGAAAACTCAGTCTCTCTAAACCCCTCCTTTCCGAGAGCTACTCTGCTCTGATTGGTCAGACGGCACAGTCTGTTGTGATTGGTCTACAGCTTACATCGTGTGTCGAAATCTAAATGCTCATTACCATATCTGAATTTCAGCTCTGGATCTTCTTCAGCTCTTGATACACAGAGATACGAACGATGGTATCGGTTTATCCGGATCAATTCCAGTGCGAGTCCTCGTCCTTCTTAAGTGCATCAAAGTGGATTCTCAGCGCTGAAAACAGCGTCTTCTCGACATGAACAACACGAATAAAACTCTTCCAGTCTCAGCTACAACTACAGTGTTTGAGGGTCAAAGTAGACGTTGTTCACGGGCAGCCAATGAAGAGCATAAACTGGCATTATGCAAATGTGTCACATTGTAATATAGGTTTGTAACAGGAAGTGAGACCGTTCAACAGTTCAGAATCGATTATTTCTTTAGGAGACAATAACTTTACTAGTCATGCACTTTGATCTTTAAAACTTTGCAGACCTTTTACATTCACAAGCAGCGATATTACACACTGCATTAAAGGTAATATTCGGGAAAAAAACATAATAGGGGCACTTTATAGGTTGCCATGTGAAGGTTGTTTGCAAAGTTGTGAGCCTTCCCAGTTGGATCAAGATCACTCAGTCCTTGGAAGACATTTGGTGCCGAATAATCCCCCCATTGCTGTTCATTATTGCAAATGATGGCTTATTTAATATATAATGTATTCATGTTGTGTGGTTTAAATACTTAATTTAAACATAACTTGACAATACTTGGACATTTTGTTCTACAACTAAACTGCACACCCATATCGAAAACACGATTTTTGAAACAGTTATGTTCATTTTTGAAAACACATGTTTCTAATAAGCAACTAGATAAGTTTGGGGTGTGAGTGTGTGCAGTTTACGTTGTACAACAAAACGTCAGCGTATCATCAAGTTATGTTTACCACAGGCTTTATTTTACTCATAAATTGAAAAACCCCATTAAAAAACCTCATAGGAAACCTTGAGAGAATTAGTCTTCCAGGTTATGACGTCAAACCTGCACCCCTCTATAGATGTTTTTAGTGTTTTTGTAAATGTTAAATAGTTTTGTGAAGTCACTAGGGTTCCCTTTGGTGAGTGTTGAGTAATAATTGGATGAACAAAATGTGCTCAAGAGTTGACAGACCATCCTTACAATTGACATCTTAAACATTTCCTAGTAACAGTTTCTAAAACATTTTTTGATTTGTGTCAACTTGCAAGTAAGAGTCGTCTACTACACATACAAGAATGCATATTGAAGTAACTTAAAACCTCAACAGCTGCTTGAACTTACACCGAAGCTTGCAACCTAAATTTTCACAACTAATGCCATAACTTAGAAGCCACCTTGACATTATCTAGAGTTGATGTGTGAGTACTTCTTCTGTTTGCTGAGGGAAATGTCAGTAGGGGGAGACTTGAGACGGACAGGGACACTTACACACACAGCTGTTTCTGTACTCTCATTCTGCTTCTCTTTCCAAGTACCAGGGAAAAGAAAGATCAGGACTGAACTTTGGTCCTAAAAACAGCAATTAGGCCTTATTTTAAAACCCTTATGTGCTCACATGCACACAAATCTCAGTTTAACAGCTGAAGTGATTGTTCGTGTTAATGGCTATCATAATAGTTTTATGCCTATAGCTGTTAAAAATAAGTTTACAGGATGAAATAGTTACCTCATTTCTTGACTCATTACTTTCATTTGCATAGCATAATGTATTCAGGTTGATGCAGTCATAATAAATAATATATTTAATAAATGTTTTATGTATTGCATGAATAAAACCAGTTAGTTTAGAATCTTAGATTGCATTGTAAAACGTGTGTATAGTGTTTTGCTGATTCTATAGTTCATTATTTGCATTTTAAGGAAATATGTTTATTTATTTAAAGACAGCTGCGATTTGTGCTGCTTCTACGCTTCAAAACAACGCTTATGTAACAGTTCCTGTTCCCCTCAAATCCCCTGAACCCCCCCCCACCCCATCCCTCTGGTGTAAGGTAACACGCACAACGCCAGCGCTGCTATGCCTCCTCCTCCAAAATACTGAGTGAGTATAATGATGACGGCAGACTTAAGCTCAGATACAGCCACAACACTGGATTAAATGTTCTTCATGGTTTCAAATGAATCTAGAATTAAACTAATAATTGATGGATGTGGCCTGAAGCTGAATCTAAGGTCATTTTGCTGGATTGGTTTGTGCCATATACACTGCCACAGCTGCATTGACCTTGCCAGAGTAAATCGCTTTGTTATATTTGTGACCTAATTTCTTAGTGTTTGTGTTTATCCATCCGGTCTATGCATGAAAATACCTTACACTGCCAATAAACAGGCGATAACAGTATGGGTGTCTTTTTGTCTGTGAGTGTATCTGTGTCAGTGGTTGTGTGCAGTCTTAGGGTTAGTTACTGTTGAAGGTAATTCATTACAATATTGCGTTACACCCTAAAAAAAAGTAACTAATTGTGTTACTTAGTTACTTTTTTATGGAAAGTAATGCATTGTTTTTTTGCGTTACTTTTTCTAATCTGGGCTAGGCTTGTTAGTTACGTGATACGTGTAATGCGTTTCCACCAACACTGAGTATTTGTGCATTTAAAGCAAGGATGCATTCAATTAAATTGATCAAAAGTGACAGCAAAGACATTTATAATGTTACAAAGTATGTACATTACAAATAAATGCTGATACTACTATCTGTTCATCAAAGAATCCTGAAATAAAATGCATCATGGTTGTACAAAAATATTATGCAGCACAACTGTTTTAATTAATAATAAGAACAAATATTCCTTGAGCACCAAATCAGCATATTATAATAATTTCTGAAGATCATGTGACACTCAAGACTAGAGTAATGATGCTGAAAATTCAGCTTGAATCACAGGAATAAATTATATTTCGAAATAAAATTGAAAGCAGTTTATTTTAAATTGCAATAATATGTCACAATTTAACTGTTTTTACTCTATTTTTGATCTAATAAGCCATGGCAGGGGTATATGACCATAGGTCAGTGGATAATTAATCTGATCATATTTATTGGGTTTATTTAATCTGATCTATTCTGCTAAAGTGAATGACCCAGTCAAGCAAAATAAATGGGAAACCGATAATGCAACTTAAAAAAAACGTAACTAATAAAAGTATGTTTTAGTTATACATATATATGTATATATATATATATATATATATATATATACATATAGTATATATAAATTTGGATAGTGGGAGCAATGTTTTGAATGCACCACAGTCCCAAAGTATTTACACTCCTCATAAGCTCAACCTAGAAATGACTGCTAGTTGTCTCTGCTGGGTTAGGAGGACTATTTTAACATTTGGGTTCAGCTTTATTTTATATACACACGCACTGAAAAAACAGCTATTTTTGGTCTCCCCATATGCACTTCCTGACACAACTGTTTTTCTTCACCTGCATGTCTTTCACAGTCTCATGAAAGCTTCAGTAAAATTCTGATTTATGTATGACCCTGCTGACATGTTTTTTGGAGACATCACGCTAGTGTTTAGCAAGGCCCTCCTCGTAATTGTAGATGTACTGTGAAATTCTGTTCTCATGAGATCAGCAGCCAGTTGCTGCTACAATGATGCATTCCCACCTATTCTGGCACAGTTGCTCAAAGTTGCCGTTAAAATGTTGATCGTGCTCTGATGTGATTTATTTATCACAATATCAAATGATGGGATTCGATCAGGACGGCATGTTCAACGTATCAACGGTACAGGCCAGGGACTACAGCCAGCCTCATGTGGTGTGTGCTTGTGCAAAATTTAAAGCAAGTGCTGATTATAAACACTGAGCATGCTGTTAAAGAGGTGTTTGAAAGAATGAGGAGTGGCTGTCGAATGATGAGGACTTTCTGAGACCTTGGTTTGTTTAGTTAGAAAAAAGTCCACTGAAGGAGGGACCAAATATCTTCATAGATACTTGAGTGATTTCTTTTTTTGATCCAGTGCTAAATAACCATCTTGCAATCACACAGAACAATGTAGAAACCCACTACCAATGGTTTAGCAACCACTCAAAACATCTGGTTATTTCTGTTATACTTTAAGCCTCTTAATTTCTATTATTTTCTTGCATTTTAAAATGTACACTGTCTGTGTTTAAAAGCAGTGTTCAGGAGAGTACGACAGGCAGAGAGAGTGCTCCTTTGTATGAATAGTCATTAAAAAGTCATGTGTGGCTTTGTCTCTGACTCATCTAATGCAGGGTACCAAACTCACTTAAGTTCGCACAAGCATTCAGAGGGGCCTAGAACAACACATAACATCAAACACACATATATCGGGGCAAACCACCTTTGAATGAAGCTGCTCATTCTTCCATTTAAGTGAAAGAACGGAAGAAAGAATACACGCAATTTTGTGACCACAACATGTTCTGGAAACGGCACCGGATATGTTGGTCAGACAGAAGAGGAGGGTGATCCTTCTTATGCATGCTCTGTGTGTGCTTTTCGTGCATGTGGTTGTAATTGTTTCATCTGTGTTGGAAGCAAGAGACTGGGTACAACGATTTGTTCTTTGTGTGTTCACTAGAGCTAAGTGTATCCAAACAATAAGTACAAGCAGTCAAGTAGTAGTAGTTTGAACATGCTTTTTTTGCAGGGGCACTAACATACTGACTCTGACACTGATTGTAGCCTCACAAACGCTATGCAAAATATCGTATTTTGCATAGTGTAGTAATGAGAACTCCACTATTTCCAGATCATAGTCGGCTGTTGATGCACTTAGTAAAATTATTCAAACTTGTGACAAGCAAATATTATGCAAACACCATAGAGTAATGATTTCGACAAGCAGGTTTTGTGGGGCAAGCTGCAGCAGACTAAGAAAAGTCATCATATTTGAAACAGACTTAAAAAGCGAGTTCCTACAGGATTATGAACATCTTGTGTTTTTTTTCACAGAGCTGTTGGTTGTAGGACTTTGCCAGCACTTGTACTAATAGAGAGGGAGAGAATGAGAACCTTACTATCAGCGAACGCCTCCTCAATCTGTCAACCGATTTGCACTCTTTCTGTTATTAACCAGGTGCTTCAGGCCTTACCTTTTAGAGAACAAACAAAAGACTTGTTGGAAACTCATGTAGATGAACAGCCTGCAGAAAGGAGAGTTGATTTAATGAAGATGGCATGCTTTCTCAGTAGGAAAAATCGAGAAGTAACCAAGCTAATGGCCTCAATGTCAAGGTTTTTCTAAAGAAAATCAATGGGACTATAAAGGGTTTGGCACTGCCAACCACGTTGTTCTCATAAAACGTCTGTATCAATCTGTGTTGAATGAAAACCATCAAAGGCTTGTATGAAATTTGATAGAATATTTCCTTATCTTATGTCTTTATGACCGTACATCACAATAAATAGGCCCTGTCTCTGACTTACCATGACCATTAAGTATGCAAGCAGTTTTAAATATTTACAGGTTCAATATTCAAAACGCTAAGGGATCCATAAGTGTGGTGTTTGGGGGCAGAAGGGTCCTGTGGGGTGTTTGTTTACCAGTTTGCAGATTTGGAAAGTGTACTATGTACCAAGCTTGTTTGTGTGCCCGGCATGCAGTATATTGCAAGTTATTACTTATTTTCACTACATTTATTGAGAGTTATGTTACAGAGAGGACAAGAAATGGTGGGGAGAAGAGGATCAGTAAATGACTCAAGCTGGACTATGCCACTGTTCTGACACTGTATATATGCAGATGATTTATATTGACTAATGTTTGAACTTTTCGAAAGTGAAGTGTGACCGTCATGTTTGCTTTTCTCTGCTAGGAATTTTAAAAGGCTTCTTTTGCAGCATTATTCTTTTTATTGCATGATTCTGTAGGCCAAAGATTGTTAATCTTTTTTATCCCTTGGGACACATTGCATACACTGCAGTATTGACTGTTGGCTGTTGACTCAGTCCATCTCATATGAGTATCAAGTGTTCATTTGCTGTTGTATTAGTAATGGCCCATTGACTTCAGCCTTTATCAGTGACCTTTGTCCTCCTTGTTTGCACTTGTTAACAAACCACTTCTAGTTTTAAAAGATGAAGCTTTCTGCTTACTCAGACATTTCTAGAATTGAGTATATATATTTACTAAAATGCCTTTTGGGCACATTTTACATGATAACATGACTTTGTTTATTTAAAATGTATATTAAGAAGTGCTTACTTGTGAGTTTATATGGTGGATTGCTAAATTTACCTGATTGTGTAAGGTTATACTGACATGTTTCTCTCTCTCTCTCTCTCTCTCTCTGCAGGTAAAGCACTTTGTGACAGTGCAAATGGAGGAGACTATGGAATACCAACCCCTGGTCCTGCCTTCAAGGAGGTCTGGCAAGTAAAAGTTTGGCCTAAAGGTCTTGGCCAAGCCAAGAACCTTGTTGGCATCTACAGGCTCTGTCTGACTGAAAAGACAGTCAACTTTGTCAAGCTAAACTCTGATGCAGCCGCTGTTGTGCTCCAGCTGATGAATGTAAGGCGTTGTGGTCATTCTGAAAACTTCTTCTTCGTGGAGGTGGGTCGTTCAGCAGTAACTGGCCCTGGAGAGTTTTGGATGCAAGTGGAAGATTCTGTGGTAGCACAGAATATGCATGAGACTCTGCTGGAAGCCATGAAGGCCCTGAGTGAGGAGTTTCGGCAACGTAGCAAGTCACAGTCAGCTGCTGCTGGAGTGGGAGGTGGCACCACTGCATCAAATCCTATTAGTGTGCCATCTCGACGGCATCACCCTAATCCTCCACCCAGCCAGGTTGGATTCACAAGACGCCCACGGACCGAACCACCAGGGACAACTGGAGGATGTAATAACACTTCTCCGACTTCTCGCCACAGCTTCCCCCGAACTCGAACAGCCAGTGATGGTGGAAAATTTGATGATGGAGGTGGGGCAACAACTGGAGGGATTGCTTCATGCTCAAGTCCAACGACCAATGGGTCATGTTCCAATACCCCTATACTGAGATCAACATCTGTTCGTGCTCAAACCCCAGTCAAGGCACAGCATGCACTAATGAGATCCATCTCAACCCCAGCTGCACCAAGCCTGCCTTCCGTGACAGGACATGGATCTGAGTTTTGTGCAATTGGAACTGGGACGAACAATAGTGTTGGGGGTGGTAATGGTAGCGTGTACAGTAGATTACCTCTCAGACAGCCCTCTGTCTCTGGTTCTCTTAGCGACTACGGATCATCAGACGAATACGGCTCCAGCCCTGGTGAGCACTCTCTGCTAACCCCAACTATGCAGCCAGGGTCTGCAGGTAGCTCAGGTGGGCATTCTCTTGGGGATAAAGCATCCAACTACATCCTTATGAGTCAGAGAGGAGCTTCCAAAACTCAGTCAAGCCAAAATGCATTGCCACAGACCAGGAGGGTCCTGAGGCGCTCTTCTAGCAGAGAATGTGAAGCAGAGCGCAGGCTAATGAGCAAGCGGGCCTCCCTCCCACCCATGGCCTTAGAGAGACTTGCACCACTCCGTCGAACTGGGGAAGAAGCTGCTGAAGAGGATGACTATGCAATTATGAGTCACACCACCGGCCGAGAATCCTTTGAATCAAGGCAGGATTCTGGAGCAACAGCAAATGAAACGGGATACTTAGAAGTAGCTGCAGAGGTTAAAGGTGATGCTGGTAGCAGTGAAACAAGTGTCCCTGCTGCCAGTGGAAGAGCTAATGGTGCAGTAGATAATGGCTACATGTCCATGTTACCAGGAGTTCCAGGTCCCCCAGTATCTCTTTCTCACTCCCTCTCAGTAACAGTTTCAGATCCAGACTCAAAGTCTGCAGATGACTACATGGCCATGACCCCCAATAATAGCATTTCACCCCCACGGCAGATCCGTCCACCACCTTCTGGTACAGATGGCTACATGATGATGTCTCCCAATAGTAGCTGTTCACCAGACCAACGAGGGGTCCCTACTGCCTGGGTTGGCAGTAGCAGTGCCGACAGCCGAACTGGCAGTGACTACATGAATATGTCACCTATAAGTGCCCGCTCTGCCAATAGTACCCCACCACCACCTGAGCCCCACACTCCATCTGACCTGCATCCTCAGCAGCCTCCACCCAAGATGGTATATTCTTATTATTCTCTACCTCGCTCATACAAACATAATCCCTCAACACACTTTGAGGAAGGGCCAGGAAGAGGGAAGCATTTGGTTAATGGTGGTAGAGGTTTGGGTGGAGGTAGGGGGCTTGTTAATAGCAAATCCAAGCATCAGGAACCCCCTGTTGGCCGACATTTGTCCCTTTCGTCGTCCTCATACTCCTCCAGTTCTGCTAGCAGCGAGAGCCTGGGTGAAGGTGAAGAAAAGGCTGTCAAATTGACAGAAAGAGCAGCAGGTGCAACTGCAAAGGACATTGAGCAAGGATCCTTGCAGCAAAGACCAGGGTCTGGAAGGGTAAAGCAAGGGCATCCTGGTCAGAGGGGCCGACCTATTAGCCTGTTTGTGGATATCTCTAAAGCCAACACTTTACCCAGAGTCCGTGAGACACCCCTTCCTCCCGAACCTAAGAGCCCTGGGGAGTATGTCAGCATTGAGTTTAAGGGTGATAGGAACCAAAAGGCAGGAGGTAATGGAACCGGTGGATTTCGGCAAGATGCTTCTCTACCACCTAATACCCACCGCCACTTACCCAGGCCTACCTCTTGTGTTGCTGGGTTTATGCCCTTCTCACATAGCTCCTCCTCCCCCATTTCTCCATTAACTGCTTCTGAGTATGTCAATATGGAGCTAGGAGTCTCACTATCCCCCTCGCCTATCTCCCTCACACCACTTGGGTTTCCCCCATTCCCTACCCCTCCTGTCATGCCTGCAGCAGCCCCTAAAGCTCATGATGAGCACAGATCTTCAGTTCTAAATGAGGATGATGCAGAGAGTGAGATGGGACACAGCAGGCAGGTGTTTGTACCACAGCCAGGAGACCCACCCACAGCCTGTGGCGATTACACAAAGATGGCCTTTAGCCTGAACTCAGGCAGCACGTTAAGTTCTACATCACCAAAAGCCTCTTTGCCAGACCAGCCTGAGTCAGTAGTTCCCGCCCTAGGTTTGGGACTGGGACTAGACTTTCCACTTGCCAAAGTCCCAAACCCAGATCACGGGGCTAAAGTAATCCGAGCAGATCCACAAGGTCGTCGACGCCATTGCTCTGAAACGTTCCAAGCTCCTTCCTCACTTCTACCTTGCTCTGCATCATCCTCTGCATTCCCTGATCACTCTCAAGTTATGGGCCGTCGACTTGGTTTTGATGGTATGCTTTGGGGGAACAGTGGCTCAGCAGACATCTCATCTCAATACATCAACCCTGGACTACCCAGTCTATCTGTTTCACAGACATCATCCATGGAACAGGGCCTCAATTACATAGACTTGGACCTGGCTAACAAGGAAAGCTCCCATGCTGCTACAGATGGGCAAGCAGCTGTCCACACACCTGCTGCCCGTATCTTTTCCTCTGTGCTGGGTGGAGGAGCAGCAGGGAGCTCTGTAGGACCTGGAGGTTCAGGCGGGAGTGCTTCAAACCTCAACATGTATGCTAGCATTGACTTTTACAAGTCAGAGGAGCTACGGACACACCAAGGTAGCAGCAGCAGCAAAGATGGTACAGGTAAGATCAGCTCTAATCTAAAAATGAGTTTAGTCTGAAAAGTATTGAATTCTAAATTTCACATACAATATAAGATTTATTCATAGCTTCACCAAACTGAACAGGTCCATTATACAATTCAGTGCCTAATTTTGCATACTTTGTCTGCTTGGTTTATAAATCTCTTGCAGAATTTATACAAATATAATAAATAACAGTTATTTTTTTTTTCTTTAGTACTGCTTTTCAGAAGCTAGATATTTCATATGATATTTCCCACAAGACAAAATAATATTTTTACACCGATCCTCCTGTTCAAAAGTTTACTCTACTTGGTTTTAAATTAAATGTGTTGCCTTTTCACAGAACATACAAACAGTAATTTATTGTTGCAAAACCTGAACTTATAAGATGCATACCTTGGATGCAGTGTAAGTTGCTGTGAATAAAAGCACCTTCCAAATGCATAAAATTGACTATTTTAAAGGTCCCGTTCTATGCCCCTTTTCACAAGATGTAAAATGAGTCTCTGATGTCCCCAGAGTGTGTCTGTGAAGTTTCAGCTCAAAATACCCAACAGATCATTTTTTACAGCATGTTTAAATTGTCTTTTTTGAGGACTCAGAAAAACGTGCTGTTTTAGTGTGTGCCCTTTAAATGCAAATAAGCTCCTGCTGCACGACACAGGGGGCGGAGCTTCAAGAGCTCGCACTCAGACTCTTAGGACAATTTCATCTCATGGAATAATGATAACATCAGCAACTCTCAGTAACGGTGTTCATTTCGAGTCGGACAATAATGCCTACAGAGTCAGAGGGCTGTATAGAGATGGAACAGGTATAGTTTAGTAGTTTAATTACGGTTATTATAACGTATTTGTCATCTGCTTGTATGTATCCATTATTTATTAATAGCCTACAAGTCTGCTGTGTCAGACCAGGTCCGAATGATGATCAAACATATACTGATGAGTTTAATAAAGTTTATTGTACATCACACAAAAGATGAAGCGTCAGTTTTACTTCAGAAAATCACCGTAAGACCTGAGTAAACACAGTAAGTTATAAGAAGTGCGCGAGTTGAGGGAGTTGAGGGAGCATTCCCGTGGGCGGAGGTTAGTCAGAGAGCTGTTCTACTGACGTCATTAAAGAAGGAAGTAGAGCGATGTAGTCCAAACGAGCCGTTTACTGTAGGCGACTTCTGTTAAATAAAATATCTCGCTTGGCATTGAACTTTGAGCTTTATAATTTTACAGATATTATTTATACTCTAACAACAACATTACACACTAACTTAAGTTTGAAACATGGGATCACGAAGAACGGGACCTTTAAAGGATAATGTGTGAAAATTCAGTTATTTTTGCCTTGGAATATAAATTGTGTGAAATGAGAGGACACCAAGGGCAATAATGAATAAAATGCAAATTTTTTTTTTTTTAATGAATGAAAAACATTTAGCAAATTTTGCAAGGAGTATGTAAACTTATACGCTGTAATATGGTAGCACTTAATTAAAACACTTGATGACATAATCGTGTCTGATATCTTTTCAATATGTTGCTGTATTTATCTCATCTTTAGTTCCGCTTTAGTCAATAACAGGTTGTGATGATGCACTGAAAACAGAGTACAGCCTGCTCCATAACAAAACTTTATGAGGCCATGGTTCACTTTTGTTCTTTATTCATATCCACCTGGTGCCTCTATATACAGGAGCCACCTGTCTACCAGGCATTACAATACTGATCAGACAGCAATGGAAAGTTGCCTTTCGCAAATCTCATAACCATTGGTTTTGTCTGCCGCCTCCGTCAGTCCCTTGGATCCTAAATTTGATTTACTATTTTAAATGTATTTTAGAATTTTCCAGTGTTTATCTTTGAGCTAAAACATTAAAGTGTCTTCGATAGTTATGTTTATAGAAGGGTTACAATGACAGGGTAAATGGCTAAATACAGTCTTTTCATTCTGTTTATGTAACCGTCTTTTTGAGTTCTCTCTGGGTGTTTTAAATGCACGTATGAGTTTGTGGCTAGATTCGGGTTTGCCGTTCAGTGATGGGATGTTTGCATAAATTGTCTTTTTGTACAAATATCGACAGAGCAGGCAAACCGCATATGTCTGAATCTCCATGTTCAGTTTATGTTATGCAAGAAATGCATTGCCACAGTGACCCTTGCGGAATAGGAAAAAGCATGCAGTGGTTGTTGGTAGAAGTCTTTGATCTGAGTATCGCTTTCCTTGTTTTTTTGCTAAACAATCAAATGTTGATGGCCCGGATTTGCAGCCTGATCTCAAATCAAATGATACGATTATCACAGAGTGTAGAGTTGGATTAAAAACTAAAGAAAGAAGAGTGAATGATCCTCGCAGCAACGAGTGGTGAAGTGAGTCTTTTGCAGTTAGTGGACGGCATGGCATGGGTACTGGGGGGAATGCGGTGTGCTGGCTGTGAATGTTGAGAAGGGGCCAACATTGTGCTGGTCCAACGTGGACACAACCGCAAGCCCCCCTTTTCTGCATGTAATAAATGATCCTTTTGTTTGTGGCTTTTCTCCCTGGCTGCTCTTTATGTGTGTGTGTGTGTGTGTGTGTGTGTGTGTGTGTGTGTGTATGTATGTGTGTGTGTCTCTGCCCTTGCGTGTGTGTTTCAGCTCCAGTAGGCTTGAACTCATCGCTCCCTTGCTCCGTTTTTTTCTTCTTCTTTTTTCAATAAAATGTTTCAGTCCGAGTAGAGTAAGAGAGCACAGACAAAAATAGATTTTTGGGAGAGAATGTGGAATAGGAAGTCCCCCCCCCACCCCCCCACCTCCTTAATTTGAGAAAGGATTAAATCGAATGAGAGGAGGAGGGAGATATGGTACAAGGGTGAGAAAGAGATGGCACAATGGGAGTGAAAGAGAGGAAACGCGAGACCGACAGACAGTGTGTGAATGGCAGATATAGAAAAGATGAGAAAGAAAGTGAGAAACAGACGAGAGAAACAGAGTCAGATTGGGTTTTCAAGTTGTGGGAGTTGGGGAAATCGTATGAACATTTCAGGGTTCCTTTTTCAGTGCTTTTGAGGGAACAACGATGAAAGCAGTTTCCTTGGCTGAACTCCAGATTGGGTCTCACTGGCCACATCCAAACTCCCACACGCAGTCGAGGGAAAGAAAATAGAGAATGAGAAGAATTAGAGGTTGCGATACTGGAAGAAAATGGAAGGAAAGTGGTGAGAGAGAAAGTTGAGGGTGAAAGGAATGGCATCAGAAAGCCTGAGAAATAAATGTCTCTTACTTAGGATGGTATATAATGAGGCTTTTTTATTGTATATGCATGAGAGGGAAGGTCTCATCCTCCCATTGGCACGACAGCTTCTTAATATATGCTTCTCAAAGTCTCTTAGACACACACCTTCACACCCATACACACGCTAAGACTGTTTGAAGCTCTGGCAGGACTGCGTTCTTGATGTGTGGTAGTGCCACGTGTATCTGAGTGTGCTGTAGAGAGCACTGGATTTAGACAAGCGCAGCTACTGGCACCGAGGGAGGTGAATTCCTCTACTGTGCCAGTGCGTTAAAGAGAGAGAGTGAGAGAGATCATTCATCCAAATCATAACCACAAGATTACATTTACCTAAATGGAGAGTTATGGATAAAGTGAAGTTGAGATCATTTTCAAATCTCCTAATCCCACACAAAAAAAACTATACACCTAGTACACACATAGACACTTTAGCAGTTTTCTAACGGTCCCCTACATTTATATAGTTGCTTAACTGGGTAATAAAAATGTTGGGTTTTTTTTACTACTCATGGGGTTTTTGCTTAACTGGATCATAGTTTAGATTTCCGCCACAGTCTGCACACATATGCACACTTTGGGACACCATCCATTTATTCAGAGAATGTCCTTCCTTGTGCACTTGTGTACCCTTAAACCTATGCATACTTGTAAATGCTACTCTGGGACTTAATTTATGCTTTGCAGTACATGCACACCCAACCACATCTGGCTAAGAGGCCAACATTTTTAAAGGGATATTCTGGGTTTAGTACAGCAATCATGGTATAATGTTGATAAACACAAAAAATATATATACAGTGTGTGTGTGTGTGTGTATGTATATATTTATATATATCTTAAATATAAAATAAAATGAAATATGTTAAATATAAAATCTGTGATCCCACTTTCACAAACACTGAGTCTTAAAGTCACCCTGTGGTGAAAATCAAGTTTTTAATGTTGTTTATCAGTCTATGTGGTGTTTTTAATATGCTTTAAGACAAACCATGTGCAAATTCATAAGTCAAAACCATTGCTGAGTATTTTCTCCTTAAAACAGCAGTGAACCAAATACAGTCTGAAAAATGCGGTTTGAAATCGCTGGTGTTTCTGACGTCACAAACTACCTTGTAACCAATCAGATCAACGAGTGGATCTCTGAGCTGGTGTGAGTGAGTGGAGGCGGGGCTCATTAGCATATTCATAGAACTGCGTATACTAAATGAGGCAAGGCTGTAGAGTTACATTCAAGCCATTTTAAGGCATGACTAATTTTTAGGAAATAAAAATTAAAGGATTCGCTATTAAAGGAAATAAACATTTAAATATGTGATTTTGGTGATGAAAGATGAATTTTAAGGGATCAAATTATTGACCGCAGGGGGACTTTAATACTATTCAATCACCAGACACTCATCCAGGAATCTGTACTTTGTTTTTCCCTCTAAGATATTCCATCTAAATGTATAAATCCATGGAATAGATTTTTCTTACTTCTAAGAAAACACAGCTATGTTTTGCTTTTGAGTCGTAAGAATTCACAACTGATTCAATCAAGTCTTACCAGTATGTTTATCAATGTCAAATTTCCACATTTATATATAGCATCCCTTACACATGAACTATGTACCTACATATAACTAACAAACTCTTCTATAATTATTAGTTTATTACTGATAGCTATCATAAAACTGAGTCATGCTCCGGTAGCCCAGTAGTCCTGAAGGACCCAAATCTGGTTGTAGCTGGTTTGATAGTGGTCAGCCAGCAAGCGAAACCGAGAGATGGAAAGTGTGAGTATACGTGAGAGAAAGAGAGATGGAAAGAAAGATATAGCGAGAGACTGAGATGGATTAAAGTTGACAGTAGGTAATCTGTGGTTATTTATGAATGTCGACGGGGCGGAGTAACGGACGGTCCCGTAGGATCCCATGTCCCAGCAAACCCTTTGGAGCTGGAGAGTGGACAAGCCAATGCGCCAGCAGAGTTCCTGTTGAATAATCCCAACAGGATTATATGCTGCTCCGGCAGCTGTAAATATACCTGGACTGCCTTGACGTAAAAGTTGCGTGTATCGGAAAGGGGAATTTTAAATTAGATTTTTCATTTTATTTAATTACATATACCATACGGCTGTGATTTAATCGAAGTGTCTGAGATGTCCTATAGTTAGTCTGATTAATTTGAGCTAAAACGCACTAAATTTTGTAGCTATAGTTGTTAAGTAGCACTGGTCCAGGAGGGCAGAAAGTAGGACGGGCTTGGGAAGGTAATATTGGATGTCCTTGTAAAACAGATTTAGCTGAGAAAGACGAACAAAGCTGTGTGTTTCTGAAGAGAAGCGCACACCTGGGCTGTATAGCTGCTCTTTTCCTCAGGGCTGTTCAGATATCATCATGGTTGCCCTGAGAAAATATGGGTTGTACATTTGAATGCTTTGAATAGCAAGGCGAATGGGAATTTGAGTGTTGATGTGGGCTGTAGAAAGGTAACAGCTTATAGAACTGGCGTGGTGAGTAATTATAATTTTTTTTTTTCAAAGTGTTGAAATATTTCCTCCTCTCGCAGTTTTTTTTATGCAGAGATGACCATAAATAAGTCACTTGTAGGTAGACTTCCATAAAGACTGTGTGGCGCTATCAAAACATTGGCTATGCACAACACATTATTCACATTTATTCTAAAAAAAAAACATTCTAAATAAATACATTGTTTATTTCAACAAGTGGAATCCAGTTATCGTCTTGGAAATAAATGCGGTTAATTTTATTTTGTGTGAAAAAATTCTTAAAAGGGCCAAAAAAATCATTTCACTTCCAATCCTGTATGACTTTTCTTCTGTGAAACACAAAAGGAGACCGTAGGCAGAATGTGAGGGACTGACAGCCTCAGTCATCATTGCATCTTTTTTCCATACAGTGAGACGAATGATGACTGATGCTGCATTATATCTTTTTTTTGTGCTCCTCAGAAGAAAGTCATCCAGTTGTGGAGAAACATGAGGGTAAGTAAATGGTGGCAGAATTGTCCTTTTGTTTTATCCTTATGTTTTCAAAAATCTTTGATTATACATTACCATTCAAAAGTATGCAGTCAGTAATCTTTTTCTTTTTAAGAAACGTGTACTTTTATTTAGCAAGGATGCATTCAATTGATCAAAAGTGGACAGTTAAGACAATTATGTTAGATTTCTATTTGAAATCAATGCTTCCTATTAACCAAATAATCAATGATAATAACACCAAATGTTTCTTTAGCAACAAATCTGTATCAATATTAAAATAATTTGAGATAATGATAAGAATCATATTACACTAAATACAGGAGTAATGGCTGCTGAATATTCAGCTTTGCCAGCACAATTTTTTACATTTTACATTATATTTTTTACATACTACTATGATACTATATAGAAAATGGGTATTTTAAATTGTAAAAATATTTCACAATATTATTGTATTTTTGTTGTATTTTGATTAAGTAAATGCAGCCTTGGTGAACATAAGAGACCTCTTTCAGAAACATTTTTTAAATCTTACCGACCACACACTTTTGAACGGTAGCGTGTTTCCAATTTCGTTTGTTGCTGCTGGTGGTGCAAAAAGTGACACACTTCACCTTCAAATACTGAATTAGATGTGTGTGCATTTGAGTGAAGTGAAAGGGCTCAGTGATCCTAAAGACTAAAGCTTCAAATCTCCTCACAGTCCAGGTAGTAAGTGTGTGTGTGTGTGTGTGTGTGTGTGTGTGTGTGTGTGTGTGTGTGTGTGTGTGTGTGTGTGTGTGTCTGTGTGTGTGTGTGTGTGTGTCTGGTGGCTGCTGGTCCAGTTCAATGAATGGAGCTGTTATGTTTGGGGTTTAGTGATTAGAGACTGAACACTCTGACGAAGGTTTCAGATTTAAGATCTGTTGATGTGCCTTACAAAACCTACAACACTATCCTTCATCAGTCTATAGACCATACACACAGGTGTGTATAATATCCTGGATCATTTACTGCAAGTTTAACGTTAACCCTCTTTGCAGTCTTCACATATACATATAAGAAGACATGTTTTAATGTTTAATAAATAAAAATATGTATTAATTCCAGTGATGTAGTTATGTAATGTTTGTCTATGTATTACGTGTGTGTGTAGTAGACAGTGATTATGTCTAAGTCTCTACATCTGTTAGTAATATCAAAGCCACTTGAAGGCAAGCCTGCAAGGTTAGCAAAAAAAGCGTAATGCCTGCTAACGCTGCGGTACACGGGGAAGGAGACAAGAGGCCGCTTTTTTAATGGATGTCAATGAAGGAGAGGCTTCACTACACTAAATAAAGTTCTTTTGGGGGAAACCGGCTTATTATTTAATAAATCGACACAGGCCATATGCTAATCTTCAACATGTATGGGATAGTTCACCCAAATATTAAAATTATGTCATAATTGTTCCAAAACTGTATAAGTTTATTTCTTCTGCTGATTTTAAATAATGTTGGTAACCAGACATTTTACGGTAGCCATTACCGACATTCTTTAAAAAAATCTTCTTTTGTGTTCAACAGAAGAAAGAAATCCATACAGGTGTGGAACAACTTGTAAATGATGACATCATTTTAATTTTTGGGTGAACTGTCCCTTTAAACATTGATTGGTATCCACAAACAGTTGACTGTCGCACAACTCTGAACAAAATTCAGTGACGTCAAGGCTGTAATGTGATTGGTTATCAAGGCACACGTGATCCAAGTTAGCCGTTTCACTTTCTACAAGTTTACTCAATAAAATGTTTACTCAATAATAAGACCATCTCTGGTAATACTGACCCCACTGCACCTTTAGCTATACCCACAATCCTTAGAGGCGACGTGCTACGGCCCCTCTCGCAACTTGTAGAGTTGCACTTTTATAGCATCAGGGTGTGCGTCAGAATAAAACGAACAGGGTAGAATTGACACAGTTTGTGCAGAGTGTGTTTCTGGGTGCGTGCCCAGCTGTAAACGTATTATACAAGTGCCCAGCTGTGGGTTTATCGCAGGGTGAGTGTGTGTGAGAGTGGCATCAGTTCAGTCCAGGGCTACTGCCTTTTGACGCTTAATCTCCCATTGAATGCACGGAGAAAGAGGAAATGGGAGGATTTCAGAGCGTCAAGGATGAATAGACCATTCAATCCCTTTTCTAGACAGAGCAAGGGAGAAAGGAGAGCAAGACTTAGGCCCAAAATATATGTATCCAAGTATGTGATTGCAAACGCTCATAGCTATGCAAGCTTTATTTCATGCGTTGTTGCACTGTTGTCATCTTTTATGGTCTATTTTCTCATTCAGGCCAAGAAGCAATAGTTTGAATTCATAGGCTGCGTCCAGAATCGCATACTTCCTCACTATACAGTATAGTAGGCGAAAAACAGTATGTGACGAAAGTTGTATGTCTGAATTCACAGTACTCATAAAAGAGTAGGCAATAAGTATGTGCATGCAGTATCTCATGAAGTGTTTTCCATTATAAAGAAAATGCTTACCATTTAGCGTGTTGCTTTTGTATTCTCTGCTTAACTCTGTATTAAAGTATTGATCATCAGTAAGCTGTATACTGAAGTTGGTCTTTTAAGATCACTGTATTCACGGTAAGTGTTTCAGAATGTCCTGCTGTTTTAGGTGGTTGAAATACTGCAGCAGGTGATATTTATGGATCACAAGTGCCCAAAACAGTAGTTAAACTATCAATAACACATCTGATTTAATAGCACAGATAACTCTATCGCCCTCTAGAGCTCTGAGGTTTGCTTCCTCAGTAATGCAAGAACACTTCTTCTTGCGTCGACCAAGCAAATTCACATTAAAGTAAATGAGCAATTACAAACTACCAGCGCACACCTGGATGAATCTTATCATATATTCACCATTCCACGTGTTCGTTCTGGAACTGAATGTGCCTAACTGAATAAGTCCTTTTACCTACGTTATTTACCCATGTGATACTCGTTCAGTTTTGTTTCAATAGTTCTATTGCACAATGTAGACCAAGGCCAAACAATGACTCATGACACACGCAGTAAGGAGCCCGTGTTTCAATGGGGGACGAGAGGAAAAGAACAAGACTGAGAGTGTTAATTTGCTGTCTTACTGCGTCAAAGAAGGAGAGATGCGCATGGCTGCCATAGTGAAGCATACGACCGTGCCACGGTTTTTCTTCCTCTGTGACCTCAGAGAGAGAGTTCTTCCTCAAGTCTTCACTGCCGGTTTATTGCTTCTTTCTGAGCATCATGTCTATTCTTGTCTTGCTTTTCTTTGTCTCATCTCTCCTATTTTCCTCGTTTCTATCATCCATTCATCCATAAAAGCTCTTTTTAATTATTAATTTCAGGGATTGTTTCTCCTGACCTCATCGGGTCAATAGTTCAGATTTGTTTTTGGCTGTATTTTAACTGGCTTCACCACAAAAAAAATTTAGTCAGAATGAAATGAAATTATATTTATATAGGGCTGTACTTAACGATTATTTTGATGATCGATTAATCTGTTGATTATTTTTGCGATTAGTTGATTAATATATTGATTCTTTTTAAGATTAGTCCAATTATTTTCTAATCAGTCGATTAATCCTTTACTAAACCTACCAATAAATAATAACCGTAACTTCTGCCATTAATCTTCTATTCAAACATTTTAAAATACACGTTTTTAAAAATACCAACATAAAAAAATTAAATGGCAAGAATTAAAATGCATCTATCAGTAATACACGAGACCAGTCGAGGTGTGAGTTCATCAACTTTGATCATTTTACTCCAAAGAATTTATATTTTAATCAGAGTAGGAGTTAAAACGTGTGTTAATTCATGACTGGTGCAAATTAATAAACATCTATTGGGAAACCAATAAGATTTCCCTTTGAAATTAGACGAATTCACAACTGTGTTCACAACTAATTCAGAACAAACTAATGTTCGAACAGAAGACATAAAATCACAAGTAACTGTACAAGATCGACAAATGTTATCACAAGATATAGACCGATATAGTCTGTCTGAGCATTGTTTGTAAATCAGCTGACTTTTTCAAATGACCGATCATCATATAATCTCAAAGATCTACAGTACATTTCCATTAAGCGTGTGTGTGTGTGTGTGTGGATAATCTCTTTATCTCAGACCTGACAGGGCTCATTCCGTTGAGAGTGAGGGTGTCAGCTGAGACCGTGAAGACAGAACGATGGCCAGATAAGAAAAGGAGGAATAAGGGCACATGGCTCTATCAGGGTGTTTTTTTTCTTCCTTTCTTTATTTCTATTTTGGCTTGGTGTTATGGGTACAGGAGTGCGTTGGAAGGTCAATGACTGAGTTTCTTTCAAACCTATGGGTGTGTAGTGTAGAAAAAGCAAGGATATTCAGACACTGAAGTAAGCACAGTCTTCTTAAGATCGAGTTTCACAGGTTTAAGGTGATGGAAAGACCCACCCATTACCCTTTCCAGTGCATGTTAGTGTGTGTGACCAGTGCTGTTCTCCTATTCATAGTTACGTCTCTCCTCAGGTCATGGCATTGTTCGCTAAGCACTTTTGCCAAGTTTCACACACCCCCGAGTGAAGAAAATGCTGGAGATTAGATCTCTTACATGCTGCATTTATAGACATAAGTGTTTTTGCATTAGGGACACATTATTTTTTGTAATTGACTAGCTGGGTGTGTCGCATGATGGACGACAAGTAAAGTTGACTAATCTTTCTTAAGGAAGTCTGGTATAATCAAGCTGTTTTCGGGGGTTACCCGACTACGACCAGGCATGTTTCTTTCTTTTTATAAGACTCTTTCTTGCTTTCAGAAACCGAGCGCAATAGAAATAGATAAGAATTTAAAGGTTTAACTGTTCATTTGATATACCGCCTTGCATATTGCGTTTATGACATTTGACATTATGACTATTGCAGCAATGCAAGTTTTACAGTGCAAACTATCTAACAGATACGAGAAGGATAATTAAATCACTAAAAACTATTTAGGTTAAAAAAAGGTAAAGTTGACCGTTGTGAACCTAAAACCTAGTTTTTATGTACTCTTCTGTTCAAAAGTTTGACCTTTTTTTTGTATCTTCTGCTCACCAAAGCTGCATTTATTTGATCATAAATACAGTAAAAACAGTAATATTGTGAAATATCTTTTTTAAATAACTGTTTTCTATTTTAATATACTGAAAAATGTCATTTATTCCTGTGATCAAAGCTGAATTTTCAGCATCATTACATCATTACTAGTAGGGGTGTGCCATATCATACCGTCCACGATAACACGGTATAAATGTTTACATGATAAAAAAGTGTCATATCGCGATATCAATGATTGATTTTCATTTACATTCCCTAGCACGCACAACAACACCTGTCTGAGAGTAAGAGCAGCATGTCAACCATGTCAAGGAGCTTGGCCTACTTTATTTGAATAATTCCCACAGGTCTACCACTTATAATGCGGGAAATTCCCCCGCAAACATTGATTCACTTTAGCATGTAGATTGTACGAGTAGCCTAAATGAATCCACACAGATTATAAAATCTTCTCCGAGACGCAATTTTACAAACCGTGTGAGTGTTCAGCGGTGCTGCGTTAGATTCCAGAAAATACACGGATAAAGTGACCCGGGTTCATTTGATTTTGGTTCATTCACACTGCCAGTGATTTTCCGGAATCAGATGCCTATAAAAATCCCGTAAAAACACGTGACATCGATGTGACGTGTAATGTCTCAGCAGCATCTTAAGTTTGATTATGAGCTGCGATTTCTCTCTCAGAAACCACGCTTTGTGCATTTTTTTTCTCTGATTCACTTGCGGGCGAACGATCCCGGCTTCAGCGTCATCATTACGACACGGCATTGATTACGGCTTTTGTTCAGACAGCGCGCGGAGCGGGACTGATCCCGGCAATGTTACTAGGTCCTCAACCCGGCATCATCCCGGGTTGTGTTTGCGTTCACACAGAAGGCGTTCTGGCAATTTCCCGGGATCAACGCGCCGTGTGAAAAGGAGCTTAGGAGTCTGGACATGACGCAATTGTCACTTGCACAATCAGGCCAGCATTGCATCGTAACTAAATTTTCACTTCTTTTTAAGTCTAATCAGTTTAAACATGCAAGCGATTTTAAACTATCCAGTACTTGCAGAGATGGTTACTCTGTGTGTGTGTGTGCAAACATACAGTCCCCTCCAAAAGTATTGGAACGGTAAGGCAAATTCCTTTGTTTTTGTCGTTGACTGAAGACATTTGGGTTTAAGATCAAAAGATGAGTATGAGACGAGAGTTCAGAATTTCAGCTTTTATTTCCTGGTATTCACATCTAGATGTGTTAAACAACTCACGACCAGTGTTGGGCAAGTTACTTTTAAAAAGTAATTAGTTACAGTTACTAGTTACTTCTTCCAAAAAGTAACTAAATTAGTTACTCAGTTACACATTTTAAAAGTAACTAGTTACTTAAGAAAGTAACTATTGCGTTACTTTCAAGTAAAATTAAATTTTAAATGCTCCAATGTGACCCCACCTCTACCCCTCTTTAACGGAACTTAAAATACATGTGCATGTTCAATTATTTATGATAAATCTGAATATTATATTGAAATGGACACTTAATACAATACATTATTAACGGAAACATGAAACATTGTACACACATCTAAAAAAATAAAATAATTTTGCTGTGGGACAAAGTGAGACTAGCCTCCAATCAGATTCGTTCTTTTAATTTTTTGAAGGAAAAAGTAATGTCTATACTTCCATTTAGAGAAGGCTACTTTTGGATTATTTGGGCTCGTCGCCATACCTGTCTCTCGTTGACTGACTGGCTTATGTTGAACACCCGCCCAACTCTACCTCTGATTGGCTTACAATTACATTTTACTCTACCTCAGCCAATCGTCAGCATTTATGCGCTTGTCTCGTGCTCTGCCAACTAAACAAGGAAGAACAGTAAAAAAAGTATTTGCCTCTCGCTCAGAGATCTAGTTGGTCTGATGAAAAAAAAACAGCTTTATCAGTTATAGTAACGCGCCGCATTTTTTGGCAGTAACGGTAACGGCGTTATTAAGATGAGAAGAGTAATCAATTAGATTACTTGTTACTGGAAAAAGTAATGCCGTTAGTAACGCCGTTATTCCCATCACTGCTCACGACGTACCTCCCTTTGTTTGAACCCACCCATTTTTCAAGTGAGCAAAAGTATTGGAACAGTAAATAACATTTAATATTAGGTGGTATAACCCTTGCTTGCAATAACTGCCTTAAGCCTGCGACCCATTGACATCACCAAACTGTTGCATTCTTCATTTGCGATGCTATTCCAGGCTTTTACCGCAGCTTCTTTCAGTTCTTGTTTATTTCGGGGTGTTTTTCCCTTCAGTTTCCTCTTAAGGAGGTGAAATGCATGTTCTATTGGGTTAAGGTCAGGTGATCGACTTGGCCAGTCTAAAACCTTCCACTTTTTTCCCCTGATGAAGTCCTTTGGTTTGTTGGCAGTGTGCTTCGGGTCATTGTCCAGTTGCATCATAAACTTCCTCCCGATTCGTTTGAATGCATTTCTCCGTGCATTGGCAGACAAAATGTTTCTGTACACTTCTGAATTCATTCTGCTGCTACCATCATCAGTTACATCATCAATAAATATGAATGAGCCTGTTTCAGAAGCAGCCATGCACTCCCAAGCCATGACATTACCTCCACCATGCTTCACAGATGAGCTTGTGTGCTTCGGATCATAAGCAGATCCTTTCTTTCTCCACACTTTTGCCTATCCATCACTTTGGTGGAGATTAATCTTGGTCTATAAGATTAATCAGTCCATAAGATTGTGTTCCAGAACTTTTGCGGCTCATCTCTGTACTTCTTTGCAAATTTCAATCTGGCCTTCCGTTTCTTGACATTCCACATTGTTGTGCTTGCGATGCCCAATGTTTGTCCAATGGCTCTGGTCGATTTTCCTTCTTTTCTCAGCTTGACAATGGCTTGCTTTTCTCCCATAGACAGCTCTCTGGTCTTCATGTTGGTTTATCCTCTTTAACAGGAAATGCAGTTTTTATAGGTTTGAACCATAGACTGTAAAAAAAATATGGACAAAGCGTCTGTGACGTCACCCATAGACTTTCTGAAGAACGGTTTTGAGGCCGTTTATGGGGGGTATGGGCGGCGCCATCTTGGAAAATCCAAAATCCAAATGTTCAGAAAGGATACAGAGGTGGTATGATGTGTTGCGTCAGATCATGGCCGAGACGTCAAATTTCAGGAATTCCACTCGGCGCAGCCCGTTATCAGCTGTCAATCAAAGTTAACCACGCCCCTTTTTGTCATACATTTTATATCTAAATACGATCTAAACTAACGAGTTAGAAAAAAATTCACCCTCCTCACAGTTGTCAGGCACTCGGAACCTATCGAAAAATACAATAAAAGTCCATGGGACCAACCTGTAAAAACATGAATTTATGCTGTGAAAACGGACATTTTAACATGGGGGTCTATGGACATTTGCTCCCTTTTGGGACCTGCCCCTAGCGGATTTTAGATGTATTGCAGTTTTTCGCACTTCCGGGTAAACTTCATTTTTCAGATTAGAATGTTGCCTCTTGGTTTGAACCAAGGATGAAAACTTAGACTAGTCATGCAGAGCTATTTAATGTTTGGACAATCAACCTAAAAGGCAACACCTGGGCAACAAGAAACATCTGTCAGTCACATGTTCCTATACTTTTGCTCACTTGAAAAATGGGTGGGTTCAAACAAAGGGTGGTATGTCTTGAGTTGTCTAACGCATCTTGATATGAATACCAGGAAATAAAAGCTGAAATTCTGAACTCTCGTCTCGTACTCATCTTTTGATCTTAAACCCAAATGTCTTCAGTGAACAACAAAAATAAAGGAATTTGCCTTACCGTTCCAATACTTTTGGAGAGGACTGTATGCTACAGCACAGTAGTTATCGCTACTCGCGAGTAGTTATTTTTTCTACTATTTCTCTATTTTTCGCTGATTATATTGCTTTAACGGAAGAAAAAAAAAACGCAAAATTGTGTCAAAATTCCGGTCTTGGTTTGTATACTCGTAAACACAGTCGGTTATGTCTTAAATTAGCATAAAACGTATGTGAGAGTGTGACAGACAGTCTATAGTAGGCTAATGGATCCGTGCACTAGCTCTTAAAGTGACAGTAGCCGTATGTGTCTGTCATTAATGTTGTCGTCAAAACAACAAAAAGCTTTAATTGTAAGAAATCAGAATTAATAGCCTATATGTATTTAATTTAGTCAGGACTCGGGACTTTTCTGAATACTAGTTAGAGACCTACCCAAAAACTTTTTCTCTTTATTTGTTTAATCTTTATTATTTTGTGTACATTTTTGCTACTTTTTTCAATTTAATTCAAAGATTGAAATAAAGCTTCCTTGTGTTGTGTAAACTCGTAACAACAAAATTACCCAATTGTAAAAACGCAATGAGTGAGCAAACATTTAGGTGAGATAAATGTAATAATTATGTAATAATCGTCATGAATATCATTATCGCATCCCCCACCCTACTTCAGTATCACATGACCCTCCAGATTTAATTCTAATATGATTTGGTGCTCAAGAAATATTTGGCATTCCTATCAATGTTGAAAACAGTTGTGCTGCTTAATATTTTTGTGGAAACCATGATACTTTTGATCAGGATTCTTTATTGTATAGAAACATAAATCTGTTTGCTGTCACTTTTGATAAATTTAAAGCATAATTGCTGAATGAAAATTCTAGTTGACCCCAAACGTTTGGCCGGTAACAGCCCTTTTTTCGCTTCAAAGATTATGTTCTTCAGTTGAAATGGTCTTCGCAGCAACAAACTGATTCAGCAGTCAATGGGATTTCAACAGCGATCTGGAGTATCAGCTCACATGTGCTGCCTGTCTCTCCTCTTGTTTATTTTCTTAATCTTGTTAAATGGCTTAAAGCATTGTTTAGACTCCCGAACTCAGCTTGTTTGTGCTTTTGTGTCTGGGTGTCTGGGTTTATAGGTCTATAAAAGAGCGCTGACTCGATTATACACAGTTTTTTTTTATCAATTGTATCCTATATATTATACACTATTACCTTTTTTCCCCTGGATATGTAATAATTTACATTTTTATATTATATATATAATATAAAAATGTGTATATATATATATATATATTATATTTGTCAGCCTTCGTTTTTGTTTTTTCTCATCTGAGCAGTGCATGGTGGCTTTTCATAAACTTTTTTTTAACATAAACATAAAACGTAATATTTTTTATAAATTATATAATGTTATATATCATTTATAATATTATAAAAAAATTGTGCTTACAATATTCTATGATTTTTGCAATGTCTTCAAAAAGTCATGATTTGACTGACACTAAGTAATTAATAAGTGTGAAGTTGTAATATAAATAGAAAGAACTACAAGCCAGTCCTTATCTGACCTCACTGTGAGAAAGTCAAAGCATTTGCCTTTATAACAGCGTTAACAAGCCTAGAAAGCTTAGCTAGTCTCACAACCCGGCTGGTCTGTTCTAATGGGGTTTTGAGCACTTGTCAGCGAGCTGGGAGACCAGCATAAACCAACTAAAACCAGCAAACCATAGGCATTTTTTTTTTTTTTTTAAGCAGTGCACTTGAACGTTTTTGTTATGAAAATTAGTTCTCCATGTGCAGTACATCATGACTCATAAGCAGCTCTCTTCTGCTTAAGCAGTTTTTCTGTTCTTTTGCAATGCTTGACATTGCTTAATGTTTCTAATTCAGTTCAGTTGCTCAATTCTGTCTTTGTCTATGACTGGCCTCCTCCTCAGACGTGTGCTGCTTACCCTTTAGAGATGGGATCTGGCCTTCTCTGCACAAACACACACACGTAAACACCAAACTCATGAGCACACATACTAAAACACACTATATACTCTTCCTTGGCGTCCAACTCCACTGCTAACTAAGCTTGTGTGTAAAGAGCTACTGGTCCTACGGGAAACAAAACTGATTAAAGTCTGCTAATTAATCATTTTTCCCTCAGCTAGGAGTTTAGTGTGTGTGAGTGCGTGCGCGTGCATGCGTGTGTGTGTGTGTGTGTGTGTGTGCGTGTGTGTGTGTGTGCGTGTGTGTGTGTGCGTGTGTGTGTGTGTGTGTGTGTGTGTGTGTATGCGTGTGTGTGTGTGTGTGTGTGTGTGTGCGTGTGCATGTGCATGTGCGTGCATGCATGTGTGCGTGCGTGTGTGTGCGTGTGTGTATTCTGTATTGAAATATGCTTAAAATGCTTTGGCAATACTACAGTAATGCCAATAAAGCAACTAGAGAGAGAGAGAGAGAGAGAGAGAGAGAGAGAAATGCAAAAAGTATTTAGCGTTGGGTATTGCATTTCAAATTTCAAATTTCACGTCACAAATTTCACGATTCGATTCGAGATCTATATCGATTAATGCTGCATTAGCAATGGTGCTAATAAAAAACAATGCAATTAAATGAAAATAGTTTTTATCAAAAATAATTAATCATACAAATTGAGTAAAAATAAATAAATAGATTAACATTTTTCTATAAAATATTTCATGTTTTAGAAATGTAATGAATTATTTAATATTAATATACCCTTGAATTATACCAATCAAAGCATCATTAATCTACCGTGTGCATGCTCAT